>JBAMNC010001370.1:0-470541 GCA_037902135.1 Cetoscarus ocellatus | reverse complement strand
TTTTGGGTGTATAACAGGGCAAAAAACAAGCTCGTGCAGACGGTTTGGTCATATTTGGCTTCAAAATGGACTTATAAGCCGTTTTCTTTCAGCCCAGGATCTGAAAAGACTAAGGCTAACCTATGACTATTTTTCCATTTCGGACTCAAAAAAAAATATGCTCAAACATGACTTTTTGGATGTAAAACAGGCCAAAAAACATGCTAGTGCAGACGGTTTGGTCATATTTGGCTTCAAAATGGACTTATAAGCCGTTTTTACTCAGCTCAGGATCTGAAAAAACACTAAGGCTAACATATGACTTTTTTTCCATTTCAGAGTCCAAAAAAAATATGCTCAAACATGACTTTTTGGATGTAAAACAGGCCAAAAAACATGCTAGTGCAGACGGTTTGGTCATATTTGGCTTCAAAATGGACTTATAAGCCGTTTTGTCTCAGCTCAGGATCCAAAAAAACACCAAGGCTAACAAATGACTTTTTTTCCATTTGGGGGTCCGACAAAAAATATGCTCAAACATGACTTTTTGGATGTAAAACAGGCCAAAAAACATGCTAGTGCAGACGGTTTGGTCATATTTGGCTTCAAAATGGACTTATAAGCCGTTTTGTCTCAGCTCAGGATCTGAAAAAAACACTAAGGCTAACATATGACTTTTTTTCCATTTCAGAGTCCAAAAAAAAATATGCTCAAACATGACTTTTTGGATGTAAAACAGGCCAAAAAACATGCTAGTGCAGACGGTTTGGTCATATTTGGCTTCAAAATGGACTTATAAGCCGTTTTCCCTCAGTCCAGGATCTGAAAAAACACTAAGGCTAACATATGACTTTTTTTCCATTTCAGAGTCCAAAAAAAATATGCTCAAACATGACTTTTTGGATGTAAAACAGGCCAAAAAACATGCTAGTGCAGACAGTTTGGTCATATTTGGCTTCAAAATGGACTTATAAGCCTTTTTCCCTCAGCCCAGGATCTGAAAAAAACACTAAGGCTAACATATGACTTTTTTTCCATTTCAGAGTCCAAAAAAAAATATGCTCAAACATGACTTTTTGGATGTAAAACAGGCCAAAAAACATGCTAGTGCAGACGGTTTGGTCATATTTGGCTTCAAAATGGACTTATAAGCCGTTTTGTCTCAGCTCAGGATCCAAAAAAACACTAAGGCTAACATATGACTTTTTTTCCATTTCAGAGTCCAAAAAAAATATGCTCAAACATGACTTTTTTGATGTAAAACAGGCCAAAAAACATACTTGTTCAGACGGTTTGGTCATATTTGGCTTCAAAATGGACTTATAAGCCGTTTTGACTCAGCTCAGGATCAGAAAAAAACACTAAGGCTAACATATGACTTTTTTTCCATTTCAGAGTCCAAAAAAAAATATGCTCAAACATGACTTTTTGGATGTAAAACAGGCCAAAAAAACATGCTAGTGCAGACAGGTTTGGTCATATTTGGCTTCAAAATGGACTTATAAGCCGTTTTGTCTCAGCTCAGGGTCTGAAAAAAACACTAAGGCTAACATATGACTTTTTTTCCATTTCAGAGTCCAAAAAAAATATGCTCAAACATGACTTTTTGGATGTAAAACAGGCCAAAAAACATGCTAGTGCAGACGGTTTGGTCATATTTGGCTTCAAAATGGACTTATAAGCCGTTTTGTCTCAGCTCAGGATCTGAAAAAAACACTAAGGCTAACATATGACTTTTTTTCCATTTCAGGAGTCCAAAAAAAAATATGCTCAAACATGACTTTTTGGATGTAAAACAGGCCAAAAAACATGCTAGTGCAGACGGTTTGGTCATATTTGGCTTCAAAATGGACTTATAAGCCGTTTTGTCTCAGCTCAGGATCCAAAAAAACACTAAGGCTAACATATGACTTTTTTTCCATTTGGGGTCCGACAAAAAATATGCTCAAACATGACTTTTTGGATGTAAAACAGGCCAAAAAACATGCTAGTGCAGACGGTTTGGTCATATTTGGCTTCAAAATGGACTTATAAGCCGTTTTGTCTCAGCCCAGGATCTGAAAAAACACTAAGGCTAACATATGACTTTTTTTCCATTTCAGAGTCCAAAAAAAATATGCTCAAACATGACTTTTTGGATGTAAAACAGGCCAAAAAACATGCTAGTGCAGACGGTTTGGTCATATTTGGCTTCAAAATGGACTTATAAGCCGTTTTGTCTCAGCTCAGGATCCAAAAAAACACTAAGGCTAACATATGACTTTTTTTCCATTTGAGGGTCCGACAAAAAATATGCTCAAACATGACTTTTTGGATGTAAAACAGGCCAACAAACATGCTAGTGCAGACGGTTTGGTCATATTTGGCTTCAAAATGGACTTATAAGCCGTTTTGTCTCAGCCCAGGATCTGAAAAAACACTAAGGCTAACATATGACTTTTTTTCCATTTCAGAGTCCAAAAAAAATATGCTCAAACATGACTTTTTGGATGTAAAACAGGCCAAAAAACATGCTAGTGCAGACGGTTTGGTCATATTTGGCTTCAAAATGGACTTATAAGCCGTTTTGACTCAGCTCAGGATCCAAAAAAACACTAAGGCTAACATATGACTTTTTTTCCATTTCAGGGGTCAGACAAAAAATATGCTCAAACATGACTTTTTGATGTAAAACAGGCCAACAAACATGCTAGTGCAGACGGTTTGGTCATATTTGGCTTCAAAATGGACTTATAAGCCGTTTTGACTCAGCTCAGGATCTGAAAAAACACTAAGGCTAACATATGACTTTTTTTCCATTTCAGAGTCCAAAAAAAATATGCTCAAACATGACTTTTTGGATGTAAAACAGGCCAAAAAACATGCTAGTGCAGACGGTTTGGTCATATTTGGCTTCAAAATGGACTTATAAGCCGTTTTGTCTCAGCTCAGGATCCAAAAAAACACTAAGGCTAACATATGACTTTTTTTCCATTTGGGGGTCCGACAAGAAATATGCTCAAACACGACTTTTTGGATGTAAAACAGGCCAAAAAACATGCTAGTGCAGACGGTTTGGTCATATTTGGTTTCAAAATGGACATATAAGCCGTTTTGTCTCAGCTCAGGATCCAAAAAAACACTAAGGCTAACATATGACTTTTTTTCCATTTGGGGGTCCGACAAAAAATATGCTCAAACATGACTTTTTGGATGTAAAACAGGCCAAAAAACATGCTAGTGCAGACGGTTTGGTCATATTTGGCTTCAAAATGGACTTATAAGCCGTTTTGTCTCAGCTCAGGATCCAAAAAAAACACTAAGGCTAACATATGACTTTTTTTCCATTTGGGGGTCCGACAAAAAATATGCTCAAACATGACTTTTTTGATGTAAAACAGGCCAACAAACATGCTAGTGCAGACGGTTTGGTCATATTTGGCTTCAAAATGGACTTATAAGCCGTTTTGTCTCAGCCCAGGATCTGAAAAAACACTAAGGCTAACATATGACTTTTTTTCCATTTCAGAGTCCAAAAAAAATATGCTCAAACATGACTTTTTGGATGTAAAACAGGCCAAAAAACATGCTAGTGCAGACGGTTTGGTCATATTTGGCTTCAAAATGGACTTATAAGCCGTTTTTACTCAGCCCAGGATCTGAAAAAAACACTAAGGCTAACATATGACTTTTTTTCCATTTCAGAGTCCAAAAAAAAATATGCTCAAACATGACTTTTTGGATGTAAAACAGGCCAAAAAACATGCTAGTGCAGACGGTTTGGTCATATTTGGCTTCAAAATGGACTTATAAGCCATTTTGTCTCAGCCCAGGGTCTGAAAAAACACTAAGGCTAACAGATGGCTTTTGTTCCATTTCAGAGTCCAAAAAAAAATATGCTCAAACATGACTTTTTGGATGTAAAACAGTCCAAAAAACATGCTAGTGCAGACGGTTTGGTCATATTTGGCTTCAAAATGGACTTATAAGCCGTTTTGTCTCAGCTCAGGGTCTGAAAAAAACACTAAGGCTAACATATGACTTTTTTTCCATTTCAGAGTCCAAAAAAAAATTTTCTCAAACATGACATTTTGGATGTAAAACAGGCCAAAAAACATGCTAGTGCAGACGGTTTGGTCATATTTGGCTTCAAAATGGACTTATAAGCCGTTTTGTCTCAGCTCAGGATCCAAAAGAACACCAAGGCTAACAAATGACTTTTTTTCCATTTGGGGGTCCGACAAAAAATATGCTCAAACATGACTTTTTGGATGTAAAACAGGCCAAAAAACATGCTAGTGCAGACAGTTTGGTCATATTTGGCTTCAAAATGGACTTATAAGCCGTTTTGTCTCAGCTCAGGATCCAAAAAAACACTAAGGCTAACATATGACTTTTTTTCCATTTCAGAGTCCAAAAAAAAATATGCTCAAACATGACTTTTTGGATGTAAAACAGGCCAAAAAACATGCTAGTGCAGACGGTTTGGTCATATTTGGCTTTAAAATGGACTTATAAGCCGTTTTGTCTCAGCTCAGGGTCTGAAAAAAAACACCAAGGCTAACAAATGACTTTTTTTCCATTTGGGGGTCCGACAAGAAATATGCTCAAACACGACTTTTTGGATGCAAAACAGGCCAAAAAACATGCTAGTGCAGACGGTTTGGTCATATTTGGTTTCAAAATGGACTTATAAGCCGTTTTGTCTCAGCTCAGGATCCAAAAAATCACCAAGGCTAACAAATGACTTTTTTTCCATTTGGGGGTCCGACAAGAAATATGCTCAAACACGACTTTTTGGATGTAAAACAGGCCAAAAAACATGCTAGTGCAGACGGTTTGGTCATATTTGGCTTCAAAATGGACTTATGCGCCGTTTTGTCTCAGCTCAGGGTCTGAAAAAAACACTAAGGCTAACATATGACTTTTTTTCCATTTCAGAGTCCAAAAAAAAATATGCTCAAACATGACTTTTTGGATGTAAAACAGGCCAAAAAACATGCTAGTGCAGACAGTTTGGTCATATTTGGCTTCAAAATGGACTTATAAGCCGTTTTGTCTCAGCTCAGGATCCAAAAAATCACCAAGGCTAACAAATGACTTTTTTTCCATTTGGGGGTCCGACAAGAAATATGCTCAAACACGACTTTTTGGATGCAAAACAGGCCAAAAAACATGCTAGTGCAGACGGTTTGGTCATATTTGGCTTTAAAATGGACTTATAAGCCGTTTTGTCTCAGCTCAGGATCCAAAAAAACACCAAGGCTAACAAATGACTTTTTTTCCATTTCAGAGTCCAAAAAAAATATGCTCAAACATGACTTTTTGGATGTAAAACAGGCCAAAAAACATGCTAGTGCAGACGGTTTGGTCATATTTGGCTTCAAAATGGACTTATAAGCCGTTTTGTCTCAGCTCAGGGTCTGAAAAAAACACTAAGGCTAACATATGACTTTTTTTCCATTTCAGAGTCCAAAAAAAAATATGCTCAAACATGACTTTTTGGATGTAAAACAGGCCAAAAAACATGCTAGTGCAGACGGTTTGGTCATATTTGGCTTCAAAATGGACATATAAGCCGTTTTGTCTCAGCTCAGGATCCATAAAAACACTAAGGCTAACATAGGACTTTTTTTCCATTTCAGAGTCCAAAAAAAAATATGCTCAAACATGACTTTTTGGATGTAAAACAGGCCAAAAAACATGCTAGTGCAGACGGTTTGGTCATATTTGGCTTTAAAATGGACTTATAAGCCGTTTTGTCTCAGCTCAGGATCCAGAAAAACACCAAGGCTAACAAATGACTTTTTTTCCATTTGGGGGTCCGACAAGAAATATGCTCAAACACGACTTTTTGGATGCAAAACAGGCCAAAAAACATGCTAGTGCAGACGGTTTGGTCATATTTGGTTTCAAAATGGACATATAAGCCGTTTTGTCTCAGCTCAGGATCCAAAAAAACACTAAGGCTAACATATGACTTTTTTTCCATTTCAGAGTCCAAAAAAAATATGCTCAAACATGACTTTTTGGATGTAAAACAGGCCAAAAAACATGCTAGTGCAGACGGTTTGGTCATATTTGGCTTCAAAATGGACTTATAAGCCGTTTTGTCTCAGCTCAGGATCCAAAAAAACACTAAGGCTAACATATGACTTTTTTTCCATTTGGGGGTCTGACAAAAAATGTGCTCAAACATGACTTTTTGGATGCAAAACAGGCCAAAAAACATACTTGTTCAGACGGTTTGGTCATATTTGGCTTCAAAATGGACTTATAAGCCGTTTTGACTCAGCTCAGGATCCAAAAAAACACTAAGGCTAACATATGACTTTTTTTCCATTTGGGGGTCCGACAAAAAATATGCTCAAACATGACTTTTTGGATGTAAAACAGGCCAACAAACATGCTAGTGCAGACGGTTTGGTCATATTTGGCTTCAAAATGGACTTATAAGCCGTTTTGACTCAGCTCAGGATCTGAAAAAACACTAAGGCTAACATATGACTTTTTTTCCATTTCAGAGTCCAAAAAAAATATGCTCAAATATGACTTTTTGGATGTAAAACAGGCCAAAAAACATGCTAGTGCAGACGGTTTGGTCATATTTGGCTTTAAAATGGACTTATAAGCCGTTTTGTCTCAGCTCAGGATCCAAAAAAACACCAAGGCTAACAAATGACTTTTTTTCCATTTGGGGGTCCGACAAAAAATATGCTCAAATATGACTTTTTGGATGTAAAACAGGCCAAAAAACATGCTAGTGCAGACGGTTTGGTCATATTTGGCTTTAAAATGGACTTATAAGCCGTTTTGTCTCAGCTCAGGATCCAAAAAAACACCAAGGCTAACAAATGACTTTTTTTCCATTTGGGGGTCCGACAAAAAATATGCTCAAACATGACTTTTTGGATGTAAAACAGGCCAAAAAACATGCTAGTGCAGACGGTTTGGTCATATTTGGCTTCAAAATGGACTTATAAGCCATTTTGTCTCAGCTCAGGATCTTAAAAAACACTAAGGCTAACAGATGGCTTTTGTTCCATTTCAGAGTCCAAAAAAAAATATGCTCAAACATGACTTTTTGGATGTAAAACAGTCCAAAAAACATGCTAGTGCAGACGGTTTGGTCATATTTGGCTTCAAAATGGACTTATAAGCCGTTTTGTCTCAGCTCAGGGTCTGATAAAAACACTAAGGCTAACAGATGGCTTTTGTTCCATTTCAGAGTCCAAAAAAAAATTTTCTCAAACATGACTTTTTGGATGTAAAACAGGCCAAAAAACATGCTAGTGCAGACGGTTTGGTCATATTTGGCTTCAAAATGGACTTATAAGCCGTTTTGTCTCAGCTCAGGATCCAAAAGAACACCAAGGGTAACAAATGACTTTTTTTCCATTTGGGGGTCCGACAAAAAATATGCTCAAACATGACTTTTTGGATGTAAAACAGGCCAAAAAACATGCTAGTGCAGACAGTTTGGTCATATTTGGCTTCAAAATGGACTTATAAGCCGTTTTGTCTCAGCTCAGGATCCAAAAAAACACTAAGGCTAACATATGACTTTTTTTCCAATTGTGGGGTCCGACAAGAAATATGCTCAAACATGACTTTTTGGATGTAAAACAGGCCAAAAAACATGCTAGTGCAGACGGTTTGGTCATATTTGGCTTCAAAATGGACTTATAAGCCGTTTTGTCTCAGCTCAGGATCCAAAAAAACACTAAGGCTAACATATGACTTTTTTTCCATGTGGGGGTCCGACAAAAAATATGCTCAAACATGACTTTTTGGATGTAAAACAGGCCAAAAAACATGCTAGTGCAGACGGTTTGGTCATATTTGGCTTCAAAATGGACTTATAAGCCGTTTTGTCTCAGCTCAGGATCCAAAAAAACACTAAGGCTAACATATGACTTTTTTTCCATGTGGGGGGTCCGACAAAAAATATGCTCAAACATGACTTTTTGGATGTAAAACAGGCCAACAAACATGCTAGTGCAGACAGTTTGGTCATATTTCGCATCAACATGGACTTATAAGCCATTTTCCCTCAGTCCAGGATCTGAAACAACACTAAGGCTAACATATGACTTTTTTTCCATTTCAGAGTCCACAAAAATATGCTCAAACATGACATTTTGGATGTAAAACAGGCCAAAAAACATGCTAGTGCAGACGGTTTGGTCATATTTGGCTTCAAAATGGACTTATAAGCTGTTTTGTCTCAGCTCAGGGTCTGACAAAACCACTAAGGCTAACATATGACTTTTTTTCCATTTGGGGGTCCGACAAAAAAATATGCTCAAACATGACTTTTTGGATGTAAAACAGGCCAAAAAACATGCTAGTGCAGACGGTTTGGTCATATTTGGCTTCAAAATGGACTTATAAGCCGTTTTGTCTCAGCTCAGGATCTGAAAAAAACACTAAGGCTAACATATGACTTTTTTTCCATTTCAGAGTCCAAAAAAAAATATGCTCAAACATGACTTTTTTGATGTAAAAAAGGCCAAAAAACATGCTAGTGTAGACGGTTTGGTCATATTTGGCTTCAAAATGGACTTATAAGCCGTTTTGTCTCAGCTCAGGATCCAAAAAAACACTAAGGCTAACATATGACTTTTTTTCCATTTGGGGGTCCGACAAAAAATATGCTCAAACATGACTTTTTGGATGTAAAACAGGCCAAAAAACATGCTAGTGCAGACGGTTTGGTCATATTTGGCTTCAAAATGGACTTATAAGCCGTTTTGTCTCAGCTCAGGGTCTGAAAAAAACACTAAGGCTAACATATGACTTTTTTTCCATTTGGGGGTCTGACAAAAAATATGCTCAAACATGACTTTTTGGATGTAAAACAGGCCAAAAAACATGCTAGTGCAGACGGTTTGGTAATATTTAGCTTCAAAATGGACTTATAAGCCTTTTTCACTTAGCTCAGGATTTTAAAAAACACTAAGGCTAACAGGAAACGGGCAGGACAACACCCTAGCACTTGTTTTAAGGCCCTTTTTCACCTGAGAAAAGCATGTTTTAGCCCTTCTCCAGGAGGTCAAAATTTTGAAAAAAGTCAACTTGATATGACTTTTTTTTTATTTTTCAGCCCCACCAAAAATATGCTAATACATGATGTTTTAGGTCTAAAACTGGAAAGAAAACACCCTAGTACATGGTTTTAGGCCCTATTTCACCCAGAATAGCACTTTTTAGCCCTTTTCCAGGAAGTCAAAATTTTGATAAAATCGATTTGAGATTTTTTTTATTTTTTAACCCCACCATAAATGTGCTAAAACATGACTTTTGTGGGCTCAAACAGGCAGGAAAAACACCCTAGTATGTGTTTTTAGGCCCTATTTCACCTGGAAAGGAAAGACTTGACAAAAGTCAAGTCCTTCAGAAAGCCTAGTTAGTGTCTGTCTCTATAGCTCAATGACATAAATAATGGGCTGAGAGTCCAAAGAACCTGGGTTCAGATCTTGTCTGGTTTCAGTTGATTTTCAAGACTTGCGTTTGAAGACACAAGTCAGTGCCTTTAGAAAGTCTTGCAGGTGTTTGTCTCCATAGCTCAAAAGACATAGACAAGAAACTGAGAAACCAAAGGTCCCAGATTCAAATCTTGCCTGGTTTCAGTAGATTTTAAAGACTTACATCTAAAGACACAAATTAAGACCTTCAGAGAGCCTGGCAGGTGTTTGTGTCCGTAGCTTTATAACATAGAAAAAGGGCTGAAAATTCAAAGATCCCAGGTTCAAATCTTGCATGGTTTAGTTGATTTTAAAGTCCCTTATCCCAAGTGTGAAAGATAAATGTGCCCCGAAAACAGGTCCCATTGTGAAGGTGTGCCGATAGTCTGATGGTAAGACCCAAGGCTCCAAAGAACGGGCAATTCTGGGTTCGAATCCCCAACACCGGCTACTGGATCAACATAGTGTAAGCAATGAATCAACAAAGTGTAATCTTGGCTGGGAGGGGGCTTTGTTCCTCCTGGTGTTCTGGGAGAGATTTCAGCAGGGGGTTTTACGTCAGGAACAGCTGGAATTTCACATCAAGTGGTCAACAATTCCTATGAAGACAGTAGACAATAATTTTTTATAAATACACTATTCTGTTCTATATATAGACTGTACAAATTAGTAATCTATATAGTCTAGAAATTAGTACAGTATTAGACTACATATATATAGCCCCTCTCCCCAGCCCCAGTCTCACCTGAGATTACACTTTGTTGATTCGTTGCTTACATTATGTTGATCCAGTAGCCGGTGTTGGGAATTCGAACTCAGAATTGCCCGTTCTTTGGAGCCTTGGGTTGTGCGTCTTACCATCAGACTATCGGCACACCTTCACAATGGGATCTGTTTTCGGGGCGCATTTATCTTCCACACTTGGGAAGATAAGGGACTTTAAAATCAACTAAACCATGCAAGATTTGAACCTGGGACCTTTGAATTTTTAGCCCTTTGTCTATGTCATAGAGCTACGGAGACAAACACCTGTTAGGCTCTCTGAAGGTCTTGACTTGTGTCTTTAGACGTAAGTCTTTAAAATCTACTGAGACCAGGCAAGACCCAGTGTGGGTCCCAGGGCATGACCCTTAGCGCTACTGCCTACCTCATCCCCACGAGTGCGCCCGGATTAACAAGGTGTGCGTCAAATGCTGAGGAACCAGGGCATTGTGCCAAGAAGTGGGCTACTAGAACAAGACGCAAAAAGCCATGGACACGAGATGAGAACAAGGCTCTGTTGGAATGCTACTAGTCCAATAACCCTAGCCAGTGGGGTGACATGAACAGATGATGGGATATATGGTTACTTCCATACCCACAGTCAATGCTAACACTGACACAGCAACATCTGCAAATGGCAGCTGCTATCACGAGTAGAGATTGAGGAGATACAAGGGGGAGCCAGGACGATAGGTCAGATGGGGGAGTTAACATTGACTCCCCCCCTAAGATTGGGTACCAAGCCCCAGAGTTTAGCAAAGAACTAACTGACCTTAGAGATAAGATCATGGCTAAGATGAGTGCCTGTCAACCCCGACACCGACTGGCGGGGATTAGTGAAGTACCTACAGAGATCCAAGAAACATTCATTTGATCTGGCCCTGTTTTAAAATAATTAAAGTACATTAAAAAACGTCCTCACTTCTTTCTATTAGAAAATGAGATTTTCACCCCAACAGACAAAAGATTACAAAATAATGAACGGGACACCACTGTACAAAACAGAACAAAACCTTGTGTTTATATTTTATCATATCTATAAAACATGTTGGTTTTTAGTTCATAGAATGTTATTATTTATTACTTAACAAATCTTGATTTCTTTGCCATGGCTTTGGGTCTCTTTTCTCACATACAATAATTAAAAAAACAAGGATCATTGTTTTTAGTTGTAAAAAAATGTCAAATTCAGGCATCTTTTGCCTCTGTTAACACTCATAAAATAGCAATTATCTTAAAAAAAGTCCTTTTGAAGATTTATTAGAGGATATTAGTTTAAACTATGTTTTTGCTTTGCCAAACAGCATGTTTAATTATTCTGCAACTTAGAAGAGAACAGAATGAATGCCTAAGCATTGATAGTGCCGTCTATATCTACACAAAGTAGAGCATCTTCAGCACAGATGGTAACCTTTTTGACTGTAAGACTGTACAATCACAAAGATTAATACGTGTAATAAAGATGTTCTACTTTGTTTAAATATAGACTGTACAATCACAAAGATTAATGTCTACTAAAGATGTTTTACTTTGTTTAAATATAGTGTACTATCACAAAGATTAACATGTGCTGAAGATGTACTCTGTTTAATATAGACTGCACTTTCACAAAAAGTACAGTCTATACTAAAGATGCACTATCACAAAGATCAACATCTATGCTGAAGATGCACTACTTTGTTTAAAATTAGACTGCACTATCACAAAGATTACCATCTCTACGAAAGATGTTCTACTCTGTTTAAAAAAAGACTGTACTATCAACATGCTAACATGTGACTTTATTTTTTAATTTTCAGCCCACAAAAATGTTCTAAAACATGACTTTTTAGGCCTCAAACGTAGAGGAAAACACCCTAGTACATGTTTTTAGGCCCTCTTTCACCCCAAAAGTCATGTTTGGCTCTGGATTGACAAAAAATTCAGATGTCAAAGCCTGACCTGAGGGAAAAGCTTATAAGACCATTTTTAAGCCAAATATGACCAAACCGTCTGCACGAGCATGCTTTTCTGCCTTAGAAGGTCCAAAACAGTCATGTATTAGCACCTTTTTTTTTTAATTTGGAAATGGCAAAAAAGTCATATGTATGCATGTTGTTGTTTTTTTTTTTCAAAAATCTGATCTGAGGGAAACATGCTCCATTTTTAAGTCAAATATGATCAAACCTTCTGCACCAGCATGTTGTCCTATATGAAAAAGTCCCAAAACTTAATGTATTTGCATATTTTTGTTCCCGGTGGATACTGACCCAAAAGTCATATGTTAGCATGTCGTTTTGTAAGTAATTCACCAAAATGATAATTGTTGAAAACATGACTTTTAGGTGAAAAATGACCAAAAGTCATGTATCACAGTGTTTTCCTGTCTGGAAACTGCAAAAGCATTTTCTTGGCTTTTTATAGTTTGTCATGAAAATTCACCCAAAAGTCATGTTTTGGTGTTGTTTTTGCCTTGAAGACTGATCAAAATGTCATGTCATTTATCAAAAAACAGAACCAAATCAAAAATGCTTAAAACAGTTTTTTTAATTGAAAAATGTCACATAATTTAAGACTATCTTGGGGTTAAAAATCACAGAAAAAGATGTCTGGTAGGATGATGACCTTCTGTCAGGTATCTTTGTTTCATTTGAATTTATTTCATCACCATTTTAATCATTCATTCCCTTTTTAATTTTTTTTTTTTCTGTGAATCTCTTATTGACATTTTTGAACATAAACAGTTTTTGAAAATAAAGATTAATAAATTTTATAAAGTTTCTATCAGCCCCTCTCAAAAAAGAAACAACACTAAAGTTTGATTGCAAGACCAAGAGCAACATTTAATTTAATATATAATGATCAAATAATGACACAAATTGATGTTGACCAACAATAAAGTGACCACTGGTTAAACTGACGAGTTCATTTGACAATGAAATGTTAAAAGTTTGTATTTGACAGTTCAAATGTTTAACAGCCCTTATCTTAAAGAAATACTTAACAAAAACATTTTGCTTTTTAGCAAGTGCAAGTCACACGGGCTGAATTGTCTTTATTGGCCTAGTGATTGTCAAAAAGATTTCAATCAAAATAAAAAAAGGAAATATTATGTTACTAAAACCTTTGACCAACACCGGTCGTTGTCTAGTTTGAAAGTCCAGTGATTTAAATGTGTAGTTTCCTGACAAGATCAGAGCTGAAAATCAAATAGTTTTCTATTTTAAAGCTGTCATGATGAGGTTAGACTTGTTTTTATACAAATAATTCATTTTTCAGGATCCCTGATAATTCAGAGTCTCTTTCAAACAGCAGGACTCACAGAGTGGGAGGAATGTCAGTCATGGCGTGTGTTTGTGTCACGCCACGCTTTGCCTGTTGCTGTCTCTGCTGTGTGTCGACCCAACAGAGCAGCGTCGCGAGAAGTCCAAAAAGATGCCATCATGCTCCGGTTCAGAGTCCAAAGACTCCAGGACGTGGTCCATCATGATCTCCGGGCTGGAGGCCGGACTGGGGCCGGAGCTGGTGTCGTGAGCGAGCACCCTGTAGGAGGCGGGGGAGTCTGACACCAGAGAGCACGTGCAGTGTGTGTCCTCAGCTGGAGACGGCTCTGGGAGGATGCAGGGGGAGGGATGCTGGGGCTGCAGAAGGAGGGGGATCGCAGGGTTGTCCGAGTCTCTGGGAGGAGGGTCCCGATTGGAGGTCACAGTATCTGCACAGAGATAGAAGTTTTTGAGTCATACTTCTCAACCATGAAAATCACATTAAGGATGGGAGTATTAATACTGCATTACTCATGTTCGTGCATGACCATCTTTACTTGGACTACAGCAGCTGAGCTCTTCTACCGGCTGTTACTGGACTTTGTCTGTCTGTACCATAGACTGGACAAGAACTGGACACAGCCGTGTCGTAGGAGCCTTTAGAACACTGTTGATGTCCTCTAATGGATGCTGCCGTACTCTACATGCTATTTCAACCAAACTTCAGCTCCATCTACTCACAGACATAAAGGCCATGTTGAGGCAGGTCTTGAGGCTGTCTGACCAATAACAACACTATATTTCCTAAGCTGGAAAACCTCAATGAATCCTCCATAACAGAAAAATAAGCACAATACTACTGTCTTAAATTTGGGTAAAATAAAATAGTGATCACTAAAAGATAACTCTTAATTGAGATTTTTCAGTGAATGTCAGCAGATAGAAAGTAGATCATAAGAAGTCTTTAGTTAAAGAAAGGTAGGTGATCACTGCTTTAAACCCTTAAAAAGGCACTTGGACATTACTTATATCACACAAAACAGCACAAACCTCGCAAAAATGCCCATTTAAGCATTTTTACACCTCCTAATGTTGGAGAATCCTTTCCCTTACACTACTGCCATGATGAATATCTACAAATATGGGTAGTTTTTGTATTTCTTGAATTGGATCAATAATTATGCTGTATGGGAAGTGAGGAACAAGAAATTCTACACCATTAAAACACTGGTGAGTAATGCACTAACATTAGTTTGTTAATGATATTTATGATCTGCACTCATTTTCATGATGGAAGTAAAACTCAGATGAAATTAAAACTAAAGTGTATTCAGGATAGGGAGGGAACTGTTAGGCACTGCGGTCTTTGCAACTTTTAGACACTTTTGACAGCATTAATCTGCTATTTGCTCCACTCTAATTTTCCTCTCTGAGATAAAGCTCTGTAGACTTATAATCCAGGCCTATCTCCTCATCCATTTGTGCATCCTTTTGTAATGTAACACTTTCATCAAAAAATCAACCAGACTTTAACCTGACATCGCTCTGGCGTGCCAGTTTTTGCATATATAGAATGACCAGCTGGATTTGCTTAATGGATTGGAGTGTCCCTGCCGTGTCTTCTGAGTAAGATTGTACTTTATGGTGGCCTGCATATGCTAGGTGTTTTCTTTCCTTTCAGGTGGATGCATATGTGCTTAGGAATATGCACTTATACAAGTACATGTATAACGTATATGTGTTTGTATGTGTGTAAGTATGGATATATGTATTTATGCGTGTGCACATGTATGGTTATATGTACGTGAGTATGAGTGACTCCATGTAATTTTGAATGTGCAGGTGCAGGAACATGTGAATGTTTTAATTTTAGCTTTGTCTAATATATATATTTTTTTTTTCTCATGGGCCTTTTGGGAGTGGGTGGGCGGGGTTGATGTGTTGTTTTGTGTTCTGTAAACTGAAAATATCTATAAATAAAGTGCTTAAAAAAAAATCAACCAGTGTAAAAGTTGTAATTAAACAACAAGGCTGTTAAGGTCTCCTTCATGGAAAGCTGAGAGAAGTGTTTGTTGCCTGTCAGCAGAGCGTTCGATGAGTGAGTGAAGTCACATGAAAAGTATCAAAAACAGATTATGTATTTGGCATATTTACTAGAAGTCCAACGGTCTACCTTTAGACTAAACCAGAAGACTAACTTACTGTATGGATCAGCACCTCAGCACATAAAAACAGTTGGACAAGTCATTTTGAATACTGATCAAACTTAAAGGAAACCCCATTAAATATTTAGTGTTAATTATTTTTTGTTTCTGGTGCACACCTACCCAAAAGTGCAGCAGAGGTTGACGAAACTGGAGAGTTGTTTGCAAGGCTGGATGCGCTGATGTTGCTGGTGTTGTTGTTGGCAGTGGCAGTGGACTCAGTCGCAGAGCTCGCCTCCTCCTGACAGGAAGTCATCTCAGAGACCGAGTGTCGTCTGATACCTGCACCGCCCCCTGCGGATGAGTCCACGTCGTACTCCACCACAGGGGTCAGCATGGGAACGTTGTAGCTCTTGGAGCGTACCACTGGGTTTTTGGCAGCAGAGGGGTTGCCTGATTTGGAGGGCCAGGAGCGCTGCAAACGCTTTTCTAGAGAGAGGAAGAAATATAAAAACAAGTTATTGAAGTTAACACAGAATACAGTCTACAGCTCTTCCTTTATGTCCACACACACACACACACACACTCATGAAAACTCATGAACATGTACCTAAAAGGCAGGAGGAGCAGTGCAAATTAGAGGATCCATCTCTGGAATATAAGCCATGAGTCCCGAGGTATGGAGAGACCACCTTCTGAATGAGAGACTCCAGACGAAGGTAGTCATCTGTTTCACCTTTAGATTCATGGACTCCCTGAAACACACCAAATACACACAAACACCAACACACAAAACACAAGCTTGTGTTAGCCAGTAATTGTGGTTTGTTTGACGTGATAGTGGAAACTTTAAAAGCCAAGAAAAGGTTTCCAGGATTCATAGAAAGAAAGAAAGAAAGAAAGAAAGAAAGAAAGAAAGAAAAAGAATATAGTAAACTTGCCAAGTCAGCACATTTCTAGAACATCAATAGTTTCCACTGACAGAGTTGTTTTCCACTGTGATGTACAGTGATGTAAAGCACTGGAAAGAAAGTCAACATTAAATTTAACTTGCTGCAGCTTAGATTGGGGGGGAGGACTTTTGTATACAGAGAACATTTCAAATTCACAAAGGAGGAACAAAAAAAGAGATTTAAAAAGACCAAGACTTTGAAATTTTGATAAAACCGTCACAAAAACATCACCAGAGACACCGTAGACAACTTGGTAGAAGTTTCCTGACACTAAGTACCGTTATCATGTTTTCATATATTTTGGTATTTTGCCTTTACTGCTTTAAAAGAGGAAAATCCAGTTAAAACATATAGTTAGCATCCTTTTACATGTGATATAGAAAACAGCTGATCGATGATTTGTATAGATCTCAGGAAACATCAACTCATGTCAGAATCATGATTCTTACTCGATAAGATTCTGCATTGTTCTGAAATTAAAAATAAAAATGATGTCAAAAAAGACTTTGATATCCCATCATATGCATCCACAAACGCACCGCCTGTATTTGGCCTCTGCAGTACAGAGATACAGCGAGGTGCTTGCTGGTAAAGTTAGCCCATTAGCTCTCTGTGACTGAGACATTTCTGTATAAGGTAGTCATGTGCTCAGCTCAAGAAACAATTCACTTGGTGTCAGTGCTGACTCAAAAATGAGTAATTGCTCCAAATGACGAAAGCATAATCACGCACAATCAAGTCTTGACTTTTTTAAGTTTGTCATGTTGTCTTGACAAAACTTCACTTAAGTCAAAGACTTCATTGCAAGTGCTGAAGCTTTTGTCATTTGCAGCAAAAAAAAAATCCGGTTTTTCTCCTGGAAAAGCAAGTGTGTGGGTTGATTTCAGATTCTACAAAGTTCCTTGTAAAACAGAGCTTAAAATGAATTAATAAGACTCTGCCAGCTGAAGTTTAAGTCCTCACCTTGCACACATCAGTCGGAAAAGAAGCTGCAGTCAGTAAAGTCATGACTACCGACCATCGCATATGCAGTTTTACCCAACTTTCAGTTAACTCTGAATAGACAAAAATAAATCCATCTCCTGCTTAATTTCTAAAGACTTTCACCTCTACAGCACTGCAGACAACAAAGGCGTTTGATTCAGTAATCAGATTATGAAGCCCAATAATAAATATAAAAGCTGAATCATAACTTAAAATCTTTTTTTATTTTCTGAGCTGTCCGTCAGTGTCAAGAACACAACAGACTGTAATAAATCTTGATCAAAGCACTCTTTGCAAAAGCAAAAACAGGTTTGTTTGAGAACTGTGAATCGGTCTGAATTAAAAATCAGCACCTTAATAACTGAATTATGACGTAGAGAAAGATCCATATTCCTAATGATTTGACAGATGCAGCATTAAAACTGATGGAAATTAATTGACAGTGAATGAAAAAGGTTGTAAAAAGGGAACAGCTTCAATTTGAACCTAATGTCACGCAGCACTTTAGAGCAGCGAGTTCTGATCAGCTTTTTTGCATCTGATCTAAATTTTTCAAACAAGAGTTCTGATCTGATATTATCTGTTATCTGGACCAGGGGCTCCCAAACATTTTCAGCTAGGGACCCAAATTAGAATCGGCAAATCAATGTTCTCCTGTAAATTACACTTTGACTCAGTTAAACTCGCCTGAATCTACAGTTACACTTCATTAGTTGTCCAGCTCTAAGCAGAAGCTGAGATTCATTTAAAAAAAAAAAACTTAAATTAAAAGACAGACTAAAAGTAATCTTACTTAACATTATTAAAGAACACAGAAAAAAATGTGAGTAATAGAGGGTGTGCTTTAACAGAGACATACAGCATGTTTAAGATTAGGGACAGGAATTGATAAGATTTTATTGATACAAATACCATTAATGATTCTACTTATTGATCCAATTCTTTAGCGATTCCTTCAATGATTCCTGATGATTTCCACTTCCTGAAACTTGTACAGGAAGCGAATTTTTGTAGAAAATTAAGCCGCAATTTTGACCACTTGTCCCCTGTCCACCATGATTTTTTACTTCTTTGTTGTCATTTCTGCTGACTGCCTCTGATGCGGCAAAGCATGCAGAACAAAGTGGAAAGAATTGATAAGAGAATCGATAGGCAAAAAACACACTAATTATATTGATTATATTGAGTTGTTATCGATTCTCTACTGGAATTGTTTTTGATTCCCATCTCCATTTGGGACAGCACTGCCCCTCAGTGCTGTTATGTCTCCCTTTTTCATTTATGTCATTAAATTGACTTAAACATTCTTGTATTTAAGGAGTAAAAGCACAAAACTAATGTCTGTGTGACATGCTTTACCTCTAAAGTGGATAAATCAGTCCAGAGAAGCTCAGCGATGGCAACCGGCTGAGCTCTGTGTGTCGATGGTAAAACCTAAAGCAGTCCCTTCACGTTTTAGATCTCATATGTTTCCACAAACCTCGCTCCAGTAAAGCTGTAGTCGTAAATCCAAAAGCTCCGAAGACGATAAGACCTCCATCATCTAACACATGAGATGGTCTGGTTGTCCAAAGTGATGAATTCAGCCACCGTCTATGGAATATTCTTAACTTTCTAACGTTGTCTCGATGATATTTATCCATCTTTTTCCTCGGTAGCTTCAATAGGCGCTCCGTATTCCGTTTCATGTTGAACCGTTGTTATTAAAAGCAGTTCTTACACTAACAGTCTACATTAAAACTTGCTCAAACCGCTAATATTTTAGTCACCGATGCCACCGCTACATCACACGCGCGTTTACGGCCTGCCGCAAAGCGTCCTCAACTGACGCAAACACTTTTTTTCTTCTTCGGCGTGTAACAGCAGCTGACCTCCACAGTGTTGCAACACTGCCACCTTCAGGTTCCGCTCTCACCTGTTACATCTTCAGCTTGGCCCCATTTGAAAAGTGCAGCCATAGTCAGGATTTTAATAATCCATTTTCTGCCCTGTGCTGCAAAAATGCTCTTCACTGGCCTCTATCTGTTCAGTTTGCTGAAAATCTGTGACCAGCATCTGTCTCTCCTGTACATGTTTACTGTATGATGCTAAAATATACAAAACTGTCTCTTCCTCTTGAAAAGACCATACACTCCTGTAGGATGCCTCCCAACAATGTGTAGACTGTTCATTATAACTCTCTGCTTCTTGATGTTTAACTCTGCTTTGTATTGAGTGTGTCCTTTTGTTTCACTGTCCCACTTCTGTTGCCATAGCTTATTTGCTTCTCTCACACAACACTTTTTTCCTCAGGTTTTGAAAACTTAATATTGACCTCAGTAACTCCTCTTTCTACAGCCTCTTTTGCAAGCTACGTAAACAATCAGGGTGAGATGATCAGTATAGGTTCCGATCCCAATCAATTAAAAAATGCTGTCACGGTGTTAAGGTGGCCACCTTTACAACACAGACCCTCTAGCTTAACAACATAGTTTAAAAAAATAAAGAAATTAAAATGCAATCTGCAGTCGATTAACAAGCACACACTTTCTGCCAGTTCTGCCTCCTGCTTCTTTCACCAACACACAGACACACACACAAACTCATGATGGAAATTGATAAAGCAAAAAAAGTGCTGATTGTTTGATGTGGAATATCATTAAAAATCAAGCTCCTTCCTCACACAACTCTGCTGTAAAACAATTTGAAAATTAACAGTAAAAACTGAGGACTGTGGTCATAACTTATTAGTCAAATCTTATGAAGGGCCAAAGTCCAGATCTTCAGTCATGTTGTTTTTCTGGGTTCATTTTTGAGTCAGTACAGCCCGTCAATGTGGTTTAATGGAATTTTGTGAAGACAGTAGACATCCTTTTGTTGGCCCAATATCCCGCTAGTACAGCAGTCAATTATCTTTCATGAAATTTTGAATTAAGACTGAGATGGTCCTTTTACCATCCTTTTTAAAAGCAAATTTCCATCAGGTCATCAATTATTATTTTTAATTAAAATGTCCATTAGGACAGCCGTCAATGATGGCATAAGAAAATTGTGTCAGGACTGCAGTCAACATGTTTTTAATCAGATTTGCGTCAGGACTGGAGTCTATCTTTCATTAAATTTGTCCTCTGGACCATGGCCATTTTTTTTTTTTTTTGTAAAATCTGATGCCAGGACTGTGAATAAAGGTGAAATTTATGCCAGTACTGCAGTCCATGGTCATCTTTTCTTTGTCAATTTCTGTGTCAGGAGTCAGGACTATGGTCACAGTGTTTTAGTTCATTTGACAATTCTCTCTAAAATTTGAGATGAAACGGCAGCTAATTTTTCTTAAGCTACTGTCTATTTTGTGGATAACCAGTTTTGGTCATATCGTATTAGGACCATGGAAGATGATTTTTTCAACAAATTTGAATCAGAACTGAAGTCATTTTTTCTCTGGTCAAATTTTGCTTCAGGAGAGCAGTCGACCATTTCTTATCAAATTTGCTTTACAGTCATTGTTTACCACTGAGGCACCACCTTAACTGACAAGTCGTGCAGGAAACACCTTGAACTTTCTGTCCATTTATTCATATTCATATTTGTATTTATCTACATAATATGTGTACATCTGTATATTTAGTCTATATTCATACTTATCCACATTATATGTAAATCTATACAGTGACTAATATAACTCCATATCTATTCACAATGCCTAGTATATCTGGATATAAACAGTATATCTTGAACCATTGTCTTAGGGCTTTTAATAATATAGCTGTAAGCTCTTGTTTTATTTTTCCTCCTGTAAATACTTAAAGATATATAATCATGCACTTTATGTATATAACAGTATATAACATTCCACTTCTGGATTGGATGCCAAACGACTTTTTGTTACTCTGTACCTGTGCATAAGTAATCCTAATCCTAAACTGCCATGATTGGTAAACGGAAGGACATACTACAGAAAATGTATGTTGTGGACAAGCAGTAGCCACTGGTTTTAAAAAATAAAGCCAATGCAGAAGAGCAAAAGAATACAGTTTCTTTAGTGTCCAGTGACTCTGCTGCCTGGCTGGCAGCAGAGTCACTGGAAGTCACATACACAAAAATAAATAGTTTTGTTCAAAACATTTTGGCCAGATTTGTGCAACAAAATGCGCGTTGGTGAAATTTTCTATTACTTATTTGTTGTGATTTTATTAAGGGGTTAAAGATTTGTGAAATTAGCAGCATGTCTGATCCCACTGCAGGCCTGCAGAGTGTGGAGGCTCAGCCCACTTCAGTCTACCGCTTTCCCTGATTTTCTAGGTTTACTGTTTTTATTATGGTGACCACCACTGTTGATTGGCTTCAGTGTCCTAAAAGGTGACCTCACTCAGCCTTGGTCAATACTTTATTCAGTCCATAGTCATGTAAAGATTGTTTTAAAGGTACATTATGTAAAATTCTGCCACCAGGGGGCTCTCCACTAAACAAAACAGCTGCCAATGGAGGAGTCAAGACCTCAGTGTGCAGTGACCCACAGTCAATGCCACCCACCTTCACTGTTTACTTTTGTTTAATTGAGGACTCTGTTCAATAAAAACTGCACTCTGTGTGGCGTGCTTCAAACCAAAACCAGCATTTCCATTTTGTTGATACATTTTGCACAATAAAGGACATCCTGGTTCGTGTTTTCCCTCCCCTGGTTATGTGAAATATCTGTGAGACAGAAACACTGGTTTGTTGCATGGTGAATACACATCATGGACTGCCATTCTTGTGGACCAGAATACTCAGTTCTGTAAGAGAGGTAACGCTGAAGCGCAGGAGACAGCAGGTCTCCATTAAATGTCTATTCAAAGGGATCCAGGGATGGAGTTATGGGAGGGAGTTTGGGTGACAAAACTGACAGCAGGGAGAGAATAATGTTGGCCCATCACAGGTAAGCTGCACAAAATATAAATGAGATACTGAAAGAGAACGGCAGAAGTAGAAGGTCCTGCTCACCTGTTCAGACTTCAGACTTCCAGGCATTAATTCATGTTGTCATGGCAATGACAAAGGGTCGAGCCAGTGTCATCCGAAAAACTTAAGAATTCTTTTGTCTTTGAAAAATTATGGTGATGTATTAGGTAATGTTAGCATTCAAGCAAAAAATTATGTATAGTTTAGATCCATGTATTTTAGTTAAAAATAAAAAATTTAAAAAATAAATAAATAAATAAAAATAATACATCTCCAGTTTTACATACAGTATGTTTAACTTAAATCCAAAATGTAGATTTTTAGAGAATTTTGGCTAAATGGACAGAGTTAATCAAACCTGAAAGGCCACACTCTTCATAGCTTCAAAGAGATAATGGATAAGATTCCCTGAAATGAACACAATGCTCAGGGGACAGTCCTGAAGTAAAACTGTTATTAATAGAAGTAATAAATAAATAAATACCTCCAGGCTTTAAAACACAACCTCTCCTTGTAAAATTATTTAAAAAAAAAAAAAAAAAGTCTAAATAAAATGATCTAAATAAGCCTCAGGGCTTAAATTCATCAAATGGAAAATGAGACATTGTGGGTAATTTATTTTGTCCACTTAAAGTGGAAAACTAAAGCTTTGATCGCTCATTTTAATGGGATTGAAAATGCGTCAGCAGAGGATTTGCAGTTATCTGCTGTTTGGAAAGTTTTATACAGTTGGTTTATTATTAAACATACTCTGCTTATTGTAAATGGCTAAATAATTGCTCTTTACTGTCTCCAGGAAACTCGAGCATGTTAACCTTAAATGCTCTTGATGTTTGTGTGTAGATCAATGGCATAAATGATTTTGACTTAATCAGTTAAATCATGTGTTATGAAACAGGACGATGAAGTATAAGGAATAAGATCTTTTCTGTTCTGCAGTCTGCTCTGAAGCCTCGAGACCATTTAAAGGCACTAAATAAAAGACCTTCCAACGCTCCATGAAGCGGGAATCTGTTTTAGATGATTTCACAGTTTTGACACACTTGAGACCTCATTTTCCTGCTGTCTGTGATACATTTGGGACCAGATCTTACTCAAAAGTGTTCACATAACAAAAGAAAGATCAATCAATTTCAGTTCTCTGAATCATTGAGCTCCTGCGTCAAAACCACAGCTCAGAAACAAACCACATAAATAGACCAGACCTCGGTGTCTTGGCGTCACAGAATGGGAGGGAAATTACTAACAGATGAAACAAGAAGTAGCAAAACAGAAACAACCAAAAATCTGTGATCTGTTTTATCTCTGTGAACCTCTTTTTCACTCAATATTCCTTTGTTCTCTGATTTAATAACCTTTTTTTGGAGAAAAAAAACAGACAAAACTAATTAAATGAATTAAATGATCTCTTCTGTATTATATCCCTGTGTTATATTATTATCTCCATACCTTCCTCTGTCTGTCTCCCTAGCTGTGTCTCAATCATAGTCTGGAAGTTTTCGGTCAATGAGTCACCACAATGACGTCCAAAGATACAGAAAAAAACTCTAAGACACAGTCGAGAGCACATCTAATCCACTCGGTTCCACTCATGTTCCTTCTGAGCAAAAAGCAACTAACTTACAAGAAAAATACAAGGAAGACAAGCAAACATGTCAACCTTCGGAGGCAAAATCCACCATTAATATTCAAACTCAGCCCAAACCTTAAGACACAGTGACTAACACTTACCAACACGGGTCTCTCAGGAATCATGGCAGCTGATTTACATTGAAAAAACTCATTGATAATGTTATTTGGAGACTCAAGTTCCCTTCCTCCCTCCCTGAAAACCTTTCGATTCTGAAGCTGTTTGTATTATTATTGTTGACTGATTAATTCTAATGTTACCGTAGATGAGGTAAAAGCTAGTCAAACATGCTTGTTAAGATAAAATATGACCCAGTTTTCAGTAGAGCTGAATGATTCTGGGAAAAAATGACGTTGCAGTATTTGTTCCTCCCTGAATTTAAAGGTTGATTTTTAGGGCACTGTTCCAGATAAATACCGTGTCTTTCTATAAGCAGCAATTTAACGTGGATCTTAAAACTCACAGAAGAGGGAGACCGTAGTGACATCCTTCTTCACAGGCAAATGAATTTAAGGCCTGCTCTTGCCTTACTTGTAGCCTCCTTTATTTTACTTATCTGTTGATATTTAAAGTGAATTCTCCATGAGTCGTCCTGTGTTTTTAACTTCTAAAAAGTCAATAATGAGCACCTGTGTTTGTCCTAGTTAAGACCATTACTGAAGACGGAAAGTGTCTTAACCAGTGTCTCTTTGTCACACTTTTTTTTAAGAAGATTTAAGACGGCTCAAGATAGAAAAAAATCAGCTAAAGTCTCCATTTAACACAGTCACTCTTTAAACTGTAACGCCATAATTTGTACACTAAAGCCCTTTTAATTCTATAATTATAACAGGCTGCCTGGTCTTTTTTTGTCAATAAATGTGTCAGGACATGTCCTTTGAGTAAATGTTTTCACCCTTTTTTCATGATAAATAATAGTTAACGGTTCTAGCAAGTATTTGTCATCATTATGTTATAAATGCTTAAAACTGTGTGTAATTACAAGAGAAAATTAAAATATGGAAAAACATGGCAGAAATATGGAGAAGAGAACAGCAACAAAACACTCCAGAATGATACTAATGCTATTAATTAGAGTGTTTTTATATTATTTACACAGAAATTACTGATAAACCACACATAAATCACTCACAAGTTTGTCTCTGAAACCTCTCACTCTGCTCTTCGGTTTAGCTCACTTCTCGACCCTCACCCTCAGGCAATCGACAAAAAAAATTAATAAAAGCCTTTACCATGTATCACTGGATTTTTTTGGATAGTGT
This sequence comes from Cetoscarus ocellatus, assembly GCA_037902135.1. Taxonomy (NCBI): domain Eukaryota; kingdom Metazoa; phylum Chordata; class Actinopteri; order Labriformes; family Labridae; genus Cetoscarus; species Cetoscarus ocellatus. The sequence continues at coordinate 445,222 of JBAMNC010001370.1, read as the reverse complement.
GAGTACTCAAGGAGTCACAGTAGTTTGAATCATGCATGTCGTTTCCTTGTTACCACCAAATACTTACTTCAGTATTTAATAAATCACTGCTACTCTCTATGCTGTCCCTGTGTGACAGTGATTTGTAATCAGCTCAGTTATAAAACTGTGGAATATCTTTTTTTCTTAGTAATATTTTTAATATACAGCATTTTTCAAAGTGAAAAACTTGTGAGTACCTCTTTGATCAGTATCATACATTTTTTGACAGTATTGATTTGTTATCAGTTGATTTAGGCTCACTATGTTGTTATGATGTCGTGGTGCCGTTTTATTAACATTAAGCAAAATTATACTGTATGTTTTTTATATTTGACGTGTTGGACATTTCTGACCTGGGCCTTTTCAATTCTAGACTGAAAACATATTTATTTAAGACGGCTTTAAATACCCAGTAGCGTGGTGACACTTTCACTTTATTTTATTGTATTTTATAGCTTTTATTGTTTTTATTGCTTTATATTGTTTTTATTTATTGCTTTATATTGTTTTTATTTATTCCTTTTTTATTTACTATCTATTGTAAAGCACTTTGGTTCAGTTGTAGTAAAGGGCTGTATATATAAAGAACATTTATATTTACACTTACATTAGTACCACTTGAGTGGCTATGAGACCTAATGTACTTCTATTATTACCAGAATAAACATGAAGTATTATTTTAGAGGGGTTAAAACTAACATGCAGTAATAATTATGGTGCAATAACATCTCATTTGAAATAATATTCTTGAATTTGAAATAACACCCAAAGGTCGACATCAGAGAAGAAGCGCTTTCCTTTCCTTTATTAATCTCTCTGATATCAATAAATGACTGTGATGAAGAAAGCATGAGAGAATATGGTCAATATTATTCTTTTTCAGAAGCACATCAAATTTGTTGTTCACTGTGGGTCCACTATGAAGACTTTCTTTTCTACTCTGCGTGATTAAAGCATCATCAGTAATGAAGTATGTAAAAGATAAACACTGACTAAGAAATACAGCAGATCCATCATGTGCTGCCTGCATAAGGAGTAAAGTAGCACAGCAGCTGATGAAACCATAATGACTTTTTTCCTGTTTTTACAGAAAATAATAGTAATGGATGACTAACTGTTTAAGCCTACATGTGACTGCATATGGATGAAGAAAAAAAAGAAAATTCATGTGAAGCAAATTTGCAAAACTGGTGGAAAGTCAGTGTTTTGTCTCGTATAAATTAACTTTTTAACATGTTTGGACCACACCAAATTATTCACTGGGGATTTTTAAGTGTCCATTCTCTTGTCACTTTTCAAACCAGATCAACTTTATGGCACCAAAAAGGTAAGAAAATTGATTAACTCTTTTTCTGTACTTCTGAGGGCTTAAGGGTCTCAAATAAAGCGGGTAAACATTTTCATTTCACACAAACAAACATTAACGCAAACATACAGACTCAGGCGGGACACAGAGGGCACTGAGTGGTCATGGGAAGATTACTGCACTCTCTGTTCACACTGAGATTACTTCCTGTGAGATCCCTCTGTGAGAAAAAAAACTACAGCTCTGTGTACCCTCTGCTCCTCTTTTTCCCATCTGTTGTCATTTACCCTAAACTCTGGAGATAGTGTGAGAGATGTCAGACAAAGAGGGTAAGAAAGGAAGTAAAATAAAAACAGAAGTGTGTGTGTACCTGTAGTATTAGCAGCATCTGTATAATAGAAGGAGGGACTCTGGCTCGAGGTCGAGACAGAGCCTCGTCCAGTTTCAAGTTGAGGGTGATGATGTTTCTGAAGTGAAGTAAAGCCAGCTGACGCACTGACGGCTCCTTTCCCTGAGACACACAAAGCAGTCAACACAATGTTTTTGTAGGAAGAATACTTGAATGTGTGGGTTTGTATCACCGCATGTTTACCTGAACAGGGTAGAAGATGGCCTGCAACATGGACAGAACATCACAGAAGAAGAAGTCCCATGTGTCCGCCAGGGAGTCCAGCAGCTTCTGACCTGTGATAAAGAGAAGAAACCATCGCCGAGGGGATGCACAATTTATAAGCACAATATCTATATTAGGAGGTAATACCATCAAAAGTTGAATATCAGTAGTTTACATACATACATTTCAGCCATAAATATTGTATGTCGGCCCTTATATTGGCTGAAATATTGGCAGAATATATGAATGTACCATAAAGCTTCACCTTATCATCACTGAATGTCTACACTGAAGAGGTCATATTTAGCCTTAAATCAGGTCAATATATTTATTTTTTTGACTGTTGGATATGTTCACAATCACTACTGTTCAAAGAAAACATCTCAGTTTAATATACAGTGGTCCCCCCTCCATCGCAGGGGTTAGGTCCAAGACCCACTCGCAATGAGTGAAAATCTGCGAAATAGAAATACCCTATTTAAAGAATTTAAAGGTTTTTAAACACACTTTTAAAACAATAGAAATACATTTAAACACATTAAAAGATACTGAGAGAGCAACAGCAATAGAAAACACAAAAATATTGTACAAACAGAAGCCTTAGATAATGGGTGTTTGGGTGGCACCCTTGGTGTTATCAATAAAACACAAACACAAAATCAATGCACAAAACACTAAAGTCATGCAGAACACCGACCACTGTAGAGAGAGACGCAGAACTGAGAGAGAACAAAGCAAGCATCTCTCCTCCCTGAGAGATGCAAAGCCACGTGATACACAACAGCCAATCAGTGGCCGAGAAAAAATACTGACACTCTGATTGGCTAAATCAGGATATCAAAAGCAATGTTTTTGTAGTCAAGAGAACAGTCTCTACTATACTGAAGGCAACCTGTTCATTACACTGTGGCGGTATTGTTTTTTTTTTTTTTTTTAGAAACATACAGTATGCAAAACAAAAACAAAAAACGCTTTTATTTCACAAATAAATGATCCTTTTGAAATTTAAAGAGCCCATATTCTATTTTCTTGAATCTTAAGTGCCCTAAGTGTCTAACATGTCTCCTCTGTGTGGTAGAGCCTCTCTATAACCAAAACAAAAGGTCTGCAGCATTAATGGTGTTTTCCTTTAACCTCAGAACTCAGACTGGCTTTCCCAGTGATGTATCTAATTTGCAACTCGAACAATCCAACATTCGAGATCAAATGGAATGCATCATGAGTCTCCCCCTATTTGCAGTATCAGCAGCTACCTGAAAACATCCTGTTCTCTCTGCCCCCAAAAAAGACCTACCAGTGTGACATCATACAGTGGTTTGATGTTAGTCTGTTTGTGATGTTTAATGTTGGCAACTTGGTGTCAATCTGTGCTAAACCAACCAATCATCACAGAGCTGACCTGCAAACCAATCAGAGCAGACTGGGCCCACAGAGAAAAGAGAGCTTTAAAGCGGCAGAAGCCCCAACAGCATCTCAGACATACAGCAATACTGGGGGAAGTCTGTACAGTAAACCCCCGTGATATCGCAGTTCAGTTTTCGCGGTCCCGGTATTTCACTTTTTTTTTCTGTAAGACCTATTATTTTGATATTGCTTACATTTCGTGGCATTCTGCAGGATTTTTATGAGCTTAAATCTCATGCATCACAATATAATGCCCATACGTACCTATCGGTACTGGATTTGGAAACACTTGCATATCAAATATCATCATATATGAAAAAATCCAGCATCCTGAGTCCATCCAACCACTTTGATCCTTTTCTTAATATAATGGCAACAAAAGTAAAAGACCTTAACTCACAGAATTAAGTAATTTCTTGTTTTAAACAGGGTTCCTACTTTAAAAAGTCAAATTCAAGACTTATTATGAAATGTCAAACGAATGCTGTTTTTGCACTGCAGAGCACATGTAAATCAACTAAGCTGTGCTAAAATGTAGATTTGTTTAAGTGAGATTATTGATTAATTAAAACATAATATTCCAGTACGGCTGCACAATCTTACAATTTTATCATTATAAGGATATTAGCCTTTGCAATAAATATATCAAGACAGTTTAGATTTATTGCAGCAATTCAAAGACAGCTTTTTTGATGTGCTCAAACAAAGTTTTGCGGTATGTTGTTCCCACATTCTCACTTTTTCAGTCAGATGAAGCTAAAGATGGCCTTTCACTTTATTTGTGCCAGTTTAGTGGAGATACTGTTTCTTGGATGTCTTTTACATTCAAAAACGGCATGTGGCAACTACAAAAGTAATATAAAACAGAGGAAACAGCATAGGCTAGGACACTAAGTTATAGCATATTTGCACTCTATATCTTTCTATTACCGCATTCCATATTATTATTGGAATATAGAACAATGTAATTGTACATAACGTTTTTCTCATATTGTGCAGGGCTTCTTTCCAGTGCACCATAATTGATCTAATGACAGGATATCGAGTTGCACTGCACTGAAAAGAGAGAGAAAGTGATACTTGTATAAGAGCGGCACAGGTATACAGAGAACTTTTCACTGTACTTGAAACATGTTGCTGCTACAGTTTCTTCCAAGTTTTTCCTGAGGCATCCCAACTTCCATTTAACTAAGATAGTCTGACAGATAGTCTACACGCCAACACCACTAAAAGGTAAAATAAGGCTCATTTAGACTCTTTACACATCAAATTAAAGACATTTTTGAAGGATCAGTCAGAGCCCTGTATTTTGCAGAAAAAGGTCTGCACGGGAACAGGAGAAGTGAGTCTGAAGTGGTTTGTCTTATCTTAATTTTCTCTCCAAATGTGGCATAATTGACGTAAGTAATCGTTTCCTGTCTGGTTGCTATGACTACAGCTCTGAAAATCAGTAACAGCCCATGTAGGCTTGTGCATGCGTGTTTGTGTCAGTGTGTGTTGTCATTTTAAAGGTGCCTTAAATAAAGGTCACACGTAAACCACAACAGTGAGATCTCTGTGTCGAGTTCTCACCAGTTCAGCCGCTCGCTGAAACTTTGAATTTGTGTGTGTGCATGTGCGTGTGTGGCCTGCTGGAGAGACAGAGCCAGCTAAGACCTGCAGTTCAAGGGTTAACCTTTTATTGTTATTTTAGTCAATAATTATTCTTCCTACTAGACCTTTGGTTTTGTTTTCCTGAGATAATGAGACTCAACATTCACTTTAAGCTGTTTTACAAATCATACTCAGTTTGAACATCTCTTGTAAAAGCGTCGAGACTTCGAGCTTAAACTTTGTTGATTTCTAATGAGGGTACGAGACACACATTCACATCCAAGTTTGCTCATCATATCATCAAATCATGTTGCAAAATATAGGTAACCTGGTGTTTTCCTATACTGTTACGTAACTCTAAACATAATTAAGTTTCTTTAATTGTTTATAAATTGACTTTTGTGACTGCAAATTGCACTCAACTCTGCCTCTTTGTTTGTAAAAAGATTGATCTGTTGTTAGTTTGAGTGTTCTCAACATGACTGCTACCTCAGATTGAACACAGAAGCCCCTTCAGCATTCAAATAAACAAAATAAAACGACCATTAAAGCACCATTCATGCCAATCTCATCTTGGCTTTTAGTGTTTACAATTCTGCAGTAGCCTCTGGCTCTGTGCCTCAGAGGGAGCTGATTGGTCCAGTTAAGTTCTAACTGAAAACAAATGTATTAACTGGAAGCTTTGCAAGATGGACCTGCCTGATGACAGACAAGAAGTCAGGTAAATCCAGTGTCTCTGTGAGGTTGTCAAATCAAGGGGCATTTGCTAAAACCAGCTTAGTGCACCAAAATGGCTAGAGCTGGCTTTTTTTCTATGGGGAAAATCAGATTTTAGGGAAGTCTAGGGATCAGACCAGCCTGTCTTAAATTTTCTGCTGATGCCTGCTGTGAGCAGATAGAGTTAAAACAATCGCTTTCCTTTATTCACACTGATTTAAAAAAATAATAATAATAATAATAATAATAATTTCCTGTACTGCAACTGACTTGAGCACAGGGCTGCTCGATTATGGCAAAAATCATAATTGTGATTATTTTAATAGATACTGAGATCAGGATTACGAAACATGGTACATCTTACTGATTACTGATTTGAAATCACGCGCCACATGCTTTCATTGAATGTTTATGCTTTTGACATTAAAGAACAGGCATTGCATAGAAATGTACTTGTAAAAATAAAAATAAAACTCAAAAAATTCTAATAATAATAATGGAAACAAAAGTCCAACATGTCATGTGGCAGAGTCATCTTTTAATCTTGGTTACTCAGTTTTCATAACTGTGGAAGCCAGTAAGTCTACCTGAGATTAAATTACGATTTATTGCAGAGCTCTGCTTGAGCATGTCTTGAGGGTCATATAACTGGACCTATAGAAATGTCAGTGTTCTTGTGCACTTGAGACCCTTTATTCCAAACATCAGCAACACAAATCTGCTACCATTACATTAACCCTGTTCTAGTTTCAGTGAATGGATTTTGACATGTTCACATACAGGGCTAGGAAGATATATAGTGAAAACAGAACATATGCTTAAAATAGTGTCATGATGAATGTGTGTAGGGACACTGACCTTTACATTCATCTGAGAAATGCTTATATAGATATATATATATATATACATACTCTGCATCCCAACCTCCACACCAGAAATGATTTCTGCTGGCTGTTATTTCAGCATTCTTTTGTGTTTGTGTTTACCTTCATAAAAGCGGATCTTGTCCCTCAGTATGACCATCCCTTTAGTGAGCAGCTGGTTTTGAAGGTACTCAGTAAAGAAGGAGCCCAGCTCCGTCTTCAGCAGCTGCCTGTAGAAAACATGAAAACTAATGAGGGCATTTATGCTGAATGTGAACACAGGCACGACATACACACTCTTTAACATACAGCAAAACTAATGGTTTTCCATGCACTGCAGAGCTGCAGTGTTTGAACAGCAGCAGACTCAGGAAACGAGAGTCATGGCCACAAAAATCAAAAGGACGCAGAGAATTTAAATAACAGGATTTTTATCTGATTTAACGATAACAAAGGTTCAGTTTAGTCAGAACGAATATGAAGCTTTGTGGAACAGAAAAGACTTTGCTGTCGGAAAATGTGTATGGTTTAATCAGGGCTGTCTAAAAGGTTTTTTTTTTTACATGACTTAAGTCTAAAATTTATTCAGGGTCAATAACAGTTTTAATCACAGATTTATGTGTTTATGTTTTTATGTTGCATTTCAAAACACATTTAAGTCCACATTGACAATATGTAATAGTTCTTATCTCTCTTGCTTTGTACACCAAATGAATGAAAATAAATGTTTTTATAATCTTAACTTTTTGAGTTATATATTTAATGGTGGTGCAATGACTTGGAGCAGGGATGGGGAACTTTGGTTTCCAGTAGGGCCATACTGAATTATCATCAACTCCTGAGGGCCAACTTGTCACAATTTAAAGGATTCTGTCAACCTAAAAATTACAATTAATAGAGCATTGTGTTAGTTCCGGCAGGACACGGACTCAAGATTGCTATCATGCAAACATTCCATTGCTAAACTGCTAATCTAAAGCTAGCTCGCCACTGCTGACAGCCAGTTGGTTGCCTCTAAGCTGCATTGGCTAAATGCACTCAGGCCACCTTACTTGAGCTGCTCTAGCCTGCCTACTCTTTACTGTTCCTGCTACAAGATGCTTTGCAACCCTCCTCCACCAAAGCTCCTCCTTTACACTATCCTCTGACTTAATCACTGTCAACTGACACTGATGCTTGCTCTGGAGGGATTTTACTGCTTCTCTCCAAGAGAGAGCCACTATCAGAGCCATACCGGCAAATTAAAAATATGCAAATAAATGCAAATATTGCTAATTTAATAGCTGCTCTAATGTCTTGACAAAGGGGTCCTGACAGAACTAGAATTTAACAAAAGGAACAATTTCATAGCTGTCAAATAAGTTATTTAGAGATCTTACAGTAGCAGTACTGAGTCTAATGAGCTAACAGAAAATACAAGCCAGTTTTTGCAACTTTTGTGATGCAGGTTACGGAGCATTTGCTGGTTGTTAAAGTGTAATTTACTTATATATTGTCAGATGCATAACAGGAAGTTTCACAGAAAGAATTACAGCCAATTACACCTCAATTTTCATGGAAATATTGACATTTTGACATGGCAGATTTTTTCTTCATGTATGCATTTTTTTTTTTTTATTATTCATTTTAAATTAAGTGTGTGTGTGGGTCGGGGGGTGGGGGCAGCAGTGAAGGAGTAAGAGGGACACACGTGACAACCAGTTGCCCACCCTGACTTATTTATTTATTGTTTATTTGATGTGGAAATCACAATTACATTGGACAAACCAGATGGATTGTTTGAGTGTTTTAGCTCAGGTGCTAATTCTTAAAGATAGGTGACAGTTTCAAAGTGCTATCTCTGTAAAATACGTTTAAAAACACTCATACTTGAAGAAATATACAGATGTGCATGTACAAAATCACTCAGTTGACATTAATTGTCTCATGTGGTATTTGCACTTTTCAGGAGTTTTAGTTTAGTTTGTGGGTGTGTGTGGGGGTGTGTGTGTGGGTGCGTGCTAGAAACCGAAACAATGAAACGTTTATACTCATTTGAATCTTTCATAATTTCTATAGGAAGCATCGACCGATTGTTAGAGTATTATTTATAACTTACTAAAAATATGAAGAAGCTTGTCTTTTATGCAAAAACCTCCTGTTTGTCTGATACTCTGTGAGGATTGTTGTAATTTTTGTACCTGTATGTGTATACTCTTTCATGTTTCATACATGTACAGCATATCAGTATGTAACAGCAGTAAATTACACGACATAACTGTAGATAGTTTTGACAGCACTGTCACAACCACCCCTTGAGCTACACTGCAATAACAACACTGCAGTGCCCCCTGTAATGTACCTTTTTCCTTTTTGAGTTACTTTAAATGTGTAAACAAACTGCCATGAATTATAATAGGAAATGTGTTAGCCATGCAGTAAAGACTAAGTTTAGTGGATAAAGCTGCTTGTATGTGTAAATGGGACCAAAGGTATTTCTGACAAAACCAATTCTAAAGCAAGAGGAGGAAAACTGTGTACGAAAGCTCTAGTATTTAGTCTTTTTATATAACACCAACCAGTTCAAGTGCAAAAAGTGTGACAATATGCAGGAAATATAAACAAATAAAGTGAAAAATGCTAACCTGACACCTTCATTCAAAGTGTAAAGTTCATTTTCTCCAAGATCCTTCCTCTGGAAAACTGATATCACCGCGCTGTGGATGCTGAGAGGAAAAAAACACAGACTCTACTGTAAGTCAGTAAGTAGGTTATTTGATATAGCACCTGTCACAGAGCAAAGTAACAATGTGCTTAACAAAATGATATTACAGTAAAAACAGATCAACAGATGAACAAAAGAAGGAAACACAATAATAAATAAAACTGTTCTACAAAATAATCACATAAATGCACAATGATCAAATATGGTCAAAACCATCTTAAAAAACACGTGTTTTAAAAGTATTAGCACAATTTGCAGAGCATATGTTCAAAGGGAGTTTCAGAGTGCCCAACATTCAAATGTAAGATCCCTTTTGGGTTTCAATTAGACTTAAGAGACCACAAGTAGGCCCTGATCAGGAGACCTGAAGGGCCCTCTGAGAGGATGGAGAAGGTCAGAGACATTAGAAAGTGCCTGATTGGGCAGGGCTTCACATACAAAAACAAGGAGCTTAAATTGAAATCTGAATTTCATTAGAAGCCAGTGCAGAGTAAATTAAATGGGGATAGTATGGGTGGACCTGCCAGACCTTTTGAACAATCTTGCAGCAGCATTCTGGATCATTTGTAAACAGTCAAGGGAGGACTTGACAAAAAGCCCATTCACATATCAATGTATATTAGCAGATGTTGACCAATGTTGTATAATCATCAAAATTATGGTGAAAGAACATTTCCAGCTGTGATCAATGCAGGTCGATGTATCTGAAGTGGAAAGAAACACTTTGCTAGTGGAGTATGATGATTCCCAATGGCCCCCCGACTGCATGTAGACAGATTTTAAACATTCACCACCTTAGATGACACACGTCTAGTTTGCTCAACTTAGGGGAAACTTTGTTGATGAATGCAACTATAACTGAGGGTAAACAGAGGTCAACTATTACTGGCATTTACAATCATGCTGGATTGGGAATTATGTGCATGTGTTAAACTTTTTGACATTCCTAATTAACATCAGCCTAGTCCAACTTCACCTAACTTATTGTTGTGTAGCCTGACCTGGCTTGATGTGGCTTGACAAACAAAGTGTCAGTGTGTGAATGGGGCTTCAGGATGTGAAAATGTTTTGACGTTCCCGATGAACTTCAGCATACTCCAACTTGGTAAACTTTGTTAATGTAACTTAGTTCTGTATAGTCTGATTTAGCTCAATGCAGCTTGACTTTTTCACTCTATGTTGGCAAAAGTTAGACAAAACATCAGTGTGTGAACGGGGGCTTCAGCCAGGTGAAAATGAGATTACAGCCATCGAGCTTAGAGGATGTAGAAGCATGAACAAGCATCTCAAACTCAGTTTGTGACACAACAGCTTTCAATTCAGAAATATATCTGAAATAAAACAAACATGAACGGATGAGAGAATTAAAGTGCATATCAAAAAGTGCACACTGCCTTAATCCTCTAAATGAATTTAAATTTAAATACATTTATATTTTTGTTTCCTTTTACTGAATATGTGCACAAATTTCAGCTTTAATAAGAGAAAAACTTGAGAGAACAAGGGCTAAGTCAGATGGAAGCAAACATTTAGAGAAAGCTAGACTGATGGATGTCATATCAAATTCTTCTCTGTCCGTCCTGGTATGTCTACTTAAGCATTTATGTTGAGTCAAATGATTTGAAGTTGTAAAAAAACATGAGAAGTCATCTTAAGCCATAAAATCCAAACCAGACATCTAATCCAGACTATAAACACAGACTAAAACAGCAAGCATGAAAAGGTCAGGAGGGATAGGAGCTTGTTTCACTGCGGGCCTTTGCTTTCCACTCTCTGAATGTTTTGTGTAAAAAAAAAAAAACGGCTGAAATGCAGTAAAAATAAGTAAAGAAATAAGAGAGAAAGGACCAGAAAAGAAAGGGATCTATGATGCAGAAGGAGACTGAAAATACTGAGATCAAAAGAGACTGAGATGGCCCCCGAGGGAGAAAACAAGACAGCGACTTAGTGTGCATGCATGGGAGTTAAAAAAAGGTTTGTATTCATAGCATAAATAATGACACTAACAGAACTCTCTGCTCTGAGATGCTTTCCTGAGAAACATTGCTGCATTCATCAAGTATCCATGTCCTTGTGTGCAGTGGTGGACAGTAATGAAGCTGAGGACTGAAAATAACACGTTTTTAGGTGTCTATACTTAACTTGAGTATCTTTTACAGGAAACTTTTGCGTTCACTACACACATTTGACAGACCAATCCGGCCTTCAAAACTATTTCTGACTCCACAACACGCCTAGTTAGTAAGAAGTAAACATCCCCTTCATTCTCTACAGCAGATTTGATAATTAGTCGTAATGTTTTAACCACTCAAGGTAGGCTGACCCAAAGCTATGTCAGTGTGAAACAATCAAGCTTCTGTAGAAAACAGAAGTTTATGAAACAGCCCCATTGAAGAAAAAGCATGGTTTAGTCAACTACATTACCCACAATTCTAAGGTGTGTTAGTAACTTCTTTGGTTAATAATTAATGGTGTGTTCTATTTATCTCAGACCTTCTTGGAGGTGTGATTACTTCACCATATTCCAGTTTAATGCTTGTCCGTTGTGAGCTGCTAAACTAAGGGTGCTCGAAGATCATCAAACCTCTTGAGCCAAAATTCCAACCTAAGGGAGCATTCCCAGTGATGTATCTAATTTGCAGTGCAATTCCAAACACCGAGATCAAATGAAACGCACCATGGTGGTTGTAACCTCTGAAGGTTGTTCTTTTATTGATTTCAATTTGCTTTTTTGTCTTAAGTCCCCAGAGCCTTTTTTGTGCAATTCATTTTTAAGTATTTTTTTAATCTACAGACAGTCTAGGTATGCAAGCCTATACACCAGGAATGTAATGTGGCAGAGCAAGATTGCAGCTTTTATTTTTCAAACTGTGGCTACTTTTTCATGAGCAATGAACGTATTCGTTGGCACATACATCACAAAACATTCAACATGGAAAAGAGCTTCCTGTTTTATGTGCCCACTATCAAAAAAATGACAAAGACAATGAATTCACACATAATGTCAAGAGGAAGATAATGCTGGAGCTGCAGTTTAACGATAGTATAGATACATTCAAGCTTCTACTGTTGTGAACAGTTGGTCCTAGAGCAGCTGTGGTACAGTTTCAGCTCCTAAATTAAATGCAGGAAGGAAGTGTGCTTGGGTATACACTTAATTATTAACATTTCTTGGAAGAAGGAGGAAGTACATTTTGAATATTTTTGGCAAAAGTCTTTTTCTTTTCCAAAATTTCATGAAACTTCATTCCAGGAATTTTTTTTACCATCCGGCTGTCACTGTGTTCTGTCAGTGGGGAGTCAGAGAAGTGCTTACATTTTCAAGGTTCTGACAGTAGCTCCTACAAGTTCACCATCTTGCTGTCAACTGCTTCTGCTCTGTTACATTTTTTTATGTGTGCAGCCAGGCAAAAAAATCCTCAAGCATAGAACCTCCACCGAGAGGCATTAGTGGATGTTTGACATTATGCTGGCAGTACAGAGTCTATGTATGCGTCAAGCACTACCAGCAACCCTTGGCAAAAATATGAAGCCAATGCTGGAGTGCCCAAAACTGCAGTCCCTCAAGTGTCCACTTGAGGCTGGTTGCAGGAAACCAGAAGTTTTGTACAGGGAATGGAGAGTTTTTACGACATAAATTTTGACAAACAGCTTTGGTCTAAATATTTAACATATCCAAAGTTTCTCACTTTATGGGATGAATTTCACGCTGTTTTTGTGATACTGCTGATTTCCAGTTTTAGATACTTAGCGACATGATTGTCTGATTCGTGACTATATGTCTGATATAAAACCACTGACTCAAAACCGGTCCTCAGCACATCGCTTTTGTTTTGCACTAATCCAAGTCTCACTCAGTGGTAAGAAAACACCATCAACATCATCACAGTAAAGTTAAAAAAACAAACAAACATGGCAAGTTAGTTAGCACTCACAACCTGATGTTGACTCTCGTTTTTGCCCTGGCTTTATCCAAATTTTTTTTGTTTTGACCTTCTCTGCCTCCGTCTCTCTTTTCTTGCTCTGTTTAGCAGGAGGAGCGGTGACCAGTAATCGGGGTATAGGTAGTTTCTCTGCCATTCTCCAGCGTACTTGGATTCCTCTTAGCTCAGCTACCCTCATTGAATCAGGGTCAGTGCACGGTGGCAAAATGTACGCGCAGGAAGGTGGGCAGAACGGCAGTACGGGATTTGATTGGTTTAATAAAATCAGTCCGAATCGCTGTGATTGGTTGGTGTTTTCGCTGGTTTACTCCTGCTGTAGACAGCGGCTATTTTTCGCTCTTTTTTAATAACACATCATGCGTTGATTGCCATCAGGACATAACGATCATTTTAACCAGTATAACAACAGTGTATCTAAATCTGATTTCTTTCTACTGTCAGTGGTCAAGCATAAAACAAGCTTTAGGCTAGCAACATACAGCACTAGATGATTCTCAGTTCTGAACCAGTTTTAAAAATGTGGGAGACAACAGACAAAAAAAGGCTCAAAATATTTGCAATCTTCTACTTTAAAACCACTACTGTTGAAAAGCTACATATTGTTGCTTTCACTCCAGTAATAATTTGACAGATGGCAGAAGTGACATGGTTTTGTAGTTTGTCCACCACTGCTTTAGTGTTAAAACATGGAGTTTAGATGTTATATCATATACAAAAAAAACATAAATCTTGCCCCCACTGACCTGTTCCAGGTGGCGTTGGCACCAGCCCTCCTCTGCTGGGTCCCTTTGTCTCTGCTGCCCTCCTCTGCTCCTCCTCCCTTCTCTCCTCCTCCGCCTCCTCCGGCACTTTTCGCCTGCGAGAGGTCAGTTAGGCTGGAGGACGAGCCGCCTCCTAACCTCAGCTTACTGTGGAGGCTCCTCGAAATCCAAAAGACACAAAGAAAGAGTAATATAAATATGCACTCACGACAGTCCACTGTGGTTTAAAATCATTCTGGTGGAGCCAAGAGCGATCCTGCTGTCCACCTACATGAACTAAAAAGCAGCAGATAAAATCAAATAAAGGTTATGACTGTGAGGGAAATGATTTTAGTGGCTGACAGCATTAGTGTTTATTGATGGCTGGTAAATTTTTATTAGCCATCTGCAAATGTTTACATTGGCTAATGTACTATACTGCTATGGAGACATACAACAGAGAGACAAATGGGTGCTGCTGTAGGGATAAGGAAGAGAGAAATATAAGGGCAACACTGGAGGAAAGTTTTTACAGAAAAATTTAAAGGTATTTTGCGGGAATACTGAAAAAAAGGACTAATCTGCAGAATGATGGGACATTAAATGGGCAGAAAATGAATGGCGTTGTGAAGGATGGAGATTCAAAGTGAAAAATGTGATGACTAAAATGAAGGGGCGTGAACGGGGATGAAGGGATCTCGAGAACAAGTCAATATGAACTATAAGCTCAGTTTCAGACGTTAAAGCTTGAGCTGTGAATCAGAGGCAGTCTGTAATCTATAAATGCTCTCAAACCTATTGAATCTGTATGATTGAGTACATGTTACTGTACAGTTAATCAATGTCATGTCATCTTTTGTGTGATAAGAAAATTTGCAATACCCTTGCAGTGTAGATGAATCTGTCTGATTCAATGTCCGCAAAACAAATGCCTCTCAGCTTTTAAGGTAAGAAACATGCTATAAAAATGGGTCATAAACAAGCAACCCGGTAAAGTTAACTTGGGCTCTTATTGTCTCCAGAGCCTAGTGTCATGTCACACACCTGTATCTCAGCCTTTAACTTTTCACAGCACCTTCTTCACTCTGGTGTCCCTGTTAAATTAGTTATCGTGCTATCTGAAGACTGTAATCAGACAGGTCTATAGTTCAAGCTCCAATCTACAGCGATTGCACTCGTCCCAAAGTGGGAAGGCCCTATCACAAACTGACTGCTTATACAATGATTAGCACAGATGCTAACAGCTTAAGTACCGGTTTTATCAGATCTGGACCATATTTCTTTATTAAATGAAAAACAAACAACAACAATGAACATCTCTCAATAGAAGTGACATTTTTACTCCACTTCTGACATGTTTTTGCAAGAGTTTGTTTTACACAATGGCTCACATACTGTGATTTACACTTTATACCGCAGGAGCATCCACCTTTTACATAATATGAGTGGCCCATAAAGAAGGTGATTAATGGAAAGATCATCCAGTCACCTGCTGGATATGCTTTTCAAAGGTTCTGTCCATTCTCAAACACTTTCTTTTGGCCATCTAGTGTGTCAGGTTAAATATGTAATTCATACTGCAGAAGTTACAAAGCTTTTTCATTAAATATGAGGCAAACTATGATGCTTATGGGCAGTGCTTTTTTCAGCATTCATCTATTACTGGATGGATTTCAGGATATGGCAGCCATGTATTCAAAATGCAAAAAGATGAAGCTCAAGTTAGCTATTACTCATGTTCTATAACATAAAAAAGCTTAAGATTTATTCTGGATTCAGGGAGAAAATGTGTCAAATGAAGGTGAATTGTATAAACATGGAGACAACAGGAAGGCATAAAAGCAGTAAGATCATTGGTTCAACAAGTGAAAGATGGAACAATGTGTATGAAGGCTGAGGGCTCACTTCAGACTGTCTTAAAGTGAAAAAAAGGTGTGCCTCAGGGGTCAGTACTTGCCCAGGGCCACTCCTTTAGATTCTTCATATTATCAATGTAGATGAAAATACTTTTACTGTGAATTTTGATTTTTATGCTGACAACATAGTCCTACGCACTAACAGCAGATTGAGTCCTCTTTCAGTTTTAGCTAGCTTTTAAAAAGGTCATATCAGGCGTTTTAAGGTTTAAAACCGCTCCCTCTACCCCTCTTTGTGGTGCTGGGAGCTGCCTAACACGTCGTATTCCCCTGTCCCCTGAATAGACCTAACAGTGTGACACCATGGCTTTCTGTCAGTTAAATGGTGAAGTCCATTTGATCTCGGGAGATGGACTGTCCAAACTGAAGTTAAATACGTCACTGGGATTGCCCCTTAGGTCTGTATTTTCTACTCTAGATTTTGCACATACCCTAGCGGTCATCAAAAATGAATATATACACCTTGTTTTGGGCAAAATATGGCAAAAATTCTTGCTTTAAATGCTGACAAAACAAAGTTATGGGTTTTTCAAATGCTGGACGATAATGCTTTTTCATCCAATGAATGGCTCCTATTGGACACTTTTGGGAGGATGTCAAATGATTTTAAAGCAGACACATCTAACTGTCTCATTTGTTGTTAATGATCTCTCATTGTATTTGTGTGTTTGGCATTTATTCTGTATGTGTGGGTGCTTGTTGTTTGTCAGAAACTTGGTAGACTGTTCCACTGCTGGTCTTCGCCAGGACACTCTTACAAAAGAGATTTTCAATCTCAGTGAGTGCTCTTTTTTGTCTGAACACAGGCTAAAGAGATTAATATAATGAAATATTGAACAATGCATATTTCCCTCACATCGTGGGAACCTTCTGTCATCAATTCTGTGTTTCTTTGTTTATGTTTTGGCCCTGTTTGCTTATTGACGTATTTGTTTTAATGATAGAAAAAGACTTCTTAAAGAGGACCCTACATAATTACAAAGAGGAACAAAGTAAGAATTGTTCTGAACATCGAAACTCCAACACAGAAATGAAAAAGCAAAAACGCGTGTGACCACACAGTGTTCTCCTCAAGACACAATAACCAGCAAATGCTTTAAGAGTTTTTTTTGCCCAAAGCACACCTAGAATCAAGCCTAAACCATAGTCAAACCTACTACAATGACCTTTTTTAAATGTTACAGTATGATATCAACCTGAATAAAGCTGCTGTCTGGCCAAACCTCATTTTTTAAACAATTTTACTTTTTTACAAAAACAATACTCTTGGCCACCTTAAATGTTGATGAGTTTTGAGTATAATTTCTATTTATTTGGGAAAAGCAATTAGGAAGTTATTATGACAGAACTACAAGACACCTCTCATAATTTTGTACATTTAGGTATAAACATATAAACAAATTATAATGGAGGAAAGAATTGCAGTGTTTCTGATATTCTTACATTACTTTGCTCTTTTTTTCTTTTAAACAACTTTGACATTCACTTTAAACCAACAAACAAACAAGGGAGAGCTTTGCATGGTAGGGGTAGAGGTAAAAAGTGAGGAAAAAAAGCAAACATATCTTTAATGAATTTAAAAAACAGAGCAAGCTACAGGATGCAAACATTATAAATAACAGTGAGTTTTTTGAGTTGCAATTTTGGAGGTAAGATATGTGCACTACAGCAATGGTATGTTAAGTTGTTTCTGCTAATGCAAAGTGGAATATAACAAACAACTGTGTTGTTTATGAATATTCACTGACATAATTGTTCGAGGACACATTTGAAACTTTACATGATTTCTAAAATTCAGAAAAAAAGCACATTTAAACTTCACAGGTCACATTTTTTAAAAGGGACTGACAAAAACACATCATTTATCAACTACCTTTGTTAACTGTAACAGAAGAAGTTCCCTTAAAGCTTTTATAGGGATTTCTTTAAACTTACATAATTTGCAGCTGCAAATAAAATAATGTACATAAAGTCCTGGTAAAGTGAATTTGAAATGTTTTAGTTGTATGAATTCCTTATGAGACACCATTTGGGAACCACTGGTATACAGTATGAGTAGAGGTATAATGGCAAGAATCTGCTAATAATATATACAGTATATTGACAGTATATCATGAAATCATGAGCTGGATTACATATCACAATTTTTTAATATTAAAAATGTCCTAAATTTCTAGAAATTTACAACTAATATAATTATATGACATTGCCCTATATAATATCAATATATAAAAGTATTTCTCAGCAAAATATTGCTTTATATAAGTATATTAATATTTTCTTACACCTCTAAGTGTTTTACTGAGTATTTATGACCATAGAGCATAACTCCAAGTCTTCACCACTGTCAAGTTTTCTCTGCTATCAATGAAAAAAAGTACACAAAGGTCTATAAATAAAAATTTGATTCAAAAAAATTAGCTTGAACATAGTTTTCAAAGACGAATACACACACGTGCATTTTGAGTATTCACTCTAGTAGCTGAAAAGGTACCACTCCATGAGTGTTTTTGTCACTCTGACTCAGAGCAGGAAAAAAAGGATGAAGCTTTGAGGGAAACAGCGTCTTATCTCAAACTTTCACATGCCCTTTGATTGAGGGTTTTCCCCCTCTTTTTTTATTTCCCCTGAGCAGTTTTATTATTATTCTACCTTTACTGCTCTTTTTCTTTCACTTCCCTCCTTTCTTTCTCTCTCTTCTACAGTCAGTGCCAACCGGTGTCCATGTGACCCAGCCAGCTTTTGTGCCGGGCAGACAAAGGAACCCTTTGAGGTTCAAGAGCTGCCAAGAGGGAGGGGAAGGTTTTAGAGGTGACACACATTTTACTTCCTCCTCGTCTTTTTTCTGTCTGTGTGGGGTCCAGGACAAATAAAAGCTGCTATCCTGCACAAGAAAACTTCTCTCCCATTTTTAACCTCCACTGAGGAGATGCTGTATGTTTCAGCAAGCGTTCATCTGTTGGTCCGTTTGTCTGTAAAACTTGCCGATTACTTTCAGATTTTTTGGGCATGTTCAAAAAAAAAAACATATTTGAAGAAGACTAAAGCTGAGTTTCATCAGATAATTAAAGTTGAGTCACACCGTGTCCTAACTGAACCAGATGCCAGCAAGTGTCAGTGACAAAATCCGGCTGATTACCAGAGATGCCGCATGATTCGATGCAACATCTTTGCCCCATTTCTGTTTTTCCCCTGGCTGCAACAATGCAGACAAGGAGCAAGAACAGAGGGATTTTGACGAGGTGCAGGAGGAATTTTCTTAGTTTTCTTTGACATCCTTCAATCAGCAGAGCTTGTTTTCTGGTTAACACAGGAACGATAGCAGAACATTTATCTTTTTCAGTAAATGAAATGATTTAATTTCACTTTCAACACAGTTTAGCTCACAGAGAGCTTAGAGAGGGACCCACCCCTCATCAATACAACACACCACGTCTATTTCTCCAGTGGTACATTTAAAGCACTCTGATGTACTGTTTACAGGGGAAACATAGTGCATGGAAATACATTTTTAGCAGCTGCAGTGTGGACAGCAGGCAAGGGATGCTGCATGATTCAACACAACATACAACCCAGTTGGGACAGTATTAGTTTACTCATTTACAAAATCATATTTGGGCAGGTTTCCTGGCTCTGTTGCACACATGGATAAGTACTTAGCAAAGATACTTTTATAGCTGGGGTAAGTACATTGGATGAGACTGTAGAGGAAGCAATTTTACTCCCCCCTCCCTTTCAGGTTGAGCTCCTAGCTGAGCCCCTTCCCTTGTGCACAACAATCCACTGTGTTTGTTTAGCTGCCATTAGCATTGCCATGCATGCATTTGCAACCACAAAGAGACACAAACTGCATGTCCCTGCATAAAACTAACATTACCTGTACAATCTAAACAACAGCTAAAGATATCAAGATATATCACGCACATAATACCTTCACAGAAGATCCAATTAGAGCACTGTTCCTGACCTGAGCCCTGATTGGCTGAAAAGTGGATGTCCCTTAGTAGATTTTTTAACTGCTTAATACAGAGGAGGGGGGAGGGATGTCTAAAGATCTCTCATGTGGCTTCAGTTATAAGATGTTGACAGGAAATCATATTTTTTTAGGCCAGTGACATAAAAAATAATTTACATACTGCAGTGTTAATATACAGTTGAAAAGCCATAACCCTCAAGTGGTTGTGCACTGATCCTCCATGACAGCCCATTGGCTGGAACCTATAAAAGAAATTTACTGTGTGCAAAAACAAAGTTTGACAGTGTACTACAAGACTTATGTGGGAAAATACGATCTGTAACTGAAACTATAACACCCATGACTACCTCTGGTTCACTGTTTGTCTTTTTCAATGGAAAAAGAGTCAAAAAAAGAGGAAGAATGGAAAACTGAAAAATGGGGAAAAAATCTGGAAAGATGGAAAAAGGTGTGTTTCTGCATGTGTCTTTTAGATTTGTCTGCCAGCCACGATCTTAAATCAACTCCATATAAATAGTCAGTGTGAGAAACAAGAGCCCTGTACTCAAACACACACACACCCACACACACACACACCAGGGGACACCCTGACACATACCCACTTGCAGGCACACTTAATTGGTCAAATAGTGAATGAGTTGTCAAAACCATTTTGAAATGAGATTGAAAATTTCTCCTCAAATTAGCCAAACAGGGATTCTGACTTAAGAAATAAGTTTTAACAAGTTTGAAAGGACCATTCCTTGAATAATAGCAGAGTGAAATATCAAGTCTGTCATCTTGTGAGTTGATGAATTGTTGATGTAACACAGAAGATAGAAACTTATTGTTCTTGGCTCTGAAACAACAGGAAGAGTTGAGAGAGAAAATGCTGTGGTCTAATTACTAAACAAAGGAGGATCAGGGGGATGTTTGCATGAATGAAAGAACGAATGAGGTCACTGAGGAATGTGTGTGAGTCTATGTGCGTGTTTTCCTACTTTCAGTCACCTACTTGTGCGTCCTAAAAAGACGGGGGACAAAGAGATAGAGAGAGGAAATGTTTGGGAGCTGCAGTGAAACTCTCAAGTGTGGTCGAATGTGTGTTTACCTCCTGAACGAACCCTCTCGCTCCATGCCTGCCACGACAGTCAGCTGCGACCTAGCGACCACCTTACAACCACCTCCACTGAATCAGCATCTGAACAAGGAAACAAAAATACAGTGATCACTTGATGTGACAAAGTTGATGCACTGAGCTGATTTTCTGGTTAAAACCCAACCCAAGTGAAGCAGCTTTTTACTGGAAGATACTTGGACATGTCAAAGCATGAAAAACACAGGTGTGGATAATGCAAATTAAAAAATGGCCTGGTTTAAGTGGGCTGCTTCACCCTGAAAACAGGTCATTAATCTAAATCACATTAACACATACAACCAGAAAACTAGCTTCATTTAAGGTTTATAAGATGTTCAATACTTCCACTATTTCAGCAGCACAAGTTTCAAAACCATACAGACACTAATTCTACAAAAAATACCATCACTTAGAAAAAAAAATACGCTTGGGCAGATGTGTAAGAGTAGAGAGAATCCATCAAGATTTGCAGGCAAAGATTTTAGCTCAGTTTAAATTGCACAAAAACATTGTCAATGCTTTTTCTTCATTGCAAACCATACAGTGAATGAATGTTGTCTTACTTTTTAACAAACCAAAACAGAGCAATATGCAACAGTGCATGCTAGAAACCTCTTTCTTTGCCGTAATATATTAGATACTGATATTGTTTGTTTTAATATATCACATCTAAGTTCAAGGTCCTTGAATTATGACAGCTTTTGCTTGCTGTCACACTCAGATATGCTGTGCTGATAAAAAACCATGTGACTTTTTTCAATTGAACAGGGTTTAAACTTTATATCTGTAGCCTTAACCATCAAAAAAAACATTTTCAAAAAGTCTTTTTGCTTTTGTATCCCTAGTGTACAGTAATAGATAAAGACCTATAAGTCATAATTTGAAATACTTTTGAAATCTAGAGTTTAAAAATGATACTTATCTATATTATTTCAATAATCAATTTAATCAAACAGTTTTGTAGGTCACAATTTAACCAAAGGTTTCTGTTAGAGAGACGGAGCAGTGGTGGTCCATTCTGATTTACATGTTTACAAATACTGATGTGTGCTAAGTCTTTTAGGAGACTTATGAAAATAAAAAAAGCTATAGGTATGTCTCTAAGTGAAATTCAAGGTGACATCAAGACTGCACAAAAACACTGGAAACATTTCAGGACAGAAATGTTTTCATTGCAAATGTGCAATTTTGACAACATTCAGGAGTTATCTTAATCTTTCAGAGCACCTTCAGTGACCAGATAAAATGTCTGCCTAGAGGAAAATCCACCTTACAAAGCTTCAAGCTGAGATATTTGTTTCCACTCAGAGGATGGCAGAACCAAGCAGTGTCCTTTGAGGAAGTAGAGGCTATAGCATTGGGTTTAGCTAAAGGGTAGTGACTACCAGCCCAAAAAACAGCATCTTGACACGCCAGGTGAGCTGTTTCACACGTCGATGGATACGCAACATCCCATAGAACATGACCGGGAAGGGCAGAACCTTTGAGAATAAAAAACAGAAGGTGATTCAACAAATGTTCTGTCTGTCATATTCATTACAGGCCAGTCAGAGGCTTCAATTCAATTCAGTCAGTTCAAACAACTTTATTTATCCCTCTTGGGGTGATTTGTTGGGAGCAGTTTGTACATAGAAACAAACCACGGTAACATACATGCAGACAACAGACGAAGCTCAGAAAGAACAAGGTCTAGACGTAAATAAAGTGATTCATAAATAATCAGACTTGATGAAAGACCATAAAAATATAAATAAAACACAATAAAAAAAACAATCAGCCCGACAAAAAAAGTGCAATGGCAAATATAAAAGTCAGCAGAAATGATAAAAACATAAAACAGAAAGAGCATAGAGTAATCAGACTTCAGAGGGGATGAACGACTTAGAATAGCGATTAGTTTTACAAACAGGTAGAATAAAACAACATCCAGTCACGATTCACTTTCAGCACAATTAAACTCACACAAAAAGCTTCAACATCTTCGTCCTTAAAATGACACTGAAAATCTTGGTAATTCTGTGACCTGGAACGATCAGTGTGAAGCTTTGCGAGACGGATCTACCTGATGACAGACCTGGAATTTGGCAAATCAAGCTGCTTCATTGAAAGAACTAAGGATTGTCAAGAGATTTGTACACATGCTGCTAAAACAGCAGATTTATCAAAACTAGAAGCACGTTTTCTTCAGAGGAAGGGCGATACAGTGTTCTTTCCAAAAATGGCAAGAGTCATGAATTTACATGACAACAGCTGCTTGTTAAGCATAAAATAGTTCACTCCTTGGTGCATGCCTTCTACTTTGTGTGTTTAGCTTTTTTATTGTGAGAACCCCTGATCCACCTTCATTCTCAGTCTGTCTGATGAACATTTTCCCTTAAAACACATGCACTATTATGTCCTCAATATTGTGAGGGACATCCTTGTCTGTTGGGTGCCTGAAATGCGTCCATTATATTCTTGTGTTTTGACCACAGACTGTAAAAGTATTTGATTTTGACTGGCAGGATACTGATGCAACATTGTCCGTTATCCAGTTTAGTTTTCTTTTATTTCATGTTTTATGCACATGCTCCATTTCTTCTTCTCTTGTTTTGCTGTCTGTCAGTGGCAGCTTTACAGCGCCACTTACAGGCCTGGTATATGTACTACAGCCTTTTCAGTGTTCTTGTGCTGACAGACACACTTCTTGAAAGGATGCAGTGTTTCCAGAATACGTTTTAAAAACGAAAATGAAATGCTGTCTCTGTGTGGACAGGGCTGAGATGCTCTGTTGAAGTGCTTGTCATTTTAAGGCTCTCTTCCCCACACTGGCCCAGTCTGCTCTTATTGGTTGACTGGTCAGCTCTGTGGTAATTGGTTGGTTCGGGGCCCTTTTGAACAGCTATGCTCTGGACATGTAGCCATAAGCCAGTGAGCTTGAGCTAATGTTACAGTGGTAGACTGTCACAGTGGTGGGTCTGTTTGGGTTTCCAAACAGACAGCTACTGGCGCTGTATGCAGGAGAAAAAGGAGAAGTCCCCATGCTGTGCAGAAGGGGCATGTAAAACACTAAAGGGTGCAAAGCGTGACAAAGATTAATAAGAAGTCTTCGGGAATTTAGAAAACCCTTGAATCAAACCAGTAGCCATACATAGCATTGTCAGTGTTCTGTGCCAAAGGATTTTGTTTGCCTCCATCAGGATCACCCAGTACAACTTTCCACTGCTTAAGTCTAGGCCAGCTTCCTTTCTCAGTTTCAGACCCACAACCCTTCACCCAGTGACCAATAATTCACCAAGACTTTGTTCTGTATGGAAAATTCTGTGAAAATAAAAACATAATAAAGAAGCATTCTGTCTGTGGGCATTTAATAATATTCTCTCTGGTAGTATGCATGCCATTCAAAACTTTTTTTTTTGCAGTATTAAAATTTTGCACCATCAAAGTAAAAGGCACAGTGTTAAAACCAAAAAGTGGATGTAATATTACTCCTGCAGAGCATCACAGAACTCAATCAGACATATAAAGTATACTCACTGACATTCACAGACGGACAGACAGACAGACAGGTGTCTCAGCTCTCAGTCAAGCTAACAAGACAGTATTATAATCTAATTACAGGAAAGTGGTTGAGACAGACATTTGATACAGCATGAACTCAGATGCCCCTACACACACTCACACACTGAAAGACACACGGATAGAGTAACATATATCAGGCTGGTCTGGTTCAATGGGCCAGTCTAAATCCTGGATAAAACATCTATATGGATTAATTATTTTGCTCCACTGACTTGTAATGGTATCAATAAAATCTGCAGCATGAACGCATCAGTGAGTGCCTCAAAGATTATGAGAGGATTTGAGGTTTTCGGCTGCAAAGTATGCAGACATAAGTCAAACATCACTTTTACTTTAAAATGAGGTTCAAATGGGGTCGGGTAATTGTGGCACTGGCGAATTTTGGGTCATGATTAGAGATGTTGCTGCCACTTTGGTTGAGGGGTCAGGAGGTTATACAGGCTCTAAATGCAATACAACATAGCAAACATCATAGATGGGTCATACCTTGTCATTGGTAGTATCAGAATGAACTTGAAACCACTCGGAGAGCACAAACCTCCACCAAAGTAGCTCACATATTGCTGTTACATCTATAAGCAATAGTTCCATGATAAAGTTACCATCATAATATGATTAACCCTGACCCTGAAAACCCACATCTAGCACTCATAATCATATAGATTTCATTATTAGTTAGACAGTTACTGAGCAAAAACAATCATCTGCTAATGGCAGCAAACAGCAAAGTCTGTTTTTCCATAATCTTGTTAAAAATGAACAAACAAACAAACATACAAAAATATAACCTCCTTTGTGGAGATAACTACCTGAGGCTTGTATGCACAGTCTGGGTTTGTTAAAGGCAGTGATGTTTGTGATGACCATGTGGAAAGGTAAGCAAGATTTTTTTAATGTCTGTGCAGGCATGGTGGGCTGTGAGAGTTACACAAAGGTGATTGGCTCTGGGACGCAGGAGTCCACTGGACAGCCTCTTAGAGGTGTCATGGAGGCTAATTGGATGAAACACCTAAGATGGGATATCCCCTCCTGATGACCCCAGGGGGCTGCAAAAGATCTCACAGGGAGGGCACAAGGCTGTGCTCGCTTTGAGATTTCAAAATTTGGTTTCTATTGTCTAACACAATGATAACATAGTTTAAGTATACGCTCTTTATAGGTTTTTGCAAAGTAATAATTGGTGTTTATTTTGCACAGCACAAAGCTAACTAACACTTACCCGATGACTAACATAGAAAAACCTGAGGGTGATTTGATTAAAAATTTGATTCTTTTTTGTTACTTCAGAAACGTACAGGTTGGGAGAATATTCAAAATAAGCAATGTCATTGTCGATGTCAAAGACTTTTTGTTCATGATGATCTGTGTAATGATCAAATTTCAATTTTTGTTGACAAAAGGTAATTTATGTACCACTTTCTTTTGTTACATTCTTATTCTGTGTTGGTGTAGTCTCTCATTTTAGTAAAAATGTATGTTATTTGACTTTTGTTTGTTTGCTTTTCTTTTATTATTAGGATGTAATGTATTTTTTTTCTGCTAATTTTATCTGTATTTACTCTTAGGGGAGGTTTGTAAATAACCCCACATTGGGTTTCTACCTCACCTGCACATGTAACTTTATCTCATTCACTGTTTTCTTTGACTTCTCTTTTAACTATGTGCAAATAAACAAAAAAAGTTTGTGTTTCTGATAACCCACCATGTATTTTAGGTAATTTTATTTTGAAAAATTAAAAGAAATACAAAGATTTTTTCACAAAGTTTAGAAAAGTTACCAACAGTCGGGAAAGATCCAGATGTGTTTTACTTAATTTTTTGTTTCCCACTAAGATGTAACAGGCTGGGAGCTGAATCTCATGACAGGAAGTGATAAAATGCACATTTGCTTTGACATCACAAGAACACACTGATTTTAACCCTTTAACTAAATGAGGAATTTGCCAAACTAAATTAAGACTAAGTAAGCACCACTATTAATTAAAAAGAGTTGTTAAAACGGCTGATAAATGAATGATGTTGCAGTTATATCTTGACTCTGCCGAAGCCCAGTTAGAAATTCCTTTGGATTGAATGACAGACTTGTAACGTGGTTTAATCCTCACGCTGCAACTCTGAATGCCTCTGACCAGCTCATCAGTGAAGTTTGAGGACTCTTGGAGAGAAGTTTCATGGATTCTGGTCTTAAGAGCTTTCTCACTAAGCCTCTCGGGACAGATATTCATGAGTGATCAAAACAAATGAAACCAGCGAGCTCCCACTCATTTAAAACCCTGACTTCTCTGAAACCTCCTCCTCCTTCTGTGCCTCTCTCTCTGCAGCAGACAGTTTATATTGTAAGTAGATATCAGAGACTCCACTGCTGAAAATTAACACCCATAATCTGCCTCAACTAGAACACACAACACACACACAAACACACATAAGCAGCATGTTGCAGACTGGCTGAGCAACAGGGAAATTACAACCCTGCACCAGACAAGTGCTAAAGTACGAGTTTGCTGCCTCTTGCAGCAGGTTTTTCTGCCCTACCTCCACCAGTCGCAGATAAAAAAAAAACCAAACCACAAGCTGGAGGTCCTGAAGATAAACCATAGGTGTTGATATAAGAAAGATTTCCAACCCTGACAACAGCATTTAAGTCTGCAGCTTGCCTGCTTGAGGGCAACTTGTGAATTCATTTTTTTTATTGCACAAAAATCGCAAGATACGGTGCATGGCAATGAACATTTGCAGTGGGGCTGGGAAAAACATCAAAACATATTTTCGAACCATTTCAGGTAAGATAATACTGCTTGTGTTGATATATTTAATGCTGATGCTGATGCTGACAAAAGATAGATGCCAAACCCAATGATCAAAGAAAGGTTTGTTTAAAAATAAAAGTAAAATACTTACTGACCACAAGGTATAGTTAGAAAGTTAGGTCTTATATTCATATTTCTTTTTTATCCAGGGCCCTATACAGATAAGTTATCAGGATGACTGGGGCACCTCATCTTATGTATATTAAAGACCCTAAAAGTCAAATCAGAATGAGGCAGAATTTGACCCTCAATACATTACAAATTTTTAATTTCGTTGAAAAATTGAAATAAAACATGTTAAAGAAAAATAGATGTGCTACTGCATTACTAAAGGCCCAATAGGGGGCTCAATAAAAGTTTTCACTTTCATTGCAATTAATGAACGTACTTCTGCGTCACAGAGCAGACAAAATTGTTTAATTTTTCACGAATGTGACATAATTTATAAGACTTAGATTAATATTTTTTAACTACTGAATTTTAGTCTCCCTTTGCCTTTACGGAGACTTAAAAGTTAGTAAAACCAGTCAAATGTTAATACAAAATGCTTAGTGACTGAACACACTTGAAGAAAATATCAGCCTTCATCACAGCTTTGCATTGAGAGAAGTCTAAAAGCAGATCAGTAAAAAGGATTTTGACAGGTCAAGTAGATTCCAGAGGACCCTTGTCAGCCCTGGAAAACAACTGGATCCATTTCTGCCTTGGATGCAATTTATGTTCTGTGCAACAAGTGGACTGATGCCAACAACTCATCCCTACAGCCAGACAGAAAACAAGAAAAAACTGCACAAAGCTGTTTGAATTCTTTGTAGTTTTAACGGTCAGGTTATGCCTTTTTCCCGTTTTATGTGCCTTTTAATGTGTTTTACAGGACTGGTTCTTTTGAATATACGTTGTTGTGAACATAGTTTGGCAGTCATCAAAACTTGATCAATGAACCAGAATTAAGTCAAAATGTAACCCCCTGAATGCATGAAGATGATGAGGGCAGTGTGCTCTGTAAAACAGACCTTTAGACAGAGCTCACAGCTCGGATGGGTGTGATTTTATTACCATTTGCTGCTGTAATCCATTTGTCTTTGATAAGCAGTCAAGCTTCATGTTAAAAAAAGGCCATATTACACTCAACTTCTTACGCTTTACTGAGAGTTATTAAAAATAGACCTCTAACCGCAGTTTGGACACACCTGGTCTAAGTAGGTATTTATCATTATATACATTAAATTTGTTTCACCTCATCATAAAGGCCATTCATGAATAGGTAGTTTATTCTAATACCATTTTCAAGTGCATGTTGATATTCAGCTGGCTGTAAATCAAAGAGCTTTTGTTTTGTTTTGATTTTTATCTCTTAAGTATCTTGTAAATTCCATTTTTTAATTATATAATCATGACAGTCTATCACATAGCTTGACTTTATATCCTATAAACATGATTTTCTTCTTATCTTAAATTTTGGCTTTTTGGTCATTAGATTTTTTTTTTATTTCAATCTCATAATTGACTTTTTTTCACACATTCAGACTTCTTAATCTAATGCTATTGTCTCTTTATCTTATCATCAATACTGTCTACCTTTTAGTTTTGACTTCTTATCCAAAATTGTTAAGATATTGTCTCATGATTTTGACATTTTCTTTCAGGATACTCATTTTTTTTATCTCAAGATTTTGATTTAATCTGATGATTACGGCTTTCTGTCTACGATTTTAATTTCTATCTCTTAATTTTAACGTTTTTTTAATCTCCACAGTTCATGTAAGCTATTTACTTGTTACTACAAAATTGGGCCTTTTTATTTGGCATCTCATATTAGTGACTATTTATTTAACAACTTTGGCTTTTTGTCACACACTTTTGGTCTTTGATCTCATAGTTATGAGTTTCCCTTCTGCAATAGGCTATGACTTTTTCCCCATATTTAGACTTTTTGTTTAATTTCTGTGACATAAGAATTTAGATGTCACACTTGATTGGCGTTTAACTTCTTGTCTCTGCAATTTGAAGATCAACTGTCATAATGTCGTGTAACTTGTCATCATTATGCTGGATTATGTCGAAATATAACTGCTTGTCCATTTTACCCAGCCCTACTTTCTAACCAGTAACACTTAGAAAAAGAAAACAAACCTTTTAGTGACAAGTTCTTGATTTACCTTTGTAACAAAAGTACTCTGTTACAATGAAAATATGTTTTATCTGCCATTCAGCTGAGTGTTAATGGTAGAAATAATAATAATTCTTTTAAGTTAGAGCAGAGATCAGCAGTTAGAAAAACATAAACTCACCGCTTCCCCGCGGTCTTCCTCGCTCCTCTTAATAAAGTGTTACTGTCTCAGAATCCGATAAAAAATGAAAATTAAAAAAAGCTAAAAACAAGTGCAGTATCTCCCTGAAGGCTGAAGGTTTGCTCGACGTCCCGACAGTCCACTGACGCAGCTTCTCTCTGCAGGTAACAGCGCGCGAGGAGCGGTGCACGTCGTCCTGTACAGCTCCCAGTACGTGGACCTGACCCCCGCGCGAGCTGCTGTCAGTGGTGCTCTCAAGATCCTCCGCGAGCGTCAGAGAGAGAGAGAGAGAGAGAGAGGAAGTGAAAAATGTGAAGCACAGAGTCTGACAGATGACGGGGTGTGTGGGTGTGTGCACGAGCCTGCCTGAGTCTTTTTGTGCATAGGGGTCGGTGGGTGATATATGCTGCCTGTGGAAACTGTCTGTGGTTGAGTGGAGTGTGAAATTTATATGAAGACTCACATTGCAACAATTACAGAAAGAGGCGTATTACAGACCCGAATTCCACTGAAGCTGGGATGTTGTGTAAAACGTAAATAAAAAGTTTTACTAATCCTTTTCGACCAATGCTACATTAAAGGGATGGTTCAGTTTTAGTGTGGGGTTGTATGAGCTCCATATGGCCACTAAATACATTAGATGCAGTAGAAAGTTCTCTCCTCTCCCTCATTAAGCCACAATTTGTAAAAGTTTGTGACGCAGAATCAGCCGCAAACAGGGAAGTATAGTACAAAATACAAAGGGTATTTACTCCGCCTGCAAGAACTCCCATCAAAAAATAATACCACAGTTATAAGAGTACGCTACCTAGTTTTTTTTTGAGTGCATTAACTTTTCAGAAAAATGAAGTTTATTATTCCTCCGCAGCAGTGCTGCGCGGAGGAATACCTGACATGAGTTGGTTAGTTCCAGATAAACTAGATTTTCTGAAAAGTTAATGCACTCAAAAAAATTTCTAGGTAGCGCATTCTTAAACTGTGGTATTGTTTTTTGCTGGGAGTTCTTGTAGGCGGAGAAAATACCCTTTGTATTTGGTACAATACTTGTGGCTTACTGAGGGACAGGAGAGAACTTTCTACTACGTCTAATGTACTTAGCTGCTATATAGAGCTAATACAACTACACTTCAAAAAAACTGAACTATCCCTTTAAATACGCTACAAAGACAAGATATTTACTGTTCAAACATCATTACTTTTAGGCGAATATTCTGTCTTTGAATTTGCCTGCAACGCGTTCCAAAAAAGCTGGGACAGGGGCAACAAAAGACTGGGAAAGCTGAGGAATGCTCATAAAACTTCAGTTTGGGACAATCCACAGGTGATCAGGTTAAATGGAAACAGGTGAGAGTCTTGATTGGGTATAAAAGGAGCATCCCCGAAAGGCTCAGCTGTACACAAGCAAGGATAAAGTGAGGTTCACCGCTTTGTGACCAACTGTGTGAGAAAATAGTTCAAAAGTTGAAGAACATTTCTCAAAGTGCAATTGCAAGAAATGCCGGGATTTCGTCATCAGTAGTCCATAATAACATCAAAAGATTCAGAAAATCTGGAGAAATCTATGCAAGTAGGCTGAAAACCAACACTGAATGCTCGTGACCTCTGATCGCTCTCGCAGGCAGCACTGCATTAAAAATGGACATCATTCTGTAAATGATATTGCCACGTTGGCTCAGAAACACTTTGGAAAGCCATTGTCAGCTAACACAGTTCATCACTACACTGCAAGTTAAAACTCTATCATGGAAGCCAAAACCATATCAACAACACCCAGAAACACTGCCGGCTCCTCTGGGCCCGAGCTCGTCTGAGATGGACTGACGCAAAGCGGGAAATTGTGCTGTGATCTGAAGAGTCCACATTTCAAATTGTTTTGGAAATCATGGACGTCAAGTCCTCTGGGCTAAAGAGGAAAAGAACCATCCAGACTGTTATCAGCACAAAGTTCAGACACCAGCATCTGTGATGGTATGGGGGTGTGTTGGTACCCATGGCATGGGCAACTTGTACAGCTGTAGAAGCACCATTAATGCTGAAAGGCACATACAGGTTTTAGAACATGTGCTGCCTTCCAAGTGATTTTCAGAGACGTCCCTGCATTCTGCATGGTTTCATAGTAAGAGTGTGGGTGCTACACCGGCCTTCCCACAGTCCAGACCTGTCTCCAATTGAAAATGTGTGGCTCATTATGAAGTACAAAATATGACTACAGACCCCGAACTGTTGAGCACTGGAGTTGTTCATCAAGCAGGAATGTGACAGAATTCCACCTTCAAAGCTTCAACAACTAGAAAGCGCTCGGGGAGCACAAACCTCAGCCATGGTCACATGTTGCTGTCACATCTATAAGCAATAGTTCCATGATAGAGTTACCATCATAATATGATTCCTTTACCCTGAAAACCCACATCTAGCACTCGGAATCATGTTGATACCATTATTAGTTAGACAGTTATTGAGCAAAAGCAATAGTTCGCTAATGGCGGTTATCTGGATTACCACCAAAATCTAATCACTCCTAATCCTTTACCAACATCTCCTGAAAATTTCAGAAAAATCTGTCTTGTAGTTTTTGAGGAGTCTTGCTAACAAACAGACAAACAAATATACTCTGCTAAAAACATAACCTCCCTGGGAGGGGTAATTACTATACAGCCTCCAGAGCAGAGTTCATTATTGTAAGATGAGATTTATTTTTGTTTCAGATACTTTAAGTGTCACCTTATGGTCCTTATTTGATTCGGGTTTTGTGTCTGTCATTGAGTTGAAATGAAGGTGTCAGCCTCGTTCGAAGTGCTATTTTCCTACGTTCAAGGGAGGTCATTAAAGGCATCACGCAGCACCGCAGACATTGTCCCGTGCTCTTTCTTCCCCACAGCCCTCAAATAAGGTTTTATTAAGTTTCCAGTTAACGCTGTTGAGGTTTAACCAGTCTGAAGAGACAGTTAATTAAACACGTTACGCTGGTGGCAGCAGGTTTGTGGACTGCAAGTTTTTGCTGAGAGTTTTTGCAGGGATCAGCAAGCTAGCTACATGTGCTCCGAAGCAGTCGTTTATTATCATAGCTTCTGGTAGCGTCCTCACCCCTCAGATCTGAGTGTTTCCAAAGGGGAGGAAAAATTAGCTGCATATTCATTTTTTCATTCCACTTATATCAAATTCTGCTTTAAAGATACCCAAAACATGATGAAAATGGCCAAACACACCAGGACATGGGATCTTTAACACTGACAAACAATGAAGCAGTGATAAACATGTCGTGTCCCTCATGGCAGCTCAGTCAAGTTTCTCCATGTGTACAATGTAGCACAGAGTGAACTGGACGTAAACTAAATTCAGTAACTCACAGCTGATCCCTGTGTGTCTGAGCAGCAGACTCCCACGTCTGCTGATGTGCAAACGACAAGGACCATTTACTTGAGGTGATAACAGTTTATATGTATCAACTTTCACAGGCAGAGAAGGGAAGTGGCAGGGCTCACATTAATAGGCGGGTGTGAGTGAAATATTTAAAGCATCCCACACTGGCAGGTGAAGTTATTTTTAAGTTAAGTTTTTTTTTTTAAGTTTTAAGTTTAAGTTTTGACCTTATAAATAGTACATTACGTATTGGCAGTACACATAAAACTTAAGAGATATTAGCTCTGGCCAAAGGGGAAAAAAAGAAAGAAATCCTGCCCTTTGACTGAAAGTTACTCTTTGATTGGATAAACAGCAGCTTTGTCAGCAGCTTGAAAACATTTGGCATCTTTGTGGTCTGTAGATTGGACTCACATTATGTTTAATTCATAGTGGTATGTTTTAACATATAGATACAACAGCAGCCCACTCCCAACACTGTACATTACACTGAGTGCTTTCACTGCCAGCAGAGGGGCAGCTCAGCAGCTACACACACAGCTGCACGGTGTATTACAGTGTGTGTTTTTAGTGTAGGCAAACTAACATTTACTACATGCACTGTGTTTACAGTCAGATCACTGCATTTACCACAGAGCTCTATCACATCAGACAAAACACACTCTGTCAGCACACACATGCAGCTGAACAGAAGAGGATGGTGATTTAAGGGATTATTTGATACCAAAACTGTTTGTGTGCAAATACTATTTTTTTAACGTCTCACAGTTTGAATGAAGAGAAGAAGAAGTGAAAGGGTGAAGGTGTACAACTACAGCTGAATTTAAAGCTGTAATATTTACACTACACACTGCCTGGCCAAAAAAGGTTGTTCGTTGGACCGCCTTTCGCTTTGATTACAGCACACATTTGCTGTGGCATTGTTTTGATAAGCTGTTATCAGGGAGTTCAGGGAGCATCAGACATCATGTCTGATGCTCCCCGAACCACTCTTTCACATTTTGAGCCTGTAGAATCCTGGCATTGTCCTCTTGGAGTATGCCAGTGCCATTAGGAAAGAGAAAATCCATTGGTGGAATAACCTGGTCATTCAGTACATTCAGGTAGTCAGCTGACCTCATTCTTGGGGCCATAATGTTGCTGAACCTAGACCTGACCAACTGCAGCAACCCCAGATCATAGCACTGCCCTCATCAGACCACATGACCTTCTTCCAGTCCTCCAGAGCCAATCTTTATGCTCCCTAGTAAACTGAAGTCTTTTTTACCGGTTAGCCTTACTGATTATTGGTTTTCTTGAGGCTACACAGCTGTTCAGTCCCAATCTCTTGAGTTCTCTTCACATTGTGTGTGTGAAAATGCTCTTACTTTCACTATTAAACATACCCCTGAGTTCTACTGTTGTTTTTTTCATTTGATTTGGTCAAACGTTTAAGTGATCACCGATCACGATCATTCAGGATTTTCTTCCAACCACATTTCTTCCTTGAAGACGATGGTTCCCCACTATCCTTCCAGTTTTTAGTAATGTGTTGGACAGTTCTTATCCCAAGTTTAGTAGTTTCTGCAGTCTCCTTAGATGTTTTCTCTGCTTGATGCATGCCAATGATTTGACTTATTAAACAGACTAAGACCACAGGATGAGTCTTTAGATATGGTTGTTTAAGGAATGAGAAGCTCATTCCATCAGCTGGGGTTAAATAACTTGTTGCCAGCTATAGGAGGCTTGTACCCATTTGCTTAGTTAAATCCAGGTGGTGACATTTTTTTGGCCAGGCAGTGTATTTTACAATAACAGTCCAAGAACCCCCGACAAGTCCCTTCTCTTGAGGTTATATCAGAGGCATCATATTGGTGAGAGGGAAGCAAGTTGAGCCACCAGGTAAGCACAGCACTGTGAATGAGTGCATTTGTGAAACACTTAGAATTGTGTTCTCTCATGCTCCCTCAAAGGTTGCACTGTGAACTGAGACCAGTATAACATCCTTGCTAAATCAACGTAAATATCAGGAGACTGAATGACGGAGCTTAGTTGCAGAGCTCTTGCACGATTGTAGTCTCCCCTCTCCTTGTTTGGGTATGGAAGCCAAATCATCAAGTGTCTGACAATTTTGTATTAATAAATGCTCTCTACTTTGTGTAATATGACTTTCTGAATGACCAGTATGCTTATTTTTAGTGCAGCACACACACATGCAGACACACACCGAGCCCCTCCCATTGTAATAAGGAGCAGGTTTATAACAGCAAAGTCTACCGGTCAAGGCCTGATCGTATCTGAAAAATTCTCAGGGTCATAAAACAACCTCTACACACACATCCACGCAGGACCACCTGGAAAAATACAGCCTCCTCTGAGTTCACTAATCACCTAACATTCTATAAACAGAGTGTAACTAATGGGTACAAACATTATAAAGACAGTGTTTGGCCAGAAAAAGAGAGGCAAGCTTTACGCCGACTGAAACACAACATCTCCTCGTATCAGTCAGTTCCTTCATGCTTTATGTGAGTGTGTGGATGTGTGCGGACAGGACATTATACCAAGCCAAAAGCTGTAGTGAATGAGTAATGTGAGTGTTTCTTGCAGTTAGTAAGTGTTTGTTTAAGGTTATTCTCTCGCCCTTGTAACCTGAAGGAAAAGCCTGTTTCTTACAGCTCTATGTGTTTGTTTATGTAAGTGAGTCTCTTGTTACCAGGAAATACAGGATGAACCTGCATTCCTGCTGTAACTGAACTCTTCATCATCTCCTGCGTCATTTTGTCATCTATCCTGTCATTAATGAGAGAATGATGAGCCAATTAAACCAGTTTTTCACTGAAGCACCTATTGTACTGTAATCATTGACCTAATTCTTGAAAGAGCACTGGACAAGTCACTCTGTATTAAACTGCAAGGAAATATGTTCAAGTCAGCGCTGAGCCCCAAGAGTCAAACTGATAGTGTTTATTCTGTTGTTCTTCATTTTTATGGTAGTAACACTGCCGGTCTGATCCCCTTTAACTACCTCTTTCTGGTTAAGTTTATGACCAGTCATTTGCACATTTACAGCACACCTTTAAGTATTTTTTACAAGCAAACTGTACGTTAATCGCACAAATCACTTTATTAGTGTGAAAATATACCAATGTGCCCAAGTGTTTATTATAAACCGATGTGGACCTGATGTTCTTCTGAAGTGTTTATAGCTTGTAATGAAAAAAAAATCACACATATACCTGTAACAGCCAATAAAGGCCAATCAGACAGAAAACAAGTAAATCATTATCTTCACAGGATTTTTATCAGCCAATTCTGCTGCAGGGCAGATGTCAGAAATAACTACCTAAGCAGCCTTGAATGTTGATTTTGAGTTGCAGATTTAACATCTGGAATAACTAAGAATGAGATGTTTGTCAGAAAACAATACTTCAAAATGTACAGGATGAATTAAAAAAAGATCCTGCTTTGTCCACTGGGAGTGCCAAAATCAACACAATCAAAAGTTCCCCACAGGAGCTTTAAAAGACACGAAGACATTTACAAAGTCTCATAAGC
Source organism: Cetoscarus ocellatus (assembly GCA_037902135.1). Taxonomy (NCBI): domain Eukaryota; kingdom Metazoa; phylum Chordata; class Actinopteri; order Labriformes; family Labridae; genus Cetoscarus; species Cetoscarus ocellatus. The sequence continues at coordinate 408,752 of JBAMNC010001370.1, read as the reverse complement.
ACCTCCAAGTTTTTCTCCTTCATAAATATCTTTCATACACTAAATCTAAAATTTTGGATAGTTTTACACAATAAGGGCTCCTCCTGACAGGTTAATACTGGAATGACAGTTTGGTCGGTTTACTTTGCACTCACTTCTTCAATCAGGTTAATTTAACATTTACAACAGTCCTGGAGCAGTGAGATTATAAAACTCTACATCACTGAGACATCAAGACATTAGTTGGAGGTAAAACATGGCAAAACTGGGAGCCAGAAAAATTACCACCACAGGCTTGCAGTTGGGGAATATAAATATAAATACAAAGTAAGGCCTTTGCACATCAGACGTGTTTTTTTTTTTGTTTTTTTTTAGCAAATTTTTCACACAAAATCATATTTTTCTATTCCATAGCCAATCAACTCAAGCTTACACTCCAGAGCTTTTATGTTTTTGGACTGTGGCCGATATGTTTTGAAGTATCACATCTGGTAAGCTCATGTCTGACCAGTGAGAGCACTCATAACTGGTACGTCAAAGCATTCATCATGGTGTGGTCATAACACAGCAGTCCATTTTATTTATTTATAGAGTTTTTTATTTAAGTCATCAAAATGACAAAGATGAATAATTTAAAGATAATGTATGGAGGACGATGGTGTTGGGGCTGCACTTGTTGTGAACAGTTGGTCCTGAAGCTGCTGTGGTACAGTTTTCACCTTCTGAATTAAACTGTAAAACTCGCCAAGATCTCCTCACATGAGCTGATCAGAGACCTCCCCAACCACTGAATGATCAGACATTCGACTCCTCGGACAAGAGGGGTCGAATGTCTGACTTGTTATGCTCCTACTGACAAAACTCCCTGATCATTCAGTGATTGGGGATGTCTGATCAGCTCAAGTGAGGGATCCCAAAAAAACTACAAGGTCTGATCCCCAATGGAAATTTTTAAACCAAGAAGAGTCAAGACAATTTGTGCCAGTAACACAAAGTGGAAATGCACCATAAGGGACTGAACTGGGTAACCTTATGGACAGACTGTCATATAAACACTGTCTGTTTGTGTTCAGCTACCCTCCATTTCCTCTTGTATATCTTAATACACACAAACCCCCTTTAAACTGATGCAAACATACACACACTGGACAAGAACAAACACTGTCACAACCACATGGTGACGGAAAAAACTGTTATATCACAAGAGGATGCACTTTTGAACTAAAATGTTCTGAAAATCACAACCACACAGACAAACTTGCACATGAGCACCATGTGCAGACAGCTTCATGCACTATTGAAAACAGGTCTCCATGTTAATAAGGGCGGTGCAAACAGAGGAGGGGAGAAAATCTGCTCACCAGCCAAAGGAAACACCAGCAGAAAGCAGTAATGACTCAGGAGCCCACATGGCCCAGCTCTAACCTGCAGCCTGTGCTTACACAGCTACATGATTACACCAAACACGACAAGGTTGCAACATCATCACTGCTGCATAGGGGAAGGATTTTCCCAAAATCAATCTGACACCGTCAACAGTCAGCTCATTAGTTTCTGATTTCTGTTTAATGTTAACACATGGTGGGGCTGGGTCCAGTTAAATTTCAGACATGAATGTTTGCCAAGTCATTTTAACACAATATTTTATGAAGGCAGTGGACTTGATGTTCAAGCTCCAGGCATACATTTGATTATTGCCACTATTGTAATGGTTGTCAGTCACAGACAGCTAAACAGCATACCTACTTTATGGTCTATTCAACTCTAAATGAGACCCTTAACCTAAGTTAACACCATCTTATACTTAAAACTAGACCAGAAAGCACTCAGAGAGTGCAAACCTCCGCCAAGGTAGCTCACATATTGCCATTACATCTATAAGAAATAGTCCAGTGATAAAGTTACCATCATAATATGATTCCTTGACCCTGAAAACCCACACCTAGCACTCAGAATCATGTTGATATCATTATTAGTTAGACAGTTATTGAGCAAAAAAGGTCATTCCCCTGGTGGCTATCTGGATCACCACCAAAATCTAATCAATTTTAAGTTGGGCCATTACCAACACCTCCTGAAAATTTCAGCAAAATTCGTCCGGTAGTTTCTGTGTAATCTTGCTAACAAACAGACAAACAGACAAAGAAACATACACTGGCAAAAACACAACCTCTCAGGCGGAGGTAATGATTTGCCAATACTTTTCAACCTAAATTCAACTGAATACACTACAAAGACAAGATATTTGATATTCAAACTAATACATTTTTTCATGTTTTGTTGCAAGAAGTTTTGATTTTGATGCCTGCAACAAGTTCCATAAAGCTGGGAGAGGGGCATGTTTATCAATTTAGCAACACTCGATAAGTGTTTGGGAGCTGAGGACAGTAACTTCTGAATCGCTGTAGGTGAAATTTTTTTGCCAGTCTTGCGTGATGTAGGAATACAAGTTGAAAAGAATTTGCAAATCATTGTAGTCTTTGTTTACTTTTGTTTCACAGTATGTCCTTGCTATTTTTGAATTGGGGTTTGTAATTTTTTACGTGACTTTTGGGGAAAATGTCCTCAAACTGAATGCAGCAGTCACATATTTTTATTCAGGTGGTTATTGGATTTGTTAATGTTTGAACAGACAATGAGACAGACAATTCAACCCGGATCATTAATGCAAGATTGACTGCTGTTTAGTAAACACACACATGCAAGTTCACATAGTCCTTCAACAGGTCCATATGGAAACTTTCAGTCAGCTGAAAAGGTTATATAATCAGTGTTTATCTACAAGTATGTTTGTGTATGCTCTGCAGAAATCAGTGGTTTGCCTTGATACATGATACTGAAGTGATGAAGGTTGCCTTGTTATGATAATATCAGTTTTGCTATTTCTGTTTGGCTGACAATGGAGCCAACAGATAAAGTTCAAGGTTATACAAACAACTCAATACATTGGACTTGTTGGACTTTCACCCAATAAACATTCAACAGTGATGGATTATTGTCAAAATACATAGATATTACAGGTTTAGAGAGACTGCATATCCAGTAACTGCTGCTCAAATATGCTTGTATTTAATCAAAGGATTATATTTCCTTGTGTGCTTATCCTAATGCCCCCTTTAAGTGCCACAAAACTAGGTATTTTTGATAAAATGGTAGCATATCAAGTTGGTAAAGTTAGAAGGTCACCGGCACTTCCTGTTTGGCTGTGAAGCTACACAGCAGGGCTGCCCCGTATGACCTTGTTGGCTGGAAAGTAAAGTGTTGAGATACTCAGACTGAAGTCAGTCTGTGGCCCATGTGGTTCACCCGTGACACAGAAAGGAAACTTTGTGAAGGTTTATTCACCTTTCCTTTTTATGAAAGAGAGTTAATCATTTTCTCAGTTTAAGAGAATATGGTGTTTTCCTGTTATATTAAATGCCTCTGTATGAAAAGCAGTGTGGTTTGGTGTTTAATTTTACTCCTTTGGCCAAGACTGAAACATAACAGCTACAAAGATCAGCTCAGTTTAAAGGAGCTTAAGAATGTTGGAGGACATTATTGACAAAATGTTTGATTGGAAAATAAAAAAGAAACAAAATCACCGTGAGCAGGTCGATACATGTTAGTCTGTGCTTTGTGGTTGAGTGTACTCAGGGATCACTGGTTGTCCTCAGGTGTACAGTCTGAGATATACAAACTCCACTTCCAGTGAAGATGGGACATTGTGTAAAACATACATAAAAGCATAACACAATGGCTTACCAAACCTTTTCAACCTATTATCAATTGAATAAAACACTACAAAGCCAAGATATTTAATGTTCAAACTGATAGACTTGATTTTATTTTTTTTAATGTACAGTCATTCTGAAATTGAAGCCTGCAGCATATTTCAAAAAGCTGGGACCTGGGCATGTTTGCTACTGTGTTACATCACCTTTTTTTTTAACAACATCCAATAACCTTTGCGACACAAAATGTTGAAGCTCGGTGGGTGAAGTTCTTTCCTATCATTGCTTATGAATGACTGAGCCTTTCAGAGGTGCTTCTTTATAGCCAACCATGACGAGCACTCATTATCAGTCAATCTGTTCATCTGTGGAGTCCACACAGGCGTTTGTTTTAGGATTCTTCAACTTCCCTAGTTTTTTGTTTCTCCTGTCCCAGATTTTTGGTGAGACAGGCATCAAACTCAAAATGAGTGAATATTTGCAAAGAAACAATGAAGTATGGACATAAAATATCTTGCCTTTGTAGTGTATTCAATTAAATATTGGTTGGTTTACAGACTGCTGCATTCTGCTTTTATTTACGTATTACACAATGTCTCAACTTCATTGAAATTGGGGTTTGGACTTTGTAATAATAATCTCACAGTTCTGCATATCTCCAAGTAAATATGGGATTTTCTTGACATCTTTAATTGCTTTTGTTGGTTAACAGCTTGATATGGTATAGTTTGGGAGTCTGATTTGGTTGTATTCGGCGGTTGCTGTGATTCTGATACTCTCCAAGATGGTTCATGTGATTTGGGATTTGGGGGAAGCCAGGAATATCCAAACTGTGGCCCAGGAGCCAACTGTGGCCCTCATTCCACTTTTAGTTGGTCCACAGAAAGATATAAAAAAATAATGGTCATTTTGCTCACATTTGAACATGAACAAAGACAAATTTCAGCTTGTAAAAGCAGCACGAGTTCAGCTCTTTCACTGGGAATGCTATCTTCTCTGTTTTAAGATCTGATGTACAAAGAATGTGCTAATAGGCTTCAAGCATCAACACTCCTATAGGTTTGTCAGCTTTGTGCAGTTTGCTCTTGTCTTGAGTCTGAGAGCCCATTTACACAACACCAGAAATGGACAGGTTTAGCTTTTGTGTTTTCAAAAGCACTCCATGTTCACACAGATCCATGAGAACAACTGAAAACACGGTGGCGTGCAAGCCAGGCCAGTAGTTGGAGATGATAGTTTGTAGTTAAACAGGGGTGTTACAACGAGTGTCTGCACACTAACGCTTTCCAGTGAAGACAAACTTTATCTGAAAGAGTACTCTGCATGAGTACGCAGAGACAACAACTAAAATGATTTCAAAATTTTTCACTCTGGACCCCGATTTCAAAAGTTTGCAGATTCAGGGACTCTGGGCACTGTTTTTGTGTAATTGGAAGGCACAAACGCAATAAAAACTCTTTGTTTTCAGACATTTTTGTTGACGTGTAAACAAATTTTGGACAGCCGTGCTCTGGACGCTCACTGATTTTGGTTGAAAATGATCCTGATTAAACATGTATTGATTGTTTTCAGAGAATCAACCACTGATCTTTTAGATGATTGCTGTAAGTCGAGTATCTTTACAAATATTAAGTAGAATTTCTGTTGAAGATGTTTTCTGTTTTCCAGTTACTTCATGTGCAACAGTTGCATACCCTGTTGAGTAGAGCAGACTGTTCTTTCCACCTACAGTCTGTGCATTTGCACCATCACCCACACATATGACGTCTGAGGACCCCCCTCATCTTCCTCACCTCCCCCGTCTCTGTCATCATCATCATCTCTCTCTCTCTGAGTGCCCTTTCATGTGCCACAGAGAAAAGGCCATTGTCATGTACGTCTGATAATTGGTCACGACTACAGGATGAGAAGGAGGAGGCGGCTCTTACTGTACACAAATAAAAATCTATTTTAAGCAGTTTTTCTGACCTTATTCATGCCTTTAAGTTCCCTTTCAACGTTAAAAATGGACTGATCACTTCTTATTCACATTTTCTTTCTTAGTCCTTTGCAGTGGTGGGTGTGTAACTGTCAGTGTGCAGAACTGAAAGACGTCATTGCCTGTGGTGATATTCTGTCACATGTGTGGACTGTTTTCGTGTAATATCTTTGAGAGCATGGTGTATCTCTTCTGGTTAGAGTTAGATCTTTTAATTCATTATCAGATCCATTATTCAAGCTTCATTTAAAGAACAATGGTTTCTAGACTGAGTGTGTCTTTATCGTTGACCTTTGTTTTGTCAGTAACGAAATCAGTGTTGTCCTCTGGCAAAAGTCAATTCCTGAGAGTTGTTAACTTAACAGGATCCTGGATGCTGGAGGCTTCCTGCAAACCTGAAAGCAAAACAAGTAAAATCATATATTAATCACAAATATGTGATACTACAAGAAGTATATGAAGAAGTGCAAATGCCTCAGTTTATTTATAGATTACTAAAGTTCATGCACATATAATTCTGTTTAATTATTTACAAAGGATGCATGATATTGTTTTCTTTTTTTTTTTGCCGATATCCAATATCCCAATATTTCAGAGCTTACTGCTGATACCTATAGGCTACAGATAATTTTTGACACGAGTATGAAGTATCTTCTTTACTAAAATTGATCTGTTCCTCTCGTTGTAAACATTCAAAAATAACAGGGTGAAGCATTATGCTACATTAACACATTTTGTGGGCATTACAGTCGATAAATGCAATAAAAATATATATATCAATGGCTAATATGTATGGCCAAAATATCAGCTCTAAATATGGGCAGAAATGTTGATATCTGCTGATACCGATATCGTGCCTATAATATCATGCACTCTATTATTCATTTACCCATTACTTCAGTACATGCACATACTCATGTCCATTTACACATTACTTTCAACATCAACTTTATTGTCATGCTAAAGAAAATTAGGTTTGCAACAGGTATCAGTACACAAGAAAGACATAAAACATACAAATGAAGAGACTCAAGTACTTGTACTGCAAGAAACCAGAGGCTAAAAGATGGGACACAGCTCAAAAACATGCATTTAGTCATTAAAGTGCAGTATATAAAATACAAAGTAATCCTGATCCCATTTGTCCAAATGTTTTTTTGCTTGCCAAAAAATTCTCAACTGATTTTGATGAAATTTTCAAACAATGTTAAAAGAAAAGAAGTGATAAGATTTTGTTGGTGATCTAAATATGTGTGCAGATCCAGAAATCATTCAAAAGACTTGATAGCGTTACATGTTTAGGCAGTTTTCAACATTTTGCTAATTGCACAAAAAAGTCTCAATGGACTTTAATGAATTTCAGGATGTAATGGTCATGGCAGAAGGAAAGATTGGGTAGATTTTGGTAGTGATTCAAATGCAGGAATTTCTTGTGCTTTCTTTTACTTCTTTATTTGTCCGCATCGACATAAGTTCAAATTATACGAAACTCAAGTTCATGAGTGAATACATTTGTTCATTTGCTTTTAAATTTACCACTGACTCCCTGAATACTATTTCCTAATGATTTATCTATTTATATGCACTATTACTTTGTTCAATTCATGCACTACTTAAAGGGATAGTTCAGTATTTTTGAAGTGGGGTTGTCTGAGCTCCATATGGCCACTAAGTACATTAGATGCAGTAGAACGTTCTCCCCTCTCCCTCAGTAAGCCACAGTCTGTAAGAGTCTGGTACGCAGAACCAGCCGCAAACAAGTAAAAAGTAAAAAGGGTATTTTCTCCGCCTACAAGAACTCCCATCAAAAAATAATACCACAGTTTAAGAGTACACTACCTATAAATGCTTTTAAGTGCATTAACTTTTCGTTCTTCAAGTTTGGGATGGTTTTTCCGGTTTATCTTCAGGAAATTGAAGAATGTCGGCAAAATTCCGGGATTCAGAAGAGCAGGAAAGTCTGGTGTGAGAGTCACCGGTATCCATGGCTCAGACAGATCCTAAAGTCGGTCTGTAATCAAGATCCACTCGTGGCAGCAGTAGCACTCGGGGTCTGTGGGCATTGAGTCACAATTCATACACTCGCACCACTGTGTATTTTTGACTCTTTCTTGACCTCCAGTTTCTACCGATGTTTCTCTGTTTCTTTCAGCCTGTTCGGTCTCCATCTGCAGCAGCTCTTCTTCTGTGAGCTCCGGTTCACACAGATATCCTCTTGGCTCCAAAGTGAATGGAACTTCATCGTCACTGTCATAATCACTCGTTTTTAATTTCCCATGTTGTCTCTTCCTCGCACCGCTAAGAGTCAGAACAAAAGAATTACAATACTTGATAAGAGTTACACGAGGCTACAACCGGCGTCTGAAGCCGCTAGCTTGTTATGTTTACAACAGCTGAGAGGGAGGTGGAGTGATTCAGCGGCTCGCGGAAGTGCTGCGTGGAGGAATAAGCGACGTGAGACGGTTTGTTCCAGATAAACTTCATATTTCTGAAAAGTTAATGCACTTAAAAACATTTATAGGTAGTGTACTCTTAAACCGTGGTATTATTTTTTGATGGGAGTTCTTGTAGGCAGAGAAAATACTGTTTGTATTTGGTACAATACTTCCCTGTTCGCGGCTGGTTCTGCGTAACAGACTCTTACAGACTGTGGCTTACTGAGGGAGAGGAGAGAACTTTCTACTGCATCTAACGTACTTAGTGGCCACATGGAGCTCATACAACCCCACTTCAAAAATACTGAACTATCCCTTTAAGTCCATGCACACAAATGCTGGTTCAATTATTTACTCATGTCTTGAGTCCAAGCACATATTCCTCTATTCGTTTTTTATTTATTAGTGTAGCCATGTACACATACTCCTGTAGTTTTATTTATCTTTTCACTACTTTCATCTGGGCATGTTTACTTTTTATTATTTTAAGCTTAACTGTACTCCTTGCACATTTACTCCTATACATTTATTTACTCATTTATACTTTTTCTACTTTATTCCATTCAAACAAATGTTGGAGTGCATAGGCATTAGCTTAGTCCACACACACATACCCATGTTTCCTTGTTTACTCTTTTACTGCTTCAATCCAAGCATGCTTACTCCTGTTCATATATTTATTTAGACTTTTGCTTCTTTATTCAAATCATAAAAACTTCTGTCCAAATATATTACTTTAGTCCATGCACGTAAACTTGTGTTCATTTATTAACTTAGTCATTAACTATATTAGCCCATCTATAATTACCTCACTTATTTGTTTATTTTCCACTACTTAGGTCAATAAACTATATTTCGGTTCATATTATGTGTTGTTTTACTTTCTGCTAGAATACTTTTATGCACTTGTTTGCGCCAACACTTTTTGGAGCACACATATTTTCTTCATCATTTTATTTCTTGTCTTTGCCTCATGTGCTCATGGAACAGCTGAAACTTTAATTTTCTTCGGGATCAATAGAGTATTTATTCTTCCAACTGAGTGGGCTGTCTAATTGCAACACTTTATGACAGGAAATAAGTTTTTGCTCACTGTGTCTGGAATTCACTGATGAATATAAACATTTATTCTCAGAATAAGCTTAGCACACAGTGAATGGGAGGCCTGTAATAAAAGGGGGTGTGTGAGACTTTATAGGTCACTCTGTATATTGTGTGAATTTTTGAGTGATGCTGTGGGTTTTGCTTCCTCTCATGGTTGTCACATATCCTCTTTAGTCAGTCTGATCTTGACAATCCCATGACTGTGTTCAAACAGTGAAGCTTTTATAAAGGACAGAAAATCAACAAATGGATAAACATTGTATGTACTTGAGCAGCAGCAAAAGTTCAGGAAATGATGAATTCAGACTCACTAAAGTTTCAAGAGGCCCTGGACTTTAACAAACCTGCAAGATAGGGTTAAATTTGCTCACAGCAAAAATCAATACATCAAGAGCACTGATCTTCAATGATTTTCCTCAGTTGAACAAAGTATAATACAGAGTAAAAACTCTGTTATTAAGGTTATATTTTTTTCAGTGCAGTACTCATGTCAAAGCAGGAAAACCGCATGATGGAAATTTATTGTTACAGCACACCGGTGAGTCTAATATTCCTTCCCCCGTTTCCTTCCTCCAGCCTCTTTCTCTCTAGGCTGGCTGTGTTATTTTATTGTTTCCATGGTGACAGATAGGAAGCACAGGTTCACACCTCACAACGCGTTGTTTCCTCATTGGCCTTAGAGCGAAATTGCTTAAGGTAGTGTGGGGAAAATGTAGGGAGACCATCATGTGCAGGAGAGCTCATGAAGAACGGTGCTGCAGCCTGGTGGAGAAGACAAGTACTGCAATGAAAAGGAAACGTTCAAAAGCCTTGAGACAGGACGCCAAGGTCAAACTCCTGCTGTGAAGGTTGCAAAAAACCCGAATTATTACTCCCACTATGAGGTTCTGTTTTTCTGGAGTTTGTTAGACTGTGAACAGTATAATACAAAAAAGTCAAGAACAGATTTGGATGAAATAATTAGGGACCGTTGATCATGGCACAAGAGAGAACTATTTCGATTTTGGTGGAGATTCGCATCCAAATCATCACCATCACTTCTTTCTTGTGCCTTGACCAACATTCCCTGAAAATGTCATGAATATCGGCTGAGAAAATTCTGAGTTTTTAGTGAAAATCTGGAAAACAACAACTTCATGTTAACAAATCCTTGAAGAAATTCTTGGATCTGCATCAGGATTCGGACCATCACCAAAATCTAATCACTTCCCCCCTGTGTCAATACCAGCATTCCCTGAAAATTGAATCAAAATCTGTTCATAACATTTTGAGCCATCCTGTTCACAAACAACCAGACAAGCTAACAAACACTGGCAGAAACATAACCCCCTTTGCAGAGGTAATTGTGGGATTCATTTGTATCGGCACCACATTGGTACCAGATTTCAAAACCTTTGCCTGTTAAGGAGAGGGCGTAGCATGGCCTCCAAGCTGACAGTTGCCCACCCCTGACTTAAATAAAATACTGAACTGACATGGAAAAAAGGCATTTTCAGCTTCATTCCCATCAAATAATTTCAACACAATGATTAAATTATTTAAAAATATCAACAGTCTCAATCAATTTATGTGATCTGTACAGCATGAGTGGTGCATATCTTTAAATTCTGAATCATGTCTGTCTCTTATCACTTAGACAAGTAATGTGTGTTATTTTGTACCTGTCTGTCCGTCTGTCTTTCACTGTAGCTGCTCTGTCTCATCCTGCCCTGTTAAAAAGATTAAAACACCATCAGCGTAAAGACATGACTTCATTTCACTCATTTTTCAGACAATCAAAAACTCACACACCTCACATCATTTAAACAACTTTTATTTATTAAGTTTTTACAAATAAAGTAACAAATTTCCTTGTATTGTAGCGCAAAGCGCAAACTCTTTTTTAATATGAAGCTTGAACACTCTATACTTAGTGCAAAACATACCTTTAAAGGCTGCCAATGGCTCCCTACATGTATTTTTTGATTTACTTTCATTCATTCATCCTCATGTTTTTATATTCAGCCACTTTGTACAATGTCAAACAGAAAAAAATGAAACCACTGAATTAAGTTAGGTGCCACTAGAGACATTAAAACAGCTGATAAAACACGTGAGAATTAAAACATCAGTGAGAGCAGAAACATAATCAGCATATTTTCAGTAACAGTCTGTGGGAGAAACCGTCACTGTGCTCGAGACTCGACATCAACCCACAGGAGCGAGCAAAGTCAAACAGCAAAGAATGTGTCTGTGTGTGTTTGTGTTGATCTGAAAGGCATATTGTACACGTGGGTACTTCTACAGTAAAAAGCAGAAAAAGATAAGTAAGTCCCCTACAGGCAAAAAACACTGTAGAAACAAAAACTGAATGTAATGCAAGTGAGTAAAACACAACCACTGCTACACTGCATGTGTGCCGCCTTCAAGAACCTCCAAACTCTAACTTTAAGTATTGCATTGCTTTTGTATTATGTAAAGAAATGACGTATAAACACTGCAAAATATCATCAAACTTCTACTGTGGAAATCATGAGAGGCTCGAGCATTTGCAAAAAAAGTTAAATTCCAGGTTGTTGCCTGTCAATCAAAGCAGCTCCAGTGAGAAAAAGCAGATACACACTTATCTTCCTTCTCTTTAACGCTCTCCTCTGACGTTTCCACCCTACTGAAGTCAAATGGCACTGACTTAAAGGTTCTGAAAACAAACTGAACGCTCCTAACTAAAGCAAAGTGGCTCAATGATTATTCACAGCTTCAACCAAACTTGCCTAGTAGTAAAAACGTTGCATTATTATTCACGAGAAATGAAAAATGTCTCAAAGAAAACAGGCAAAAGTTATGTTGATTTGTACAAAGTAACACCTACTCTCAGCAAAAACAAAAAACAGATAAGTGAATGTCTAAGTTTGTACCAGATATGTTTCATTTGCACTGAAAAAGAGAGAGCAGGGTGTTAAAGGCTTTGAATCTTAACCACCATCATCACTTCCATCATTTTAACCATCATCGCCATCAGTACAATCATCATAACAACCACTAACACCACCTCTGGCACTGTGACACCCCCATCTCAAAATACTTCTTACATTCCTTAACTATTCAACTGCATAGAATACAGAGGGTCAAGCTTGTGACTGAGACAGTTTTGTACCCTTTGTGGACGTGCAGTCTAACGAGAAAATTAAAGGCACTCCTTAAGTAACCTGTCAAAGAGACAGAGCGGCCCCTTTTAATGTTGCACGGATCAGAAAGTGCAAGACAGTAGACATCTTTCCTTGCAGATATGAGTTTTGTTCGGGAAGATCAGTCCTTTAAATTTGCATATTAATACTAATTTTTATGCAAAAAAAAAATCCATGAAAGCTTTTATCACAGATCAGCTTTGGACTGTGAGCAAATGATTCCTAAATTAAAGCACAATAATGTAAAAATTTACAGTGATTTGTTTATTTTGGTGAGAAATGTTTCATTTGTTTGTCTCAATATTATCACAGATTATGGATGGGGTGTTTATTAAACCTGCAACTGTGCACCAATCAGAATGCAGCAACCTTTAAATGAAACTCTTGGATCATTTGGTACAGCTTAAATGGTTGCCAATCAAAATGACATAAATTATCATCCAATTGTATCCTCATGAAGCCAAAAGTCAAGTTTTATAAGTGTCAGACTTAAACTTAAAGTTAGCTTAAAGTTACTGTGAAGAACTTTTGTGATTCTGGCACCCCCAGTGGCCAAAGTGTTGCCTCTATTCAGTAGCTGATTTTGGTCTTTAGGTCAGAAAATCATTTATTATATCAAACAGTGTGTTGTAGTGAATGACAGTTCATCTAAGTTGTCTCACAACATTTCAGCATCTCATTTTAGCGTTTGTTAGCTTTTCACAGTCGCAGATGTAAACAAACAAAACAGCAAAACAAAAGGAGGATGAAATTGTTGCTTTGAGATGGAAAAGGGAAGTTAGTCAAGTCCTGAAAACATCACCTGGGGGACAATGATGACAGATTGAAAATGTCAGATTGAAACAGCAACCTGGTGACCTGTTTTTTTTTAGCATTTAGCATTGGGCTTACAATCACTTTAAGGTCTGTGAGGATAAACAAATAAATACAGTAAAACACTGTAAATACTATCTATGTGTTTGCATTTTCTGTAAGGTGAAGTCCCTCCATCTTCCACTGACATTACATCAGTCGACTACAACCTTGTAGTCTGTTGTGGTCAAGTCATGGTATGATTTTATGGATCTCCGATTGCCTAATCTGACACGCTGACCAATGAAACAGACAAAATTTGCCATAACACATATTATGTTTTTACTAAAAAAAGGTCATTTTTACCACTTTCTTTGCAAATATTGTGAAAAACCTATGTTTCTGTAGTGTTTCTGATTGCTCACAGACACAAGCTCTAAAAAGACATTTATTCAACTTTTTTCCTGTGAGGGCACTTACAGTGAAAAAACAGGGATGAGGGCCATTTCTCTGTGCTACACCTTATCTGTATCTCAATTATAAAGGATTTTGGGGCGAACAGACAGGTTTCACGTGACCCTGGAAACTACTGAGTTGGGATGAGAGCTGACAAAACAAGAGCAAACTGTGTATGACTGTTAGCATTTAAAGATAAGAAAAATGACGAAAATTTGCTTATATTATGCTTTTTGATGCCACAATTTATTTATCTGTCTTCACTCGTCAAGCTCCAGGTTCATGTTCTCGTCTGTTGTGGTTCATATTTACATTAAGTGCCTTTTGAGTTTGCAGGGGGCAGATTAAAAAACAAAAATAGGTTCCGTGCCGCAGTTGGCCCCAAGGCCATAGTTTGGACACCACTGATTTAGAGGCATGTTTGATAACAAGTAAAAAGTCAATCACAGAAGCTTTAATAATATTGTTTGTGCACTGATTGGTGCTGATCTAAATAACATTGTGTAAAGGAAGACTCATGTAAGTCAAGTTTTTAGTTTTTTTTGGTTCAGAGTGCTGCTGCTATTTGTTGGTGACTTTACTGTAAAGTTTATGATAGATGTGCCATGGCAAATGTCTGCACTTCTTGTTCGCTTAATCATGTAACTGTGTTCAAAACTAGGGAAGAAAACCATTCCAGAGGCCACATCATCATTTTTGGTTACTTTGGTAAAGCTCTGAACAATAACTTCACAAACTTTTGATCACTATTGCGCTCTCTCTCTCCTGAACGCTTTACGCTCCTCTGTGGGCCTTAAGTACAGAGTGGTCCAAGCTTCAAATACAATCTTCAACAACTTCCTCCTGAAAAAAATAAAATAAAACGCACCTCTTTCCCTCCAGTATCTACATTTAAAACCCTGAAAAAATGGCACAGATAAACTCTCTTTTCCCAACGACTGTCATGACACGGGTGGTGCATCAGTCAAAGTCACTGTCAGGCTGGGTTGTGTTTTCAGTGGTCAATCTCATTGGCAATGGCAGAAGAGTTACAATAAAATAAATGTTGATTTGAAATCAAACATTTGGAGCCATTTTTTTTTTGCTTTCTAACAGCTGAAATGGGAGAGAATAAACCACAAACTAGATGTAGCACAACCAACAGCAGCTAGCAACATCTGTAATTACAGAATCTCCACCCAATTACTGCCAACTGCAGTCCAACATATGGTGGCTCTGAAGGGCAAATACAAAGTAACATCAACAAATCCCAAACACAGTGACAAAAAAAGACAACAACAAATAAGACGAAACAAAAAAAAACAACAAATGAAAATAGTCTCCAAATAAAAAATAGCAAGTGTAAAAATATAACAAATAGAAAAAAACAACAAATGAAAACCTTATAATAAGAGAACCATAATTTGAAAAAAAAAAAAAACTGCAACATTTAAAGAGACACAATTTACAAAAGGCACAACAACACAAAAAGGATGCACGATATCTATTTAGATGCAACCATAAATTAAAAAAACACAACAAGAAATAAATTGGTAAATTGAGAATGACAATATCAAAACAAAAACAAAACACAATGACAAATCAAAAATGCTAAACAAAAAAAAAAAAACACAACAAGAAAGATGCATTAAACAAAACAACAAATTGTTTTGTCATGCCTTGTGTTTTTATTTTTATTTTTGCACATTTTTTGTTGTGTTTTCTTTCATTTTGTTGTGTTCTGTGAGTTGTCTTTGTTTCTTGATTTGTTGTGCTGTTTGATTTTTGTTCTGTTTTTTTAACGTTGTGCATTTCTTTTTTAAATTCAGGTGGGACTTTTGGTAGTTACCATTTTATGTGTTGTTGCATGTTTGTTATGTTTCATTTTTGTAATTTGTTTCTTTTTTTAGTTTGTAATTGTGTTATTTTTTGATAAGTTGTGGGTTTATTGTTGTTGTTGCCTTTTTCAATTTTTTATTGTGTTGTGAAAATTTTTGTCATGATTTTTTAAGAATTTGTTGTCATTTATTTTCTTATGTGTTGTTGGATGTTTTGATTTGCTGCCATTATTCTTTACATTTTTTTCGATCAGTTTTTTCCTTTTTTGAATTGTTATAGCATTTTTCGATTAAGTTATTTTTCTTGTAAGTGTTCTCATTTATGTTGTTGCATTTTTGTTGTGTAATTTCAGTTTGTCACGTGCTTTTAATACTTGCAGTTGTATTTTTCTGGTAAGTTGTTTTTATATATATATATAATTTTTGCTTCATTAATTGTAAAGTTTTAATGTGCCTTTGTGTTTCTCTATATGTTTATGCTTTTGTTTTGTAAATTAATTTGTTTTGCACTTCAGGGCCACCATACAATCACAAGCACCAACTCCAAAGTTACACCCCTGAAATCTCCCCACAAATGCAGCCACGTGTGCTTACTTTAACCCAGAGTCCTCGACCCCCAACAAAACAAGCAACAGGAAGAATGCAAGGCACTAGTGAGTACCTCCGGTCTTCACCAGAGGCTCTAGGTGGTGGTGGGTTTGGGGGTCAGAGGGGAAGCAAAAGAAAAGTAAATAAAAGACAGTTTTCAAGTACATTAAAATGGACACCATTGGTTTTACATTCACATTCATCTAACAGAACAGGGGAGAAGGGAAGAGGAGGGCTATTTAAAGTGTCTGATATATAAGTACTGTGTTAAGAAAAAAATAGCTAGCATTATTTTTTTAATCTAAATATCAACTATGCTGCCGTTCTCCCACGTTTGTTTTTCTGATTGGGCGATGAGGTGCGTTTAACTTTCAATTCAATCAGTTTTTAATGAACTGAAGCTGCAGTTGATCAGTTGTTGTAAGGCATTTGTTTAGAATAAAGTCCTCAGGAAGTGGCTGCTAGGACGATAACTGTAAAGAGGGATTTTTCATACGTTTTCACATTTTCTGCTCGCTGAATTCGCAGTGAATTGAAAGTGACAGCGCCTCAAAGCCGATCTGTTTGCTTTAGTTTTCTTAACACCCTAAAACTAAAGTTGTCCAACAACATCGGCTAAGAATAAACAACAATAATCACAGTGTTTCCACATCATAAACCGATGTGTATTCATATAACAGGTCCATCGACAGAACACGTTCTTGTTTATGTTTCTTTTTAAATAGAATAATAATCATTAACAACAATAATTATGACATTAATGTACATTGCGATCATTCACCACACATGAAAGCAAACTAAGTGTAATGAGAACTGAGGCGTTAATGTGTGCATGTGTTAAACTGCTGCTACGCCTCCAACAATGTGTGTATTTACAGGAGTCTGTGTGTATGCCGGTGTTTTTTGTGTGGGTGTGAGTGCAGCAAGCCAAACGAAACCCGACAAGAATGAAATAAAACAACAAAATGGAATCATAATAGCTGACATTCTAGAAAAAAATAAACACAAACTGTACAGGGACTCCATATTACTCTGATAACAAGGCCACTGTTTTCATGATGAGTCCGCTCGCTAAAAGGATTCTGCTGTTATTGCTTCGAATGGCAGCTGAGAGGCGGACAGAGGGAGGGGTGGAGGTGGAGTCGTGATGTGAGGAGGTGTTTGCTGAGCGGAAGCAGCCGTCACGTCCATTAAGCACTTTGGACAGAGAGAGAGAGCATCAGAAAACAGATGAGGCTGTTATCTGACATGCTCTCTTCTGCTCTTCTTTTTCTCTCTCTCCTCCATCCTTCTCCGTTTGTTTGAGCCACTTGTTCGAACAAGACTAGAGCAAGACACAGAAGGTTACAGGGGACAAGATGTCAAGGTTTTTACTCTTGCTTGAGGGTGGAACAACTCCACCAAGTGCTGGACTACGCCTACGCCAACCCAAGCAGCTCGGATACAGATCCTTCAAATTTCAATGTGTGTTTTGTTTGTTTTAGGGAACTATTGTGGTTATCATAAATGAAAAATACGTCCAAATTCTGAATAAAGATCCTCCAAACATGTTCATCTTAAAGGAACACTGACTGTAGGCAGAGACAGGCTAGCACTACCAGTTGCGGTTAAATAGCGGTTGGCGATCGTTTTCCTTCTCTTTCTTGTTACTGGACACACAGCCAAAAGAATGGTGTCTACCTGCTTGTCATTGATTCGGGAGTGAGGCAAGACATGAAAACATCAAAAATGTTGGAGTGTTCCTTTAAACTTTGCTCTTACTTGTTGCTGTTTGTCCTTATGTCAAAATTTGAATTACCTGCGTTGTTTCAATCCTGTTTTAAAGCTCACAGACTTAGTGAGTTCTGAGCCCTTGGGCTAAAGATCTGAATATTTCAAGCAAGACGCTATTAAGAGCTGCTGTGTGGACACAAGGGCTAAATTTGGTTTCAGGCCGCCACTTTCCTCCCCCTTAAAATGATGTAACAACTCCCCTGCAGTATCTCAAAGGGCGACTGTTTGACCTGCCTCAAGTGTGAAATGGAACAAGTGCGACGGAAGGATAAGTGCCTAAACATGACAGTTACTAACACCGATCCTGCACCCTGTCAATACCTCTTTGGCCTTTTACATTGCACTCATAAGTCTTTTTTTTCTTTATCTTTGAGCGTTTGGCTGGCTGTCACAAGCCGTCAGTCAATGACATCAGGAGGGGATGATGTGACTGATTTGGTGACAGCTCCGCACACACATGGATGGATAAAGAGGTGATTCCTGATTGTTCCTCTCTTCAATTTCTCTCTCCTTTGTCACTTAAACTTCTCGTTGCTCCTCTGTTCAGTCCAACAGGGCCGTGATTCGCTCCAGCCCTCTCCCCCAGCCCTACGTGGTCCTCAGGTTGGGTCCTCCAGGGTTGCTGACGGACTTTTGCAAAGCGTTGGCGAGATGGAAAGCCTGAAGTGGACTCTGTCCGGGGATCTGGCCCTGCCCCCCGACGGGGACAGCAGGGTAGGGGCCAATGGGCTGGGAGGTGCTGACCAGCAGGGGTCCAGGCTGTCCAGGGGCCTGGTGTGGGCCAGGGAGGCCGTGGGCAGGACCGGACCATTGTGCGCTGTAGGCGGCCGTGGGGGTGTAGTGGATGAACTGGGGGGGCTGGGGTTGGGGTGGAGTGGAGGAGGCGGGTGGGTGGCAGAGCGAGCCCTTGCGGACGGCCAGAGAGGTAGCGGCGGTGGGGTTTGAGGGGAGGTGGGCGGAGCCTCCAATGCTGCTGGTGCACAGCTGGCTGGGGGCGGAGTACTTCCTGCCCATACTGGCAGACTGGATCACCTAAAGAGAAAAGCTTACGTTTAATCCAACAGTTCTTGATTTTACCCTGATCAGGCAGCTCCTATCTAATTTTTTAATACATCTTTCACAGGGCTGTTGAACATTTGAATTCAACTCTGAATGTCATGAGGTAATCATGATCAATAACAGTTTGAAAAGGCCTACTGAGTATACCTGATCCACCAGTATTCTCAGTCTGATGAAACATTGGTAGGATGTCACACTGGTGGATCTATTCAAGGAACCAGGAGAATTGGTGCTGTAAACAGAGTGAGTTGTAAAGTTTGGCTGTTGTAAACCTTGTCCAGTGCACTGAAGAGCTCCATCACATGTACAGAGACATGATAACTACACTGAAGAGCTTCAAAACACATTTCTTCTTCCATTTCAATTCTTATATATCTACTAAAGGTCTGTAGAACAATCAAATTCCTTCTCTCCATTTATCTCTAAATGTGATTTGGAAATTATGAACAACTGCAGTTTAATTAAAATTTTAAAATGCTATTTTTAAGGATTTCAATCATATTTTTGGAGTCTGTATTGGTAATATGAAGCAATTCTTACTAGCATCTTGATTTTAAACTAAAATACATGCAAAGAAATATACCTTATAATTTCAACTTTCAGATGTACTGTTTAAGGTAGTCCACACTATGGACACCAACACTTTTACTTGACCCTTTGAAAAATTCTAAAAATGGGATAAAATATGGCTCACAATTGAGCATGAAACTTGTGCTGTCCAATGAATGAGGACAAAGGGATTATAGCATTAAACAGTGCAAACCATTAAACTGACTTCCTCTTATGGTTGGATTTACATATCAAATTGTGCCAACTATCAAGCACTAACACTCCTTTAAAGTGTGGCAGTGTGCTCTGATTTTGTGTTTGAAAGTGGAGATGAACCATTAGCTTCTCACATTTCTGCTGAACAGAGCAACATACGCAGACTGACCAGGGCAGACAGCCAAAACTGACCAAGGCCCGTGTTATTTGATTGACCATCTCAAAAATCCAAAAAAGGATTGGCTGTTTGCTTGGCAGGTCGTGAATAAAGGGCTGTGATGTCAGTTTTATGCTTCAGTCATATTTAATCATTCATTCATTATATTATGTATGTGGCTCTTGGTGCAAAAAGTTTGGACACCCCTGGCATAGAGGTTGGATATTGGCTGGGCAACTGAACATCTGTCTAAGTTTTAGCTATTCTGCTTTGTCCAACTAACACATTATTCAAATTGTGCAGACTCAAAATCACATTTGTCTTTAAAAAACTGCAAAGAACTATCTCAGAAACATGCACTTGTTTGGTTCAGTTACAGTAAAGACTTATCCAATTAGTAGATCAAAGGTGCCATGTACGGTCTGCAGGGCTCATATTGGGACTTAACACAGCAAAGACAGGTATGGACACTACTAATATTTACCCTGTCCCCCTCCACAGGTTAACCTTTCCATGAAGTTATGTGTGTATTTTTTACACTAACCTCATAGCTGTGACCTTGTGCAGGAGCCTGCTGCAGCTGTTTGGCACTCCTCTTCCCCTGAAAGAGTTAAATATTCACATGAGAACACGTTAGTTTTAATATATATATATAACGTGTAACATAAAGGAGCAGAAATGGGTGCAAATAAATCTCACTGTATAATGCCTCAGGGCTTTCCCACTCAACCTACTACTTCAGCTCTTAACTCATTTCAATTAAGAGTCTTGATCAAAAACAGTGAGTCTCGTTGAGGAGAAAGCACTCAAACTTGACCAAGATGTAACGTAAATGAGCAGCAAACCTGTGAGAGGTTCATGGCGTCTCTGGCCCAGTTGTCCACCAGTTTATGAAGGTCGTCTGTAAAGGTTCCTTTCCTCTGGTGCGGGGCTGATATGTTTGCGGGGAGACATTGAGATCCACCCTGACTCTGACTCAAACCCCCTGACCCACTCACTGCGTTGGTGCTGTTCGTCCCTGGTGGAGGAGAAACAAAGAGGAGCGACAAACGTTAGACTATCTTGACAATTTTAATGATTTGAATGACTGAGATGTATTTTCTGCCTTGACCATGAGTGGGGCTGTTACATGGTGACAGAGGCTGATCTGGGCAGTTTTAGGGGGGGTCAGCATGACGACATGGTTGTAGAGTTACTTTGTTTAGTTGTCAAGATGGACGTAGTTATGGTACTTTATGTTTCAGGCCCATTCAGCAGCATTCACTCACAAAATGCTGCAGCAACATAAAGCAGAGCTGAGCCAGGCCAGCCGCTGATGAGAGACTCAGTGTAATGTACTGGAGCTGCAATTATCTGTTTGACCATTAGATGGCATTCAAGCTCTAAAGAAGCGCTAGCTTGCTTTCTCTCAAACACGGCGGTGAATGTAAATAAACAAAAGCAGACTGTATTAGCTGCACTCATATGTTTTATTTAAATACACTAAACCTGGTACTTACAGTGACTTTACTTTAAGTTACAGTGAATTGTTTTTTCACGTTTCCGTTGATCATTTTATTTCATTGTATTCTATTTTTTTAGCACTGTACTGTATTCATTTTCTAGGAGAGAACGATGATGTTATTTAATGTCTATATGTGGTTGTTGTCCTGTTTTTGTAGTCCTCCTGTGTCTCTTTTCTGTAGCTGTTGGTTTCTTGTGTTTTTGGCATCATGCGTTGAAACATTTTAGTTTTTCCAATTTAATGAAAACTTCTCAAAAATCTTTCTTTGTCATTTTGTGGTGTCTGTCCGTTGAACATACTCTTGTAGTCATTCTGTGTATTTTTGTGTTTTTCCCTTGAGTCTTTTAAATATTCCTCATGTCTTTGTTAATTTTTTGTTTCAACTAGTGTCACAGTGTGTCAATTTGTGATAATTTTTTGTCTGACTACAATCCGCTTGTTGTACATTGATTGTTTTGAAAGTCTGGATCATTTTGCAGTTTTTTTTTAATTTTTTGTACTTTTTCTGAATCTTCTTTTGTTTGTTCTAGTCTATTTGGAAGTTTATATTTGTGTAGTCTTTCTGTTTCTGTGATTACTCACTCCCTGTGACTTAAAAGTTAATTCATAAATCTGTGAAAGTTTTGTACCTTGTTTTGAGTCAAAAAGCTATTTAAAACTGAAAATGTTATTGTTATTGGACATACATTTTGATCAAGAATGAGGAATTTCAAACTAAGTTCACCTTTCTTTACTCAAACTTAAACAGCTCAATTTGTTGCTGTTGCATGCATGGTGCCACTTCTTGGCTATTTGTTACCTTGTTTCTGTTTGTATTTGTAACATGTTGGTCTGTTCGTGTTCATACCTCTAAAGGACAAACATTACTTTATATCACAGCTTTCTTACCGTCTTCTGCTCGTTTCATTCATAAATCTAAAATGAAAAGTTTTTTTTTTTTCCCAAATCAGCTTTGACACCTAAAATACAGCAGACATAGCCCCGACAACATGCAATGATTATTCTAAAACAGTGAAATAGTTAGGGGATATTATTCTTCCCACTGTCTTTTATTGTTAGAATTTAACTGGCATATATGATGTACAATATATGTCCTAATATTTTCATATTATTATGCCTTATACGTATCTCTACAACATTAACCAAGATCAGTTCATAACAGATCTGACCAAAAAAGACACAGTATGCAGGATAAGCTGGAAAACTGTCATGTCATGCTAAATAAAATGGAGGAAAATAGGAATGGGGGGACGCTGAGTCATGACTGACTGCAGCAGCATGGAACTCTGGGAAATGCAGTCATGATGGGGGTAGAAATAAAAAAGGGAAAAGAGGGCAACAGTTGTTGAGGTGTGTTAGTGTGTGTGCATGTGTGTGCATGCACTTTGAATCTGTTATGGCAGCACAATTCAGCCATTTTACTCCTTAAATGTGGTGAAATTGGATCATTTTTATCAATTATTGTGTCTTCAGCAACAATTATATCACAGGAGGCAGAGTTCTATGTTACTAAGAGCCAAAATAGCTGAATAGAGCTGAAATCTGGCATAGGATCAATGTTTAAACATTAAGGAGAGATAATTAAAAGAACAGGAGGGAGCGTGGGAGAGCGAGTGCAAGGACAGAGGAGGAGGAGGGATGGATGGAGGGACTGAGGGAGGAAGGACCAAAAAGAGCGATAATTACTACAGAGCTGGTTGCAGGGGCAGACTTTTTTCACCATCTTCCCTGTGCGGCCGGAAGACAACAATTGGAGGATTGGGAGAGAGTCAGAGTTAAACCCCGCCCACAAACACCAGACATCCAAACACAATGCTTCCCACCACCATAACTGAGGTCATATTGGAACATTTTAAGGTTGAGTTTCCCAATTACATCCACAAAAAACACCTTTAAAGAGTATTCAAAAGAGTTAAGTGTAAAGGAGTTTGCCTTATGCCAAGATAATGTTCTGAAGAAGTACAAACACAAACTTTAGGAATTTCCCATTAACAAATAAGTATAGAAGCAACAAAGCAGCCACCACTGGAAAATAATTACTTTTTAACTATGGTCTTATAAAATTACCCCTCCTTGTAAAGTAAACAGAGTCTTGGGTAACCAACCCCCAGGTCAAATTCTCTCTACAGCTCGCAGGGCCACACCAGAACTGGGTCCAAACTAGGATTTATATTCAGTCTACTTTTAAGTACTTAGATCTCTTAAGCCCAGTTCAGACCAAAGATTTGCAGCATAACAAGGTCGTGTCAGAGTTTTTTGGGAAGCAGCTGCAGCTGTGTGAACTAACCCATTGCAGCTTGAATCACATGTGAACAAAGTCCGCCAGCACAACAGCAGTTAGCACAACTGCTAGCTGGCTACTGGTTTTTCTAACTTACTAGGGGTGATTTAAAGTTTTTCACCAGAAAAAATATGCAGAACACTCATGAAAGAACTACTGGAGCACCCTTAGCGAAAGACTAGACTGGGGAAAAAGGAGGAGTGGGTCTCCAGCCGTACAAGGAAAAGAAACGAGTGAAGCAGGGTAAATTCCACAAGCAATGGCGGGGCTATCGCCCGGACATTGTGGTGAAACCCTCCATGTGCATCTCTAAAGGATGTTATGGATCATCAAATGGATGCAATCTCTATTTCTGATTTTTCTGGGACATTTAGCTTCTCATTTTCCAGAACAGGAATAAGATATCAATTGTAAAAGCATCCACCATGTTTGATCATGGCTTGAGAAGGTGGAGACACACGTTGTTGTGTCTAGGAGACAAGCCCACTCCCTTGTCTCTTCGCTTACAGGTCTGGAGGGTGAAAACTTAATAAATTTATATGAACCACTTGAACAAAGGAATGCATGCCTGAAATGTTGTCACGTGATGGCGCTTGTTCATCAGTGGAGGACAGATAGTCACGTACATCTTTGAGAAGCTGCCTGACCAATACCTGGGTGAAAGTTGGTTCCCTGTCCTTCATATTGCCATCAGTGTATCCAATAAACATAATTCACTGTCCTACTGTGGTGTAAACTGACAAGCTCTCATAACGTTGCAGGCATATGAGCTGCATTTTCCACAAATCTTGTCGTGACTCTTTGATCTGAACTGGGCGTCAGTTGCTGCTTGTATCTTTATTTATCTCAGAAACTTATAAAATAGATTAAGGAAAATAAAAAAAATAAAGCACACATACATTCTAATTCATATGCCCATTTGAAACTACAATAAAAATTCTGAGGATTAAGACCCAGGTCTGTCTCTCTCCCCTCCTGGCTGTGCAGTGTTTGGGGATACGGGTGAGAGAGACGAGAAGGGTGAGGACAGGAAGTGAGGGGAGGAGGGGAGAGAAAGGCTTCGAGCTGCAGAGGGTTCATTCATAAACATCTTGTCATCAGGCACAAAACATTTAACCAACACTACATATTACTGTGATAATATGATCTGAGAGGAAGAACTTTAATAGTGGGAAATCAAAACAAAGGAAAATGGATGCACAGTGTTTGAACAGAACTGTTTTTAAAATTTGGTATAAACTAAACCAAAGGAGATTAACAAAAAAATAATGTTTTTTATAATAGAAAAAATGATGTGAAAGAAATCTCAAGTCATCAAGTCTTAACTGTCTTCCTTTTAGTTTGTTTGTTAGGACAGAAACAGGGCGAGAAATGGAGAATGTTTCGTATTGCTAAATTTGATAGCATTATAATAGATTTCACTGTATGCTGTTCAGCTGGATGTTTGCACAACACTACTTATTATGGCCTTCAAAACTGTCGAGAAAATAACAGAATCTTTGAGCCTTTTAGCTAAAATTATTATTGATAAAATTGTTGTTTTCACCAGCCACTGTCCACAGGTCTGAATCTTTGGGCATGCAATATTTCAATGTCTACTGCGATACATTTAGAAAACGTAACTCCTTATTGACCAGATTTTGCAGAAGCCTCACGATATTTTGGATCATTTATTAAAGCAGTACATCATCAGTACCCATCGTTAAATCTGTGTATTAGGGATTCAAGATATTGGATTTTTGCCAATATCCAATATCAAAATAGTTCAAAACTCATTATTGCAGATACCAATATAAATACCAATATTTTTTGTCAAGAGCGCAAAGCCACCACTTCACTAAAATTGACCCGTTTCTTTCATGGAGACATTTTCTTTGTTTTAGAAACAGATATAATCCAAAAAAACCATGTTATTCTTAAATGAATTCTATCGTTGATTTATAGAAGTGGGCATTCAGTGATAATGAGGTAAACCACTGTAGTTGATTTTTACATTTTGCCAATATTACAGCTAATAAATGGGTTATATATGGCCAGTATAAAATATTGTCTGTAAATGTTGGCACAAAATGTATTTGACTTTTCAGGCAAATATCCGCTGATATCAATACTGAACTGATAATTTTGTGCATTTCTACACTGTATCCAACTGACTTCAAAACACCTTGAAATAATTGGTAACCTGAAGTCAGATTAGAGTTGCTATTAGACAATTAAGAAAAACGACTTCTTGGTCAATAAATACACATCGTTTCTCTGTCTAATTAAGACAAAAGAGTTCTTCATATATACTTTCCTGGTGATTTTTGATAACCCAAAAACACTATGTAAGACTTCTTGCATAAACATAAATTAAGCTGAAATCATGTCTATGCATGGACCGGATATCAACACCACTGCAAAGATGTTTAAAGATGCAATTTCAAATCTCATGTCCCAAAACCCTATTTATGGTAATAAATAGCCCACTGGGCACTTTTTAAAATTACCGTCTCATTTACTAATTGATAGAAAACAGGATTTCAACCATTGCAGGAAAAAACTTTTTTTTTAAAAAAACTCTGCTTCAAGTCTTACACCCTGGGGTCCTATTAATGGTAACACTGAATTCACATCTATAGATAGACTGGATTTGAACCAACACTGAAAAAAGCACACAGCAAGACTCAAGACTCTAACAAATACATTTCCAAACAGAACTGCAGCTATTCAGATCTAAAGTTAAATGTTGTTAATCTCTCTTTCCTGTTACAGAACCTGACTCCTGTCATCACACTTAATGCAGTGCCCTGAGATAAGAAAAAATGAATGGTAGAGGAATAACTGTTAACAGTCTTTTAAAGTGTTGCATTAGACAGTGAGTGTGGCCTTCATACCATCCAAATGGCGCCACTATTTAATTCCTGTCAGTGCTGTAATCGCTCTGACAAAAGTGCACAGGAGTTGGCAGTGATATGGCTAAGTAAAGCAGCCTGACAATTTAAAAGAAAGAAAAGACAAGATTTAGAGATGTACAGAACTGAAAGAAATATATATGTATAAAACAAGTAAAGGTGTGAATCTTATGGATTTCAATTCTGTGTCTGTCCTTAATGACATTTTATGTCCTGCAGTTTAATACTTATCGGATTTTCTACACGTTTTCTCTGATTTGCATTAAAATATCCCCCCCCCCACAGAAAAGCATGAAGAAAAGTTTATATGATGGCAATAAGAGCAAATTGTGTAAACAAAGTTCAGATAAGGGGAATTAAACTAAAATGGTGACAAATTTTAAATATAACTTTGAGAATTACAATGAAATGTTGAGAAAGTTATCAAAATTATACTTTAAATTTAACTGAGCAGTTTGGTCAAATACCACTCTGTTGCACCACTTTATTTACATGATCTATTTTGTGGCAGAAAAAATACAAGTGTCAGAGTTAAAAAAAGGTTTAATGACCAGCACTTACATAATTCTCTGTATTTCAACTGTTTTCTCACTTTTTTTCTCAAAGTGCAAAATGAAAAATATCTTCCTCCTCTGTTAATTTCTTTCTCTCATCCAGTCCAAATATTCTCTATAACAGACACTGTTTTAAGGTGAGAAGGTTGCTTTAGTTGATAATTCTGAGTGAAGTAGATCAAGCTGTTTGATTGAATTAAGGCAACAATTGACTGCAGGACATCTCTGATATCAGTGGTAGAGGGTGTTTCTCCATCAATGAAGAAAAGTTATTGGAAGACAGGACGACCGGGACTTGACAGATACAATAGTAAAAGAAAAGTAAAAAGAAAAAAAAAAGTTAACAAAAGTTAGTCGGGATGGGGAGTGAAAGGAGAGGAGCAAAGAAATAAAGCGTTACACACAAAGAGCCAAGCAGGGCGTACTCAGAAAGCGCGTCCTCCTGCCGCCTGGCTTGAAGGCCAAACGCTCCGAACCCCAGCTGAACTTTACACAGCCTGAAGAGAGGGAGGATGGGAGGAAGAGGAACAGAGATGAGGAGACATTTAGAGAAAGCAGAATTAGATTGAGGGAGAGAGAATGATAGGAGAGGGTAGGAAGAGAATCAGAGGTAGAGACAGGCAAGGCAAGAAGAAGGTAAAAATTCAAGATGGAAGACACAAAGAGGCAAAGGTCAGTTAGTCATCATACAGCTTTACAGAGACACTTAGAAAAAGACCAAGAAAGATGTGAAACGTGTCTCGTAGTGAGTAACAAAGACATACAGACTGCATGCATTGGTGTTTGTCTGCATTCAAAGAGTTTTTCAATTTGGCGGGGAGCTGACGGGGCCTGCTGCAGACTTTAGGACGCAGTCTCATGCCTACCTGGGGTGGGAGCGCACAGGCTGGGTACAGACAGCGCCCCCTCACTGGTGTACGCAGAGCACAGGTTGTTGCTGGAGGGAGAGGGTTTGAGAGGCTGGAGCATTGTGCTGCCACCCGAATCGGCTAATCCTCCTGGGGATAAGAGAGCCAGCTGGCCGGGGTACATGGTGGGGACGCTCTGGGCGGATAAAGTGCTGCCTGGAGATAGCACAAGGCGTAGGCAGGAGGGGACAGGGCGGGAAAGACACAGGGCAGAGATCGTGACACATAAACACACACAGAATAACAGACGCATGAGACACCCGTGGCCCCAGACGTCACACGGACACCGACACACACATACAAACACACACAGCACAGAGAGGGAGACAGACAGGGAAAGCAGTCAGAAATATTTAAGCTCTGAGCCTGCTCCAGCAAACACCAACATGCACGTGTGACCAAGCAGGTAAACGCACACACATAAATGTGCACATAGATGCATAAACACAGAGATGGCGTGAGGTTAGGGTTCAAGTTTTGACCATCTTGGATGTTATGTAGGGTTAACAGTACGGACTTTATAAATGATTCTGTTCCTTTGGGGTGCAGGGGGAAACTTTTTGCTTGACCAAACAGCATTATTTTTTTAATTGTCTTATAACTATTATTTGGTGTTGACCATTTGCAGACACATGACTAACATGACATCACTCAGCTCTGTGGATGGTGGAAGTACCACTGATGTCAACAGACTCTAATGCATTCTAGCTGATAATTACTGCAGAGATGCATTTTTGAGCCATTAAAGTAACAGGATGTAACATTAATATGGAACAAAAATGCGACTAAGTCTGTCAGATGAGTCTGGTCACGATAAGAAGACTAGCAAACAGAAAAACGAGCTTAGATCGGGCTGAAAATAGCTGCTGCACAGCCGTCATACAGTGTGTGGATCGACTGTTTACAGAGAGGCCCAGCAAGCTAATTTGTCCACCCTTCCAGGGATTATGACCACTGTTTGTCTTGAAACACAAGGATACTTTTATGAACACCAAGTACACACAGCAAATGTCTGACTTAGTGGGTTTGAATGATAAATGGCAGAAACCTAAATGGGAATTAGAGGACATGAGAACATCCAGGTTACCTGTAGGTCATAGGTGTATAAAGTTTAGGCTTATGTTGTCAAATTTGGTGAAATACCAGTGTGACTTGGTAAAAAGGATGTTTCAGGATGTTTTGGGATCAGAGGATACCAGCAGCTGTTGTATGTGATTCTGCAGGCTGTGGCACTCCTATGCAGACCATCCTTTCTGTCATGAACATTTATACTTTTACAGACCCAAATCAGCTTATTTCAAACTTAAAAGACAAACCAGAATAAAGTTAAATAAAGTTTGTTTTTAATGCAAGTATTTGGCTTACCCTTCAAAATCCATAAAATGACTTGCAGATATACAAAACTGACATTTAAAGCTTTGTTGGAATTGTCCACTACACAGCAGTAGATAATTATGGTTAGATATGTAGGTTTAAGTTTGCCAAGGGGATGTTTATATTTCTTAGTATAAACATCCATTAAGTTACATGCTGGATGACATATCAAAGTTGAATGGAGTTCGACGTCACGCCAAAATGGTCAATCGTTCGTCCAGTTTTCGATGAGGTTAATTAAAAATCTTCTGCCTTCTTAATAACATGTTGTAGTGATGTGTATGCAAAACAAACACGGCAAAACAAGATAATATGAGAGTCTATACTCTGCAGGAAGAGCAGCATTTTGAGCTAATGCTAAACTCTAATGCAGCCAGCTCAAAACGTTTCAATCCCTGTCATGTCAGACAATACAGTTGTCCCCCAGGGCTCTGTCCTTGTCTCGGGCCCCTTCTGTTTATTATTTACTGATATAAATTTCCCCTGCTATGCTGATGATACTCTGCTCTACCTTTCCATCAGTCTTACAGTGTCGCCATTCATCCACTAAACTCCATATCTGATAGAAAAAAATGTTTTTACTAAAATATTCTTAACCTAAACCATTGGTTCTTTGGTTCTCCATACAAATTACCTCAAGAGGATTACTCTTGTTCAGGATTTTTCTGCTCACATCATCTCCCTAACACCCTTCATTAATCACCTCATTCCTGCTCCTTCATTGGCCCGTGGTCAAACAGTGTATTGTTATTAAGATTCTGCTCCCCAAATCCATAAACTTGCTTTCAATACAACAACAAGATGTTTAAAATAGATTGTGATTTAACAAAACAATAGTGAGAATATAAGGCTTTTGTGGGACAGGATATATAAAAATTATAGGCAAGTATTAATGTTCAAAGTCACTTCATTGCCACTTACTTCTTGAAAAATCACTGAAAGTGCTTGAGTGAGGACTGTATGTGGCCCCCAGGCAGTTGCCCATCCCTGCAGTAGACCATCGAGACCTAAAGCCCTAAGTCGCTCTGTTCCTGCTTCTACTTCCTCCAACCAGACTTTTATAACGCTAACTCTCTCTTCACTTTCTACACCAATCTCACAGCCATTACTCTTAACTTGGCATATTCAATCTGATTGCTTCAGTTTAAACCAACATACATGCTTGAATTTTTGTTTAACTCTTCCTTGTAAGGCGACTTTGGGATCTGTAAAACACGTCTATAAATAAAATGTCCGAATTGTCATCTTTAAAGTACACTTGCATAAAAACTCACAGTGCTAACACTAACATACTGATGTTTTGATGCTAGCACTTCTTTATTACACTTAGTAGCAGCATTTCAGGGTATGTTATGCAAAAACTTGTCTCTTAAAACTTTTTCAGAGATGAGACGCTGCTGTTATAGATCTTTACATACCATTCTTTGACTTGAGCAGCATGAACTGAATTTTACTTTACCCTTTTGTGTCAGATTGGGGTATAAATCATATCTTTATCTAAACAAAAATTAGCAAAAACTGTGTGACTGGTGCTCACCAGATATGGAACAATTCGATTTTTCTTATTGGACTTTGGGTTAACCAGCTTATAAATATGAATGTTCTGACAGACCCTTACCTTGCTGTAAAGGACTCTTGCTGCCGTGCGAGGAGCTGGTTCTGGACGACTTTGTTGATTTGCTTTTGGTTGGTCGTCTCCTCCTGCCAGTCAGAGCGATAACTGGAGGGAGCACTGCAGCTGGAGGTACCTGCACCGAGACCATATCAATTATTTTCTTTCACCATGCGCTGTATGTGCTGTTATATAATCATGCACTGGTGTAACAGAGTCAGCTACCTTTCCAAGCTTGGTAAAAAGGTTGTCTATTTCTTCTTTCTGACGGGAGTGGAGCGCTTGAATCTCACGCATGTGCCTGTTGGTGGATAAATATAGAGAATAAATATCAAAAGACTGAAATAAGGAAGAGATAACAAAGATAGAGAGGCAAAAACAAACAGGGGGCTGGATTTACGAGAAGGCGTGAGCATTTTCTCTTAAGAGGAAAGAGAAAGAAGTAACAAAGGACAGTATGTGGTTAACCCCATTTTTGGGTGAGAAAAGAGGAATAATGGAAAATCAAAACAGAGTAAAGTCTGCTTTTCTAAGGGCACAGAAGCAGACGAAAGAGAAAAATCTATACTTCTACAAAGCAACTGACCTGGATAAATATGAGATGCTGCAAAGGTGGCAGCAATAACAGATGAAAGGAAAACAGAACACCTTTATCTACGTTTCTTAGAGGAGAGAATGAGATAACTTACTTTTCTCTGAGGCGGCTGACTTCCCGTTTGAAGTCTTCGTCCTCAAATTCGGAGTCGTTGTCACTGCTAATGTAGGAGTTGTTGAAGGAGTTGTTGAGACTTGGTAGTGAGGCCTTATGGGTTGAGTCTGGACTCAGTAGCTGCATGGGCTCACTGGGTCCATTTGCAGCTCTTGCAGCAGGTGGAGGGGTCTGTCGAGGCTCCAGGCTCTGTGGACTTTGCTCCTGGGCACGAGTGACAGAAAATCTACCAACACGGGCCTCTGTGTTGGTGGTAACCTGAAAAAAGGGATAATATTGGTTAGAACAAGTGATTAAAACAAACCTTTTTGCGCTTAATATCAAACACAGTAAAGGGACAATACCTGGAAGCGTCCAATGGTGGTGGGCGGTTTAGGAGAGGGGCAGGGTGAGGGGACGGGGGATGGCTGATGGGACCCTACCAGAGTCTTTTGGGGTAGTCCATCAACAACATCTCCTCCCTTTCCTCCACCTCCAACTCTCAGAAGAGACGAGGAGTCCTTGTGCAACGTGTTCTCCGGGCTGGAGAGATTGGAGGAAGATGAAGATGAAGAAGAGGAGGAGGAGGAGGTGGTGGAGGATGAATCGGTGAAGGCTGGAGGTTTGGCAGGAGGCCCCTCAGTAGCCAATGAGACCTGAGGAAAGAAAAGTATTGAAATACCGTTAATTTAAGACCTGAAATGAAAAGTTTAGAATGAGCTTTTTGGTATGTTTGTGGTTGTAAATTTAGCTAATCAACTCTTGACCACCATAAAAAAGGAGGAGCTTGAGAACAGTCCCGAAATCTCACCTGAAATCTGCCCAGTTTAACTGCACCTGAGGGAGGAGGGGGCACAAGAGTGGGTGCAGTTTCTTCCTCCAGAGAGAAGGGGACTGAAAGATTGTTTGAAATGTTAGAGACTGATAAAATAAACAACTTGAATCATAAATAAATAAAATAGTTACACATACTTGGTTGACCCACTGACGGGATACCAGTGTGAGATGCCTGACATTCCCATGTAAAGAGAAAACTAGAATTAGAATTGTGTTGGTTTATATATTACCAGACTGATATTTAATAGGAGTGTGTTTACCTGTGTGTGTGTGCTGACGGGAACAGTCTCTGGGCTCAGAGCTCGCCTTAACTGAGCGTCTAGGTCCTCCAGAGGCTGCTGGGACTGTGGCAGGAGGAGGAAGTTTTAGATTCATGCGCAGAAAGCTGAATTGATTTGCATGACTAAGCAAAGTTACAAGCACAGAGAAGCCAAAAGCAAACAAGTGTGGCTACTAGAGCTTGAGAGTGATCATATATGACGTATTTTAGCATCGAAGAGTTTTCCTTTCTAGTCAAACTATGAAAAAGTTAAAAAGTTGCTGTTTAAATGTTTAGTTTAAGTCGCATGAAGAATTTGGTCTGATTATACTTCATGACAGAGTCTATCAATTTGAAATGCTACACACAAATCAAAATAGGGGCATATCTTAATGCTCCAGTTTATTATTCTGTCCTCTAAAGCACCAAAATAATCCAAAATCAAAAAATACTAGTCATGCTTCTCAAGGTTCAAGCTCTGGTAGACACTTTAAGCTCTGCCTTGTTTTCATGTTATTAAATTACGCCACTTAACCAGCAAACACAGAAGCAAAAAACAACTTTAGATCCACACAGGAACAAAAAACATACATTTCTGCATTGATTAAACAAAAAAATAAAAAACACAAGCACAGGTAGAGTAACATAAACCTGACACATGCAGGGACTCCCAGTCTTCTAACATTGAACTCTTATTACAATTAAAAATAAAACATCAAATAACATCTGAGCAGGTTTTGTTAAATCAGACAGATCTCGCCTTTCAGAATCGTCCAAAAGGCAGAGAAGCAAAAGAAAAGATGAGTGGTAAGACTGGATTTTTTTTAAGTATTCATTAACTTTACACTTTTGTTAAAGATGCATAAAAGCAGTCAATGATTTCAAAATTACACAAACTCATGTTTATGCATTTGTGTGGGGTTTTTTTTTGAGTTCTTGCACATTTAGAGGTCTTTAAAAAAGTTTCACTTTTAATTTAAGAGGTATATTTCTGTGCTACACTGTCAAACAGACTGCATTACAGAATAGAAAAATAGATTTAATAGGCCAAAATGAAGAGATACGATGATCTAAAGAAGGGCATTGTCCTGATAACTGAAAATATCTTTCTGTACTTCTAGCCCCAATGGGGAGCATTCATTTATCTGTTGGCTTTATTAGAAATTAGAAAATACTTCAGTAGAGTTGTTTTCATGGTTTTTTTTTTCATTATAAAATTCTACAAACGTTTAAATGCTACATAGTGTGAGAATGATTGCATTTCAGTTTGATTAATTACAATTAAATGACTGAAATGTATTTTTTGATCAAATTTACTGTTACTGGATTAAACTTTATTAAAATGTCCTTGAGTTAACCCGTTTAGGCCTGATGCAACCTTTGGGTGCTTTAAGCTACGGATGCTATGACTCGATGACTTTACATATATATTTATACGTTCATATTTCTGTGAGTGTTATTATAGTGGGATGTAGAAGCTCTTAAATAAAATATCTTTAATGCTTAGTATAATTATTACTGTCAATCCATGAATTTTCAAATTTACTGACTTATTAAATGACAGAAAGAAAAAAATAGAGAACATTATTATTTCTTGATTAATATGTCAAGCTGTAGTTATTTACTTGCATTCCAGATATAATTAAACAGATATAATTTACTAAAGAATGTTACAGTTAGGGCAGCAATTTATTACTGAATGTTTGATTCATGTCCCCATCTGCTACAAATGCTTAGAAACGAGGATTTTGGGTAGTGACAGCATTTAAATTCCACAATTTTCTTTTCAGACAATCTTAAGAATTTGGGAGGCTCTTTTTTTAACTAGATTTATTTATTCCATATCTAAATTGAATAAAATATTCTTGTACTTAATTCACCCTTGGTAGTAACTCTTCGTTTCACAAACATCAGCATTTATTGTTGTTAAAGGTACTCGATGTTCCTTCGTCCCTCCTGTTGAGATATGTATGTCCTCATGATTCTGAGTTGAGATTGACTATATCTGTGATGTGAGATCTCTTTAAAATGCATTGTTTTGTCAGGATATTTCAGTTTGACACATTAAAAGCACTGCTTATACACGGCAGATAGAACACTCAGCTGTCACCATAAGCTTCAGATGTGCAGTATGAGTACAGCATTAATTATAGCATGGAAAAAACACCTGAATCAGACAAGGTCCAGGGAAAGATGGCAGGAGCTCTGAAGTGGGAGAACTGGCCTAATCCCAGAGACAGAGGTGATGAGAGGTGATGAAAGAGACAAAGTTGGAGAAACAAGAGAGATAGAAGATATGGGGAGGAAACAGTAAGAATGGTGGTCATTGTGGAGAATGTTAAAAGATATTTTCATGCCAGATGTCGACAAGGACAGTGAGTAAGAGGAAGAACTACAACTTGAGATTAAATTATCTGGGACAATTAAGGAGTTTAAGAAGTTTTTAAAATTAAGTAGGCAGTTTTGTCCGTAATTTAACAGCACGGTTGATCAACTAGATAATACAAATGCTATTTCTTTTGCTAGATCTGAAAATAAACGTTTGGATCACTCACCGGTACCCTGGATAGAGGGGGCTTGGATGGAGTGGTCTGGACAAATGTTGAAGCAGGGATGACTGTAGAGGCTGAAATAAAAGCCATTCAGTGTGATTATTAACTGAGGACCATCTGTATGCAGATGATATTACACTATTCATCTACTTACCAATCTGTGCCGGGGTGGAAATGGGTGTCCCTGGGCCCTGGATTGGAGTGGGTGACCCCAGTGACCCGAGTGCTAAGCTGGAGGGAGGCTGAGGAGGAATGGTTGGCAGGCTGGAGCCGGGTGTGGTGACAGACGTGCTGGAGGTAGCAGAGGGTCCTATTGGGGATGAAGTGCCTGCAGCGTGAACTCCAGAGGTGGGGTCGGAAGCTAAGATGTCTGCAGAGGGCACTCCACCACCGAGGTCCATGAAGAGTGAGCGCAGCTTCTTCTCCAGGGCTTGGATGTCATCT
Source organism: Cetoscarus ocellatus (assembly GCA_037902135.1). NCBI lineage: Eukaryota > Metazoa > Chordata > Actinopteri > Labriformes > Labridae > Cetoscarus > Cetoscarus ocellatus. The sequence continues at coordinate 373,065 of JBAMNC010001370.1, read as the reverse complement.
GGTTTACCCTGGGACTCAGTAGATGCTTCACATCTGAGAAACATCCACAAATGATTTGTATCTATTGCTTAAATAAAGGTGCTTAGAAAGACATCTAGCCTTCTTACCTCTCAATATTTTACACCTGGAACTCAAATACAACATGTGGGCTTTGTTTAATATTTGACTAACACACCTGCTGGATCCACAGTTTAATATGAAGGTGATTAACAGCACCTGCTTTCGTTATGTCACGTTTTTTGTCTATTGCAAATCCAGAGTACTGAAACATTAGGAATACCCAGGTCACACTAGTATATGAGCTGCAGTCATTTTTATGAGCCTCTCTGATAAAACTTCCAATGTAGCTTCAGGTGTGAAAATTTACAAACACTGTGTTAAAATAGATCTATCATCTGATGTTTCTGTGCAACCATGTCGTTCTTTAATATTCATTAGTTTGTGTCATATTGGCTTGCACTTCTAAATCCTAAATCCTACATCCACATGATCATGTAAATGCAGGATCATGGCATGACAAAAGATAAATGCTGCAGCTTACAATAAACCACAATGAATGGGATTGAACTTTTAATAGTGTCATATTAAGTGCTGTGATTGTGTTAATGGTGGCAGCTTCACTTGCAGGCATGGCGAGGTACATCTCAGCATTCTAAACTGTATGTTAGTCGCATCAGTGTTTGTGCTGCAGCAAGACAACGGATCTATATTAAAGAGAAACATTGTGCTGGTGGAGAATTTCCCCACAGCCCCCTGACTAATTGTAGATGGAGTTTTTAACATTCGCCAATGTAGACATGCTCAGCTTAAGGGAACTTTGGCCTAACGGAGCTTTGCACCGCTGAACGTTGTACAATCGTATTGCAACGTTACTCAACCAACGCCATATAAAGTGGACATATATCTCACTTCACCACATACAGCTGCATTTGGTCTCTGTATTCCAGCACCATGCCTACAGAAGGACAGATGGCTGCCCCCAAAGGGAGACGAGAGCTCCAAGTGCACGGTTGTAACTCGCGTTGCCATACCGGCACCCAGAATTCAACACTTAACAGCTTTTCTCGCTCATTATGAGAAAACATTTCATTAAACAAAAAAACGTACAGCATAAGAAAAGTGATTTTTTTAATGTCTTAAGACATTTTAGTGCAAAAGTACACAAGTTAAAGTATTCTCTGCTGTAAAAGTGAGATGCACTGATAGAAAAATAAAAATTGATTTGCCCTCTCTCACCTTGCATCACATTCTCCACAGTGTGTGTGCACCTGTCCAGGCAGCGCGGCGGTCTGAGGCTGTGAGTGGACCAGTGTTGGCTGAACTGAAGGAACACTGGTGGTCACTGGCTGGAGCCCCACAGCAGCAGGAGAAGAGGAGGCAGGAGGCGGAGAGAGGTAAGAGGATACAGCAGTAGATGGAGCGACCTGCGGGCTGGGGATTGCAGTTGTGGGTATGACAGTGGAGGAGAGTGAGGGAGTGGAGGAGGCGATGGGGGAGCCTGATGGGTGATCGGAGGAGACTTCACCAGGTATAAAAGTGGAGGTGGGAGGGGAGGTTACAAGGGGAGCGGTGTGAGCAGGAGGAGGGGAGATGAGCATTGTTGTTAAAGGTACTGACGCGGCAGTGACAGCAGGAACAGTCTGAGTCAGGGGCTGGCTGAACGCTCCGGGCTGAATCTGTGCTTGACCCTTGCCCTGCATCGGTGCCTGGGGTTGAGGCACAGCCTGAATCCCTGCCTGTGAAAGTACCTGCGACTGGAGGACGGACTGATTCACCACAGTGGGAGGAGGGGAGGAGGAGCAAGGAGGGCTGAGACATACAGCAGGCAAAGCAGAGGGTACAGAGGATGGGGGTTCTAAAACTTGCTCCTGCTTCTGGTTTTGATTTGAGGGGATAGTCACAGCAGTAGCATCGACAGGCGGGGTGACTGAGCTGGGCTGTGCGGGGATGGGAGCTGCTGCAGGCTGCAGAGGAGGATGAGTGGAGTGAATTGAAGCGGGGGCCGTGCTGGGTCCAGTATCAAACTGATTCTGGTTCTGTCTGAGCTCAGAGAAAGCTTGTTGTAGGCTGATTGCTCCGGCAGACTGGGAGAGGAGCAAACCCTGGCCTGGAGTCTGGGACTGGGCAGGAACTGGAACCGGAGCTGGAGCAACTAGGAAAAAACAGACTCTATTTTAGTTGATCCAATCTTGTAACGCCTGTAAACACTTCAGGTTTGTTTGATTTTCTGATTTAAAGGCTGAACTTTAATCGGGTAAGTTCAACCTGAATTCTTTCTACTGAACAGATCAGTGTTAATTTTGACAGCACTTTCAAATTTAGTTTTAGTTATAGTCTTTTGCCTAAATGTCTTTTAGTTTTAGTCATAATTTAGTCATCTAAATTGTTTTGATTTTAGTCTAGTTTTAGTTAATGAAATTTCAAAACATTATAGTCGATGAAATCTACTGTAAATTTAATCGACTAAAATATGAAGTGGAAGGGGAAAGGCATTTTTTATGTTTCACGCTTGGATAAAATGAAACATCTAATAACCCTTTACTGAATGCTAGTAAAGTTTGAATGTATAAATGAACAGAAACAAATTTAACTTCTGTGTGAAATGCAGTCACCTTTATTTAGGCTACCTGGCAGAGCATCTCAGTTACAATACCAGAACTGACAATAAACAGTGTACCATCACATGAATTTATCAATTCATAAAGAGAGTAGCTCTGATTGGATCGCTGCCCAACTTATCCCACCACCACAAAGCTGAGGCAGCTGTGATTGGATGTCTCTTTTAACTCATCCAACCTTTCCACACAACCAAAGTAGCTGTGATTGGATATATTCTTAACTTGTCTCTACTTTCTACATGACCAAATTAGGTCTGATTGGATTAAGTCCTCTGTCAGACATTTGCGTCTAGTTGTTATTTGTTGATAAAAATGTCAGTTAATTTAGTTTTAGTTTTTGTCCATGTGCACTTGTTTTTATTAGTTACTGTCTAGTTTTCGGCAGGGGAAAAAGGGTTGTTGACGAAAACTACGACGAAAATAATTAGTCAACAAAATTAACACTAGAACAGATGTTTCAGGATTTATCTATTTTAGGTCAGAAAATAAGAGAATGCCAAAGAATGGAAATGTCCTGTATTTTATCTTGGTAACAGATTATGTTGTCATAAAAAAACAGCTCATATATGTGTAAGATTCTGCCAACTGCTGGTTAGAAAACAAAATGACAAGAGGATATCTGAAACCTGAGTCCCCAAATCATAAGGAAGAAAAATAACAGAAATGTACAAAGTGGAAATGACAACTCACTCTAAACTTAAAGGAGCAACCTTTGCTAACAAATAAAAGAAGTGGTAGGACCCAAGTCCTTTCACAGTGTTTTTACACAAAAGTGTCAAAGGCTTACGTGTCACATCTCGATGTGCCCTTGGGCAAGACACTTAACCCGGATTTCCTTCTACTTCTGCATTAGCGGCATGTAAATGTGTATGAATGGGATTAGATACAGATGGTCACTCTGCAAAGCAGCCTCCAGAATCAGTGTGAATGGTGTGAATGAGGAAGTGTGATCTACAGTGTACAAAGCACAGTAGTCAGGAGACAGGGAATGGTTATACAAGCTGAAGTCAGTTTTCCATTGACATTTTTCACATACTGGATCTTTCTGTTAAGTGCATGGCTAAAATGGTGGCGCACACTTATGTGCTATTTTTAGGCTACAACAAAAGTTGCCATGAGATGGTAACTTCAGTGTAATGGTAGTTTCTTCTGAGTCAAAGTTGGACCAAGAGGAGGGAAAGGTTGTTAACAACTTGTAATTATTGTGATCAATAAACTAAAAATCTTGGCTGAATTTAAACTCTAAAGGTAAATAAAAACAATTTAAAAAAATCAAACATGTTGGTCTTTTTGTTATTAAGATAACAACAAGGGACTAGGATGAACTTAGAACCTTTAGGATTCAGGTTGTTTTAGGATTGAAGCTATTCTTATGACCCGTACAATATTTATGGCATACATTTTGTTTAAGTAGATTCTTCTGCAATAAGAGTAATGCGGACAATAAAGCCTATCGTTAGGCAATTTCTCATAACACAGTGTTTGATCCATCTTTTCTGACTGCTAATCAATCCCACATAATCCAAATGGAGATCAGATACAGATTTTATACTCTAGTATTCCACCAGATGATTTGATGGTATCAATTTAAGTACATGTCCGTGTGTTATTGCATCCAGACAGAAGCATTTTTGTAATTTCCTCTAAAAGCATCAAATCAGATAAGTGTGGCAGAACATGCTGTCTTTTGGTTTGTATTTTGTGTATGACCTCAAAGTATGAGGATAACTGTGGTTTATTTTATCCACGGTGTTTGTCCTTCTTTGTTTGGCAATCAGTTTAATAACACCTCAATCCTTACCTGGTTCAGCAGGAGGTGCAGGGGCAGGAGAAGCACAAGGAGAAGGAGAGGAAGGAAACATTTGCTCCTTAAGCCTTGCTTCAGGTACAGGACTGACGATGAACCTCCGACCTGCTGAATGGACCACCTGTGCTGTAGCGCTGGGAGGGATGTCTTATAAAGAATATGGAGAGTAAAAGGAGACAACAGTTCATTTCTGAGAGGATCTTCTCTCTTATCTTCAGATTTAATAGAAATGAATTGCTCATGGTGATCTTGAGCAGTATAAACATTTACTGCCAGGCTATTTTATCCCATCAATATTTAAGCCCTCATATGTTTCTCCTGTTTAATATTATATTTACCTTGCATGGGAACAGATATAACAGGAATCTGCTGCTCCATACCACCCCCCATCTGTAGATCGACAAAACATTAACATTTGCACAAAATACAGTGAAACACCCTAAACTAATAAAACTTAAAAACTACAACTGCTTTATACTTTGATTAAACACGCTAAGATTCAACCCCCACGAGTAAAAGTTAAAGTAAGACATCTATTTAGGTTCTCAGTGATAAGTCCATGACAGTTAAATATGATTGTTGATTTACAAGCAACTGGACATTTTTCATTTTCTGAAGATGTTTCACCTCTCATTTGAAATGCCTCTTCAGATCTAAACTAAAAAAAAGTGTTACATGAATGAGTCCTAAAACATAGAAGACAGTTAGCATTTGTCACTTCCTGGTTCCCAAGCCCGGACCTACATGCAATTTAGAATCGTGATTTCTGACAGTGCCTGACATAACAAACAAACACAAGATTTTATATGTTTAATGGGAAATAATAAAATGCATAAGGTATTTCCTGCTTTGGAAACTTTTATTTGTTGCATGTTTAAAATGATGGTTGCTAACTAACTGCTAACAGGGACTACAAAAATGGCTGGGGGCCCAACTGTCTGGTTATTTTTCAATAACAAATAATTCATACACTATTGCCACAGCCATAAGCACCTACTTGATCAGGTCATTCAATTAAGAGGAATATCTTAAACAAGATGTTATACACTGGAAATATTGTTGTTGCTTTTTAGTTGAACTGCCATGTTGTATTTCAATAGTAGCTCAATAACAACTTTTCATTCTTGTTGATTATGTTTGAGCTTAATAAATCATGAAAGGTTGGTTTATTTGTAAAGATCATCACAAAGAGCAGAACATGTACAGTTAATAAATGTTTGTTAGCTGCAGAGCTTCTTATGATGATCCACAACACATCGAAAAATCCCACAGGCTTTTAGTAGACTTGCAGTCAAGGGAACCAGCGCGATGCTTCTGTCAAAGATATATTTATTCACCTTGCTGTTTGCATCTCTCTCCAGTCCTTTTTCATCTGCGTTCTCAATCACCTCTCTGACCTGCTCGATGAACGACTCCCTCTCACTCTCCAGGATGAACTCACTCTGGACCTGCACACAAACACAAAGGGAAAAGCAGTCAGATTAGGACGAGTCCATTATAGGTAATTGACAACAATAAAGCATTTTGTCTCACTGAGTAACCCAGTGATGAACCTCTATATGTGAGCCAAAGGACAAGAGCAATTTTCATCTGTGTCCTTTGACATTTTTGGATGACAGAGGAGATGACGGGCTGACATTTAAAGCTAACTCTTACCTTTTCACAGAAGTACTGATACAAGTAAACAATAAAAAGTGTTGTGGTGAAAAGCAGCTCAGTCTTGGATTACCATTCCCTGAAGATTACTGGCAGCACATAAAGAACAACTCATTTACCCTGACAATCAATAAAATGATACAGGATGAAATATGGAACTTTTCAAAATCTCCATAAGCAACAAACCATAGAAACTCAGTTTAAGATACTTCATTACTTGTACATTAACCCTTAAGCTGAGATCCTAGATGAATTCAAGTTTTTCACAACTTTGCTCCTAATGTGAATAAGCTGAAGGAACTGAGTGTGCAGTCATGTATTCATACTGAAGATTACTGGTGAAAAGTACTGCAAATTAAAATTGATTTCTAATGTAAAGAATCAGTAGCATGTTGCACTAGCTGTGCATAAGTTCTATCTTCCCATAAAGTCCACATTAAACCCTACTTTGAAACTGGTTAAGTTGTAACCTAAGTTGTGTCTTAAGTTTTGTTGCACCACAAGGATGTAAGGTCCATCTTAACTAGCAGAGTGTGATGTTCAAACTTAGCAAAACAGCACTTAAGTTATAAGTATTAATTTGTCCAATCAGTTACAAGCTATTACCTAATTTAAAGGTGTGTTTTTGCTGAAGGGCTGAAAGTATCTAAAAATCATCATATACTGTATCTTTGAGGGATGTTATCTGTCAAGGAGAACACACTGCTGACTTACTTCGATGGATTAATGATACGTCCACTATAATCCTTGGATGGCACGACCTGATTTCTGACCTCACACCAACAGAGTATCATACATATATATTTAAGTTTAAATTGAAACTTTCTCCAAAACCATGACACTGTTTGCTTGATATTCTAGTAAAAGACCCACTAATTTGGTTTTAAGGAACTGGTGAATTGTGGACATTAAGAATTATTTCTAAAATGTGATTAAACATACTTATTTTTTCATGTCATTTGTTTAGAAGCTATGTTTTCTGACCTTGAATAATGTCATAGCTGTCGGGCACAAACCTCTAACTTCTATTTTCAACGATTTGATTTTTTTTCTAGAAGCGGTGTCATCGGTCACCTTCTGTGTGGGTGAGTGGGTTTTATACATGTTTAACTAATTAAAAGTACAACAAAAATATAGGAACAATACAATTTCATTCATTTGGCAGAAAACTGTTTTTTATTAATTTTCTATGAAGTAGCAGTTTTGGAGATACGAGGATTAATGTGTTTTCTTCACTCTGATTGGTATGTGTTTAAATTCAAAGTTCAAGACCTTTTTGTTTGTTTGTTTTGTTGGTTGTTTTTGATAATAAGAAATAATGAATTGTAAAAAGGCATGTTGGCCTGCAGCTCTTGTTTACTTGTATTATGTGTTTAGTTAATAAATATCTTGTGAGAAAGGGGCAGACTCTATAAGATTTTTCTTCATTCTGTTCCTTTTCATTCACATGTTTGAGATTTTTCTTTGTTTGTTTTGAATGTTTTATATACTTACAGAATTAAATAAAGACATAAACTAAACTAAGCTAGAAATAAAAAAAAATATACAACGAAAAAAAGAGTGATGGTAAAAATAAAACAGCCTGCATACCATGATCTGTGCAATCTCCTCAGGGTTGTCTCCATCCAGGTCAAACCTGAAAGTCACCATCTTCCTGTTGTGGGTCTCCAGCTGACACTCTGCCACCCTGTCCCCTCTGTTTGAGATCTACACATACACACAAAAACAAAATAGATGAATAAAAAGATGGTGCCATGTTCCTGATTGCTTAATTTCATCTTAACGGCTCAATACCAACAGTTATCAAATACAAACTGTAACATGTAATTATGACTTTATAGATTATGGAACATGTCATTACACTAAGAACATTAAGTTTGGCCTTGGAGATCTTTTCATGGCGTGATCGACTTCGCACGGATCGTCTCTGATGTCGTTTAGTTGAACGGCCTTCATGGCGACCTCCTCCTTCATTTCCGTCGCTCAGACCTGAAGCTTCAGAGTGGCCGCTGAGGGAAGGAGGGGACACACAGAACACATTTGATAAGAGGTGGATAAAGTGAGAGACGCATCATGAACATAAAAAACAAATAAATGTACTTTATATTACCTTTCTATTGATGAGAGAACTTGAGGGGGCTGCAGTTGTGCCTGGGACAGCTCTGAAGACTGAGAGGCCGACTGAAAAACACAAATGTGCATAAATAATACAGTCACACAAACAATGAGAATGATCACTGATAATAAGGAAGGTAAAAGGGAAGAAGATACAGCAGGAAAGAATGGAATATTAGCAAAGAGAGACAAATATCAGAAAAAACTGAACAAGTTTTTTAAATTATGAAAGAGAAACTAGGACTGATTAATCCAAACTATATTAAACACATTTGGCCAAACAAACACTAAAACTAGAGCATGAAGAAAGAAAGAAAAGACGAGACTGTATACCTTTAGTTTACATAGTATCTCAAGTAACATGCATCCGCAACTGTGTTGAATAAATGACTCCCAACACCACGACATTAGAAGACTTGGACAAAATCAAAATGTGCAAAATGTGACTGACTGATTGCACTGTGGATAATTTATTTGATGTTTTGTCAACAAAAAAAAAAAAAAAAAAAGCTATTTATTTGAGGCAAGGGTTCTCAAAATTTTGGTTGGGAACTCCTAGGGGGTCATAAGACAGCAAAGGTGGGGTCGAAGAGGCCTAACATAAAACAAAGACAAAATAAAACAATTTCAAACATTACATTTTTATCTATTATTGTAATAACATGGATAAAATTAATTTAATTCAGTGTTTCTCGAATAGTGGGGTACAACGTGGGATGTGGCCACACTCCAGGGAGGGCACAACTTGTCTGGACAGGGGCGTGGAAAAGTTGGGGTCTAGGCCCCCTGGCATTCTGACCCTAGGTGCCAGTTCTAAATTCTGCACTGTGATTGGCTTATAATCATGTTAGAAGTGGAATGTATGTAAAAGTGGCTGTGGGATGTGTAATATCTGGCTTCTGTTGGGTTTATCTGGTTAAGTTGTTCTTTTTTTTATATACTTTTCTTGAACTGTTTTTCACAGACCAAGACTTTAACACAATTAAGATGAAACAAAAACATGAAGAGCTCAGGATTACCTCTGAAACCTGTTATTTTGATATTCATTAATTTTGCCTTAACCTTGTCAATGAAATGTAGACAATGTTTTCCACTTCTTTTGACATTGTTTCTCTTGCTTAATATTGTTGTGAAATGTGAACGTTTTTATTTAACTTAAAATTGTGCCTCTGGACTTAAATCTTTTCTGGAAGTCTTCAATCATATAAGTATGTGAGTTGCCACTTTGTTTTTTTTGTTTAAAGGCATTGGGTAAAAATATTATTTTGGTTTATGTGATGAAATAAAAATGGCAAATAAATAATACTGAATACTTAAATGAGAAATTGTTATTTATATGTTTTGATGTGTTCTTACATATCTCAACTTCACTCTTTAAGTGACTTTGTTGTGTGTGTGTGGGGGAACAAGAAGACAAGACAAGACAAGACGAAGAAAGTCAAGTAAAAAAATGAATCCTTAAAAGGTAAGTACATTAAGTGCTTCAACACACTCCTGGGGTTTGTGAATTTGGGACAGAGGGGTCCCGGGTTGTTGAAGAGTTTGGGCTGCCTTGCTTTCTACAGATGTGATTATTCTCATACTGTATAGGTGACAAACACACATGTCCCAGGAACACAATTTGAAGATTTTGTTTTATTTTTGTTGCACCCAAATTAAACCACAACAGCTTAATAAGTAACAATACCCCAATATTATGTCAGTGCAACAAAAATAAGCCAAAGCAGTTAAATAATGCTGTTGTATTCTGCTTCTTAAAAACAAAACAAAAACAATTATATCCAGAGGCTGGCAGTATGCTGTGCACTATGTAAGGCCTTTAAGAAACATCCCAGCATAACTGATTTTTTAAATTAGTGTGAAATTCAGTAAAGCTTTACAGTGTTTATTAAACTAGCAAAAAAACAAATGTTACTAATCAAATTAAAGGTTGCATGATATCAGGTTTTTGCCTATAGTCGATATTTCCAACTAATACAGCTGTTTTTACCAAAAGCTTGTGTCAAGAACACAAAGCCTCCTCTCAATTAAAACTGAGCTGCTCCTTTCATGATGACAGTCTATTTGTGATAGAAACAGGTGTAAACCAAGAAAAACTTTTGAGTCCTTAATAAATCATACTTTGTATTATAAAAGAAAACATTCAGTGACGATGAGGCAAAGTGTTGCAGTAAATGCTGCAACTATTACAGGCCATATATCAGCTATATATGGCCAACATTTCTAGCAAAAATATTGTCTAAATTGGTCATATCTGCTCATTCTGATGATCAGCTTTTAGGCAATTACCAGCAGATACTACTGATATTGTTCTGATAATATCAAGCATCCCTCATCAAAACGTCCTCAGTTTTTTCTTTTTATCACTGTAGTGGTCCCACTCCGTCTGGGATGCCGTGTTGGAGCTCCTGTCATTTTAAATCCCCTTCCCCACATGGGCCCAGTCTGCTCTGATGGGGTTGATCTGTGTGCTCCATGGTGATGGTCAGTTCAACATTGCTCAGTGTCATTTTTGACAGCTCTGCATACTTACTACAGGCTACGCTCTGCACTATGCCAGCTGGAGCCAATGGGCTTGAACTACTGGCCCAAAACATGTCCTGGGGAGGGTCAGCCATTTCAGGCAACTATTGGCATTGCTCACAAGAGGAGAGGGAGAAGTCCTCATGCCAAGGTCTGTGCTATTTGTGCTTAGAAGAACTCTATCTTACGGAGGAGACATGTAAAACACAATAAGGGATGTATAAAACTCTATACTTACAGGTTGTTTGAGGGATGTCAGTTTTAATTTGGGAAGATCACACTGACTGCAGTAGCTATAACTTTTGTCCCTTCAACGTATAATGTTTTATACAGAACTTTTAAGAAGTTGTGGTGATCTTTTTCGGATTTATTTTAGTATAGAGACTAAAAAACGTGAAGCAGGGCAAAAAAGCAGAAACTACACGAAGCATTATTTATATAATTACGGAAAAGAAATGAATAGGATTAAAACAAAACTTAAAAAACAACTTAACATCAGAGTAAGAAAAACTGAAGTGAAACTTCAAAATAAAAGTCAAAGAAAAAAAAAACAAAAACTCAAATAAAGTTAAAGCCTTCAGAATGCCTCAGGAGAATTATCCATACCTTTTCTCCTTGCGGCTATGAAAAACCTTTGGAATATCACTTTGTTTTTGTGACTTTAAGCTTGGACCTTTGAGGATCTCTTAAAAAAGCTAAAAATAATTAAAATTCCTGCGCTGAAATGACTAGTAAAGGCCTTTTAAAATCATGTAGATACGAGTCTACTACATTCAATCACGGGACAAGGTGTCCCCTCGATGGCTTTGACTGTCCAGTACCTGGGGAGGGGCTTCCATTGGGGGCTCAGGTGGGGCGGTGACTACACTGATGATAGGCACCACAGTTGCTAACGGCTGAGACACAGGTGTGGGCACAGGAGGAGGGGAAACAACGGTAGTAGGCACCACCCTAACAGGGGCTGGCAGAGGAGAGGGAGGGGAGGCCACCGCTGCTGACTGCATGGTAACAGGGAGGGATGGCGGAGAGGGCGGGGTCACCGAGGGGACAGTAGACGGAGTGACACTGGGCTGAGAAGAGGAGGAGGAGGAAGGCCAGAGGGAGAAAGGAGAGGGCAGAAAGGGAAAAGAGGAAGAAGGAGAAGAGTGGGAGGCAAAGGTGAGAAAAAGGGAGGCGGTAAAGTCACAGGAAGGAGGACGGAGGTAAACCCGGCGAGTGGTCAGAGGTGATAAGTCTGCATCAGTAATGGATCAGTGAAGTTAAGTCATAATTTGAGACAACAGTGACAAATTTAAATGTGTTTGGAGAAGAAAAACAGCCTGAATAATTATTACTCTCCACAGTCCAATGAACCATTACTGTAGAGTGCAGCTTAAAGGCAAACAGCTCAACGTGAAAAAAAAAAACAATTACCTACAGGATTAGTGACAACAAACTAACCAAAAACACCGTGACGGGATGATCATATTAAGTACACACAACTTTAGAGGAGAATCATGCATCCACACAATGTTCTGTCTGGCTTTAAATGGAGAAGGGAGGCAAGGGAGCAATTTGAACCACTGTACATTAACAAACTTAAATGTGTTTACTCTTCCTTAGGGATGGGAATTGATAAGATTTTATTGATACCAATGTCACAGATGATTCTGCAACAATGCCTACTGATTTTCAAAGTGATGAAAAGTTGGCCTAAAAGGGTTTTGAGTGACAACAATGTCAAACACACGACACTTCTGATATTCAATGCTGTGCTGCATCTATAAATGACTAAACAAGATGCTAGTGTTTCCACGTATTAAAATTGGTGCATTTAACCACAATCATGACCATTTCCACTCTCTGTCTGTCATGACTGTTGATCTCTTCATTACTATTTCTGCTATCTCTGATTGAACAGCATGCAGAACAGAGTAGAACTGTAAAACTGATCAGTAAAAAGTCTAATGATGTTGTCCATACTCAACTTGGATTTGGTTTTCAATTTCCAGCCCTACTCTTCCTACAGCACAAAAAGATTTTCAAACTGTCATGTGGCAAATTGTCTTTTAGTTTAATCGCCTCGCATTTATTTAAATTTGAATCCCAAACAGCTGAAAATAGTTCACCATGCATGAAAAAAAGACTCCTGCAGTGACGAAAAAGACCCTGAAGGGCAAAAAAAAAATCCTCAAAAGGGTTGCTACATGCATTTTAAGATTAAATTCAAGACTATTAGGACCCAAACTATGTTTGCACTGCGAAACAAAAGGCTGGTTCTTGTCAGACCTGTAGCTTCATTCTAGCACATCATTTCCACTCTCTATCCAATTTTGTTTTCTACATTCCAATGAAATAAAGGCTTAAGTCCAAAAACTGAATCCGTCAAACCATTCAATTCTGATAGCACTAACACTGATGATCATACTTTGAAATATGCTTACATGTTTTTAAAACCCATGCCGTAAATCACACTAAACGGAGCATCAGGAGTTAACTCAGGAATACACCACACACATACAAACACACAAATTCAGACCAGCACAAAGAAACACCTTACCACCCACTACTAAATAATTACAATGATACCTGAACCAAAGTGAGCTGAGCAGCTTGATACAGAAAATAAAGGTGTTCTAAACTTGGAGAGGGACTGAGGTCACAGAACTGAGCACATACAAGCAGACACACATGCGTTTAGATGGAAACACCAAAACAAACCCAGAGATGCACACGGGCAGCATGCAAGTCAGAAAGAGACAGAAACAGAAAGTAAAAAAGAAGAAACTGATAGAGACATTCAGTTTGCATTTAATGAATAAGAAAAAAACATTTCAAGGTGTTGAAAAATGTGACAAATAGACCAAAAAGACGGCAAAATACACACACTGTAGTGCAGGACTGATGTCTTTCCTGTTTTTCACCTGCTGTGTTCATTTTTACTCTCAGTGCCCACACTGATGAACAGCAAATCAGCTTGTGCCATCAGGTGAAAAACTGGCATGGTCTATTTCTGTGAAATATAATTGAAGTTTCCTAAAAGCACAATTCATGCAGGGTTCTGTCTCTGTGTTGTTTTTAAAGGCACAATGAAAGGAGAGAAATTTGAAGAGTCAATTTGGTTTGGGTTATTTTAGATACAATTTCATAACATGTGTACCAACTGGAAATAAAGCAGATATTCTGACTGGTTTAAACTGTGTAATACCCAACATGCACTTTTCTGTAAAAAAAGAAATGTAATGCAAAGCTCTTTGAGGTCTTTGCCTGATTTTGTGCCTGTGTTGTGCACCATCTTCAGAGGAGGTGCAGACTGAAGAAGCTAACCAGTGAAATTTGTGACAAATTCTGCTGTTTGGGAAAAAATATCAAATGTTTGTTCCACATATATAATGTGTATATTTTTGCGGGAAAAGTTTCTTCAGTGGAAAAGAGGAGGTAGACTTGCAAATGTTGTTATTTTAAGTTTGAGTCCTGAACAAACTTCATGGCCACAGTCTTTCATTTATTAAGAGTGACTCACTTTATTCGAAATCAATAGAAGACAAATAATTTAGGATTAACTTGGGATGGTCATTACTGAGGATGTTTTGTTGATTTACTTGTTTGTTTTTCAATGATGTGAGAAAAAATACTGACATAAATGCCAAAAATCTTAACAAAAATGTGGGTAGTTTATAATGTGATATTTCATTATTGTTATGTAACTAAAATGTTAAACAGATATCAATAATTATCTTCATTTCTAAATGATTTTTTGTAGGTCATGATGCAATGCATCACAAAATGAATGGTTCAGTATGGTAACAGATCAGATCATTTTTCAAATCAACAAAAAAAACAAAAAAGTGATAGCAACTAATTTACTCACAAACCTCAAGTTTTTAAAACTTAATTTAGATGGAAAAAGCACCAAAAACTTCCTACAAAAATTGACATTAATTTAGCATAATTTCAGGCATTATGCTCTTACGGGGGAAGCTCACTCTTCCACACTTTGAAAAGTCTTAATCTATATTGTTAAATGCAGGTAGACAAAACCTAAAATCAACATGCATCATGTGCTTTAGACAACATGCTTTGCAGTGTCGACAGTGGGCCTGATTTTGTATAGACTTGTCTTATGTGTTTGCTAAGTGAAATTTCTGATAAATTACTGAGTGGCTGACTGAATTATAGCTTATACGTCACTTGAATATGCAAATAAGAGCACTGAAAAGTCAAAGAAACAACTGACAAAATGAGTGATTTCTAGAAATCAATGGACATTTTGACTTTGTTAGTTTGATCTTTTTTCTCTTAAAAGTTGAAACCATGTGAAGATTTAGCTTCACTGTTCAAATCTTCTGTATTGACAGTCAAAATAAAGGTTGAACTTGTATGAACTAGTGTACTGCGTGTCAATCTTTAAGTACATTTACAGAGGAATGAACATTAAGACATGAATGACAGTTGTTTGAAGGTTGACAAACCCTTAGGTGGATTCTTGAAAACTGCAATAATTTAGTGTTTTTATCAACAAGTCATAATCTCTGCTCGTGCATGGGAGAGGTCATTCATGTAAGAACTACATGGCAATTCATGTGAGTGGGTAAAGATGAATGTAAGCATGTACAGAAACAAGAGAGGGTTTTCATGTATTAGAGAAAGCAGATGTTTCTCTGGAGTTTTGTTTTACATGTATATTCTATACCTGTGCAGATGTTTGTGGCAGAGATGTGTGCGTGGGGCTCTGAACAGACAACACACTCTGACTGGATGAAACCACCTTTAGAGGGAAAAAGAGAAAGATAATGTAAATATTTTACATGTAGACAGAGATCCTTGTAAGGTATGATACTTTATTTTGCTTGTTCAGTTCACCATTATGTCAGGCTTGTAATAACCTGGATTAAGTTAAATCCCAGTTATGAGAAACCAGAATATATTGAAAGAGTCAACTGGGAAAATGTAGCTCACCTTATTAAATTAAGTTATACACCATCTGCTTTATTATGAATTTCCTGAGAGGTTTTTCATTAAGGAAATGACTCTCCCAAAGTTCAAAAACCCAGCACTTTTACAAAGTTCATATAAAATGAGGGCACAAGTTCAAAAGCTTTGAAATGCAGCTCTGATATAAAACATGATTATAGTAATTCAGGAAGAATGGCTGGTTCATACGAGGAAACTTTATTCATCATTGATTAATAATTTCATGCTCAATCACATCAATTCAAGGCTGCAATTAGTCCTGACAGTGTTTTTTGTGCTGGGTGGCAAACACAGAAATACCATGACACCACTGCAGGCACAGAGCCAGCTCAGTGGGAGGGGTAACCTTCAGGCAAAGATGACAACTTCAGAGAGAAAGAGCCGATATAGGAGTTATGACTGAGAAGCACGAGAGGAAGGTGGGGTTATCTGAGGAATTTCATCTTTAAGGGTTGATCAGAAAAAGACACGCACATCCCTCTGTGGATCCAACATGAAAAGAAAGACAGAGATCTAAAGAGGATCAGACTAGGAAGCTCCAGTTTAAGGTTTTATTCAGCAACAAGTGATGTTTCAAGCCAAACTGCAAAAATGTTTGTGAATCTTCAAGCAAGTCTGAGGAGAAGCAGTTTGGCTTGAAACATCACATGTTGCTGAATAAATCCTTTAACTGAAGCTTCGAGGTGTGCAGATCTCTTTGAGTGGTATAAACATCAATATGATGTGATATAATAAAAGTTGAGTAAAAATAAGAGAGGGGAGAGATTTTTTATGAAGAGCTAAAAATGCTGTTTTTGATTCAAGTTAAACCTTTCATTGACGTCTTTTGGGCATCCAGATATCAAGTTGACTACACGTTAGTAATGCCTCTTTGGACCGGTGGTTCCCAAACGATTTCTGCCGAGCCCCCATTAGGTAGAAGGAAGTACCACTGCCAACCATCACCATACACATAAACACATAACCCATCCTTAAATATACTGTTAACATAATAGAATTAATCTCGAACATTCCAGAAAAAGTTTACCCCTTAAAGCCTGTTGTATCATATTTGTGTGATACACACTTCTATGATACCTCTAATCAATATGATCAACAAATTACTAAAAAACATCTGAATACAATCCGATAAATGATTAAAATGTTATCAAGTGGATTATCAGTTGCAGAAAACACCTAACGTATCAAATGAGATGCAAAAAATATATATATGCTAAATTTTCTGGAAATTTTGATTCTTTTGGATTTCAGTAGAAAGTGAAATCAACATTTCAGCTCCAAAAAATTACAATTTTTTTTGGCTATTATTTATGTTTTCAGGCTTTAAAGGGTTAAAATCAGAACTTTAAAAGGTTTCTGCAGTATGTATGAAAAATCCAAAGATAAAATAAGAGCCAATTCAGGGCAGAATATGACTCGTTTTCTTATCTTCAAGTAGTTGTGACATCTATTGTCTATGCAACTTTAACAGGTTTGCCAATAAGTCTCACAAAAGTTGCCAACCTTTGCTGATAGATCTAATTAGTATGCAATCTTTTATCTAGTCTTGCTGCACCTTCCTGAGGTAGCAGTGGCCCCCCTTTGCTTTAGAAAATGTTAGGAGAGGGCAGAACACCTAAACTTTAAAGATGACTGGAGAAATGTTCTCTGTTGTAGGCTTGCTGTTCTCCATTTTAGCATGACTAAACATACACCGAAGTCTTTGTTGTCTAACCTGTTGGGATGCTCCTGGAGGGGCTGGCTGTGTGGTAGCAGGGACCAAAGGGGGTCCTGGTGAGGGCTGAGGGGTGGGAGCCTGAGCCTGCTGCTGAAAGGACAGATTTACAGAAAGACGGAGAGGAAGACAGAGATGCAGCAGAGGGTAAAATAAAGAAATGGAAAGGGAACAGGTGGAAGAG
This sequence comes from Cetoscarus ocellatus, assembly GCA_037902135.1. Taxonomy (NCBI): domain Eukaryota; kingdom Metazoa; phylum Chordata; class Actinopteri; order Labriformes; family Labridae; genus Cetoscarus; species Cetoscarus ocellatus. The sequence goes on along the minus strand of JBAMNC010001370.1, from coordinate 355,495 downwards.
AACAAGAAATAGTCAGAACACATTTGTAGCCTTTCGTCAGAAAATAAACATGAGTGCAAACACAAGGTACTTCTGCTGCTCTATTGATTGGCTTCTTTCTTCTTGTGTATGCACGCATGTACACAGACGACACGTTTGCACAAGAGTCTGTGTGGAAACAGATATATGCAAAAACGCGGCTAGCAGTGTAGCATATAAACAGTACAGCACAGGCACAGTACTGGGGTTAGGCAGGGTGTCAGTACAGGGTTTTTCACATGCAAGGTCTAGGCTCAGTGATTGGTAAAACACCAAAAAAGCACAAAGTAGGAGCTTGAATACTGACACCTAACACCGAGCAACTGAAGTCTAACGGAAGATTTAAAGCCAACTTGAAACTAATACACAAAGCCTACCTTATTTGGTGCAGTAAAGAGAGGGCAGTAAGTCATGACTGACGTAACTGATTCTTCAAGCACAATAAAACCTACAGCTTTTATGAGCTGTGTCCATTTGTGTTTGAGGACAAATGGTGCTCAACATACTTGTAATCCCTTTGACCAACATTAGAGAATTATTCTCAGCAGATGGGTTCGGGTTGCATTTCAAAAACAAACAAAAGTGGCAGATCTTCAGCTCTCAGTCTGTATTTAAGAAACTTGTCTGCATATTTAATCCTAAATATTCTGATAAATCTGCAGGACAGCAGCAGCAGGAGAACAGCTCTGACTGTTCTTTTCACATGAGGAAAAATAATTGCTGTTTGATGGCTAAGGCTTACGTAGGAAGCCCACCTTTCCTCAGATTTGTAGAAGTTTTTTAACTGAGTATTTTGCACCACAGTCACTGCCACCTATTTTTTCCCTAACACCGACGGCAGTCACTTAAACACAATAGGGAAATTCACATCACAGATATCTACAAAACTGATAAATGGAAAACCAAACACAAATTAAGTCAAAGAAAAAAACAAATAGTGAAGAAGATTGGTGATCGAAAGTGGTTTAAAGTAAAAAATGAAGAAAGTAAATGTGACACATTTAATATCATCACTCTAAGGGTTTTAATGATTTTGGCATGTGAGCTTTGAACCTGTGCAAGAAGCTGATTTCCAGTCTAAACAGGAAATAACAACACAATACACGGGAATAAAGAACTGACTTGAAGTCAATATCTTTAACGATTACAACATAAAACAACAGAAAAGGTCTGAATATACAACTGAAAAGTCTATCTCCATGGTTACACGGCTGGGTTTGTCCAAGCCCCCTTTGTTTGTTGTATGTTTCTGTGTGTTTGTACATGCAAATCAACAAAGTCCAGCAGATGCATTATTACAAATTATTCTCTTTACCTCAAAATTCACTGTTCTTATGCACGTGGCAAGAAAAAAAGCTGAATATAATACTATTTGTTTAACACATTATCTCATTTTTGAATCGAGCGGACTTTGGATTTGTACGAGAATAAATTGAAGTATACCATATGTAAAGCATACCCCTACAAACACACATTTCTCATATACATTCATATATGAACATACAGACAAAATATTACTTACTGATATGGTAAGAAAATAAATCAAAAATAAATACACAACATTAAAACAGAAAGAAGGGGGTTCAGACTGTTTGCTCAAAAAGCTTATACACCAGAGTATGTCTCAATGAATGCCTTCTGAATGTTCAGTTTAAAGTTTCTGGTCCTGATCAGACTCAGATGTATTCTGTTAAATCTTCTCACTCCTGACAAACATTTTACAGTTAGCTAACTGTGTAGAGAGTTAATTACTAATAGACATTCTGAAAGCAGAGTATGAGACTCACTCTGGAGGGGATTAAATCACAACCAAGGGCTACATGATGATAAGGAAGCTTCAGCGGGGCTTCTGGGTGGCAGGATAAACAAAAAACAAGGGTTGGATGACCTCTGAGTTACATTACTAATATGAGTTCAATCAGTTGCTTTTTATAGACTTATCCAACAGTGGTTTTGTCTGTTGGGGAAGTACCCTGGTATGACCCTAGCAGGGGTGCTACAAAGAGGTGAAGCATTTTTTATTCAGTAACATTTATCTGATAAAGGGTCCAAACTTCCTCAGACTTACTGCTTTTGCTCTAAATGAGACGCATGTTTTACTCCATTGTATGACTAATAATACTGAATGTTGATGAGTGAATGAAAGATCCCATATTAAAATCCTTTCCAACAAGCTTGCACTGATCCACGGTTTCATAAGTATTTTGAAAGTTTTTTCCCCAAATTCATTTTGCCTGTAAAACTCCTCTTTTTCAGCCCTGCTCAGAACAGGCTGTTATGATAAATCCTCATTACCAAAATTACCAAAATCTTTGCAAGACGAGGACATGGCTTGATCTTACCAGCTCTGTACTCTAATGTTTACTGTGGCAGCACACAAATGGCTGAAAAGGAGATGTTTTCGAACAACCCTGTATATCTAATGGTTATCAGATGTGCTACACTGCTGAAGCAGTTCTTGTGGGTACATTTAAACCAAAAACCACAAAAATCATCTCACTGGGTCTTTAGATTGTTTTCTGTTTTTGTATTTACCTGCCTCAGAACATATGAAATTTAGCTGTGGCACTAGAGGATATTTACACTGATGCGTTGTGCTGATTTGTTGATCAACATTCACTTTCCTTTATCAATAAATCTATTAAACAAATAAATAAATAGATTCTCAGATATAGGACGTTTGTGTTTGTTTTTCTGCCAACAAAGAACAAATGTTTTTTGCTCATGCCTTGAAATTTTTCTTTTACCGGAGCCAGCCTGCTCTAGTGATGGAAAAAATGTGTCTTCAATAAAAAAGTTCATTTACAGTGAGAGGTTATTTGCAAGACTATACCAAAAAATTCAGAGCAAAGAGGCCCAAAATACCACAATTTTCACAAATAAAACAAGTATTTGAGGATCTTTGCTCAAAAAAGCAACTGATTTAGTTCCTATCAGTAATGGACCCAGAGGTGAAGAACTTTGAGGGTCTAGTACCAGAGTGGGGTTTGTGGCCTGCATGGCCAGCAATGACTCATGGTACGTCATATCGGGCTGGGCTGGTACCACCCCTCCGTGTCGGGCCCAGGCACTTTGAATCAGAGACTCCAGCTGAGTGGATGATGCACCCCCCAGTGGGAGCTCAGATGATGGAGTTGGGGGGAGATAGCCGTGCATGGAGGGTGGATGTCCCTGGGGGTCTATGGAATAAACTCCCGCAGATGAGTCGTAGAGGGATGTGGATGAGGAGTGTGGGATGGATTGAGCAGCTGAAGAGTCATATGATGAGAGGAGTGGTGGGGGAGGGGGTGACTGGAACTCCCCAGCATCAGAGGAGGCCATGGAGTCACTTGAGGGTTCAGGACTTCTGTCTTTTGCGGCTACGCCTGCATGGTGGAGAAGAAGACTTCCAGGGGGTAGAGGGAGCTCAGGACTGACGTATGAGTACAGCTCCTCCGTCACAGGCTGGAGTCGACTATAGGTGCCTGAACCTCCTGATCCAGTACCAGTGTTCTCCTCCAGAGGGAGGTCCATAGAGCTCCTCCTGGCCCGGTAGATTCTAGAGGCGAGGATGCTTGGGTCTCCTGCAGCAGCGGCAGCAGCGGCAGCTGCAGCTAAGTGGAACTCAAACACACTCCCGGTTTGCAGCTGAGCATCTGACATCACAGGAGGAGCAGAGTTGGAGAAAGCAGAGGAGGAAGCATGCAGAGGTAGAGGAAAGCATCCATCAGATGATGAAGATGTAACAGCTCCACCTGCAGGTGCACTCATAGGTGTTAAAGGTTGAGGGATAGGGCTGTGTGCGCTCATTCTTTGGATGAGATGTGGGTGTAAGAACGCTGGTTGTGGTGCAGGAACAGGTTCATATCCTAAACTAGCAGCTGCAGCTGCCGCCTGCCTCTGCTGATGGAAGAGCTGGTGTGCAGTCATTGGGTATCCCCCATATGCCATGGCTTCATAATGGTCCAATAAGGCAGCTTGATTTAGACTTAATCTCCTCACTGCTTCCTCGTGCTCTGCTCTCATGTCTTTATAGCCATACAAACTTGGATCTGACTGTCCTGGGAGATGCAGCGGCTCTCCAACGCCAAGTCTTTGAGCAGCTGCTGCAAAACTTGGATTAACCATAAAGAGAGAGGGGGTCTCAACTGCCTCCATCCCAGAAAAAGGATGCAGGCTGCTCCCATAGCGAGGATAGGCAGGCTGGAAGTGCCGAGTGTGCGCCTCCAGGATGGACGTGCTCTTGCGTCTCTGGGTGTTGTAGGCCTTTGGGGGCCCGGTGGGGGGAGGTGAGAAGGAAATGGGTCGCTCTGGGATGGAGGGGAAGAAAATGGCAGAGGAGTCTGGGAGATTTGGCAGAGGGATGCTCCCACCTGCTCCTCCTCCTCCCCCTCCTGCTCCACCGCTGTAGGGGTGTGGCATTGAGTGCTGCTGTGACAATGAAATACAATGGATTTAAAGATGAGATTAAAAAACCACGGTAGTGCCCTCACATAAAATGGAGAAAAAAAGAGAGATTAGGAGCAATATTTCAAAAACAAAAAAGGTTAAAAAAAAAAGGACATATGACCAGAGAATATAGATGTGGTTAAAAAAGTCAGAATATAACAAATCAGCTGTATAAGGGTATGATGAGATAAAGACAGAGCTGCAGCAAAGCAGAGGGAGACACAATGACAAATAGACAAATAGAGGATGAGGCTAGATAGGTGAACAGTTGGGTTGTAAACACAGGAGAAGAGAGAAGAAAGGCCAAACTGCTTTAGGTCCAATAATATCAACAAATCTGCTCGAAAGCTGTTTTATGTTGGAGATTCTTAATCATTTAAATTTGACTACTTCAGTGGATGTACAATCACAAAAACAATAAAACAGAATCCAACACAGTTAATAAGATGAAAAAAATGTTCATGTTTCATTTCAAGATTTTCTTTCCTAATCTCCAAAATCAGACTGTGAATCTCGGGAGCCCGTGTTCAAATAATTAAGTGTGACAGAGTGGGTGGGGTTTGGCACAGGTTAATGGTGTGTGTGTGTGTGTGAAGACTAGTGATGATGTTTTTCTTTTAATATCTAGAGGTTTCAGAATGTCATCACATGAACCCCCAAGTAGCATTACCTGCTAGCAAACCCTATTTGCAACTAAAATATAAAAATATTTAGAAAATACAAAGACTTCAGCCTGACATGTCCTTTTTCATAAGCATCCAATGATGTTGCTCTTTGTTGCATTGCTCTTTTTATATTTCTTTTACATTGAAACATTTTATAGAACATTTCAATAATATAACTGGTTTCCTCAGGGGGACAGTATCTGATTTCACTCCAAAATAAACAGCCATTATGTTAAAGGTAAACTGTGCATCAATATAATAACCAATATCAAATGAGCAGTTTTCCTGGTAGCAGATGCATTAGATATTAAATATGTGTTGTTTAAGAGCAGTTAAAAGCTTGATCCAAGAGTGCCAAGTGAATTTGTTTTGAAATATGAACACATGAGTAAACAGAAAGGAGAAAGAGAGTAAAAACAGGAGGTAGATGGTCAAGGGCATGGCTCACAGCAGTGTCTGAAAGAAGACTATTTCAGAGCTCTATAGTCACATGAATGCACTTCAATGTAGAAGAGATGGAGCATTTGTGTTTTGAGAAAAACATTGATTGGAATTAAATTACAAACCAAGTTATAGCACTAGCTTTGCCCTCCATATTCAACACATAATAAACAGTTGGCTCACTTGTTATTGCAGAGATATAAACAAGACAACCTTAACTATAAAAGTGATGGATACTATACATATTTAAGCTGCAAGTTTTTTGCTGAAATGTGAATCATGATTTTACTCTTTGATAAAAAGATGAAAATTCTCTCCTTTGCTGCCTTTAAGTGGTGGTCTTAAACTTAAAAGTCTACAGTTATCAATTAAATTGGATCATATAGCCTTTTATTTCTTATACATCAACACATAATCTAAATGATTAGACTTTGTGTTTTAGACTGTGATATTGAGGCTCTTTTATCCCCTGTTGTTGGTCTTTCAGTCCAAATTGAATATAAGAGATAAGCAAACACTATCCATCGCAAGTTACACTAATCAAATTCGCCTCCTATTAAAATCCAGCTCTAACTCCACAATGTAAAACCCCTGCTTTCTTCCTGTTTGTCATCATGTGCCAAAATGCTGTCACAATTTGTGGGTACCATCCACAATTGATTTAGTTGTAGAACAGAAAATTCTAGTCCGATTAATGAATTCAGTGTGTTTGGCTTAAAGCTGTATAACTTTTAATTTGATTAATGTGAAGCAAATAAGTGAACACATATATTAGGCTGAATGCAAAGGGAAATACTCAAATTGTGCTCAGATTACTTCCTATATACCAATATATACTTCCTATACTTTGTTTAAACAAATGCAACATCCTCACTGTCAAACTATGGTCTTGTGTTTTTATATTTATACTCATATTGTATGTATTGTTAATTTTAATGGCGTAACTTCTTTTGCCTTGTTCATAGTCTCTCTTTCACCTATTTTACTCATCGTTTTTCCTTCATTAATGAAACTTGTTATGTCTTATAGATTCTGCACTTTGTAATTTCTGCTTATTTAAACGTCTTCATCCAATATTCACGCTGCTTCACTGTGTAAGAGCAACTGAAACAACCGAATTTCCCATTGGGGATTAATGAAGAATTTCTAAATCTGATTCTGACTAAAAACAAACAAATCTCTCCCATCAAACATGAGATTACAAAGATGTGTCAATGAGGATCACGTAATTTTTATTAATTAACCCAAAGACTCATAAGTATTCTGTTAATGAGTGATTCTGGAGAGGCTGCAGAAGCATAAAACTGGTCAAAAAGTGCTCACTGTCTCTTTGCTAGCAGATGACTAGCCTTTGTGAATTGTGTGGTTGTTTAGTCATTTGTTTTTGGCTTTGACTGTTTATACAAAGCTGCAACTAAAACTGCAAAATCAGCATGAGTAATCCAAGCTGTTTCATTAAATCTTGAGTAGTTTAGAGCTAGATGAATTTGTACGGTACACTGCCTCAAGTATTAGATCTCATACACATTAAACAGGAGAAACTTTGATGTAAACACAAGAAACCTTAGAAAGTTTTCTTTCAGACACTTCTGCGGCTCCTTCGACCCTCACTGCTCTCTTTTTCCCTCTCTGGTTCTCAACCACCATGTGATCCTTTTAGGATGAAGATTTTTGAACCTACAGGGCTGGAGAACAAGGCGGGCAGGCTGGCCCTCCGCTGCCTGGGCCTGGGTGAGGAGGAGGAGGCAGATTGAAGGGGGAGGACCGTCTCCAGGGCCTTGGAGAGGCGCCCGGCAAACGTGTCCCTCTCGGCTGCGAGAGGCATGCACGGGGAGGCGGTGATGTAGGACGATAAGCAGCGGGAGGAGGAGGACAGGTCTGGAGGAGGGGTGGAGGGAGGCTTTGGACGGACAGCCAGGGGTGAGGGAGTGTGGGAGAAGGAGTAGGAAGAGGGGGGGACGCAAATGGACATGCTACGATTTCGACGACTGTGCAACACAGGCTGAGGGCCGGAGAGGAGGGTGGGGCAAACATGAAAAACAAACACAAAGAAATTAAGAAAAAACACAAACACAAAACAAAAATAGAACACACATGAAAACATGAAGATTGAGTGCACAATGTAATCGTTAACAAAATCAATAAATGGAGACAAAAAAGAAACAAATTAATTCTGAAACTTAATTCAAACTTTGCACGAATTCAAAGAATAATCTGAGCTATTTTCATCTAACAATGAACAACAAACAAGTAAGACAACAGTTTTAAATACCTGAGGATTTAAACAAAGAGGATTAGTGCACCAGGAACTTTTGAGTGGTACCTGCTTTGTTTTTTAAGCATGTATGTCAAGGTACAACAACATATAAGACTGTAAAACAACAAAAATAGCACCAAAAACAATAATACTGACACAAAACTCATATAAGCCACCAAATCTAAAAGGAGAATTGAGAACTCGGGGGAGGTCTCAGAAACATAAAAACAAAAAGGTTAAATAAATTAACATCAAATAAGGAAAAATAATAATAAAAACAGGGTACCAGAGTTTTTACTGCATAAAAGATGTCATAGTGGCCAAAAATAACATATAAACGGCAAGAAAGATCACCACACCTCATTTTGAGCCATTAAAATCCCCCATGTACTCGAGTTTAAAATAACAGAGGCAGCTCCAATAAATGACCTTTGCTGAGGACACTGGCCCTGTAATATGAGCGTCATGTTACATTACACAAAGTTTATATAATGAGCCAAAACTATTACCTAATTTTTAATACATCCGAGTACTCACAGAAGAATAAGTCATTTAATCAATAAGTGCATCAGTTTCAGTTGGAAGCTGGACATTTTTGCCAAAAGAATGCCACAAGGAAAAGTTGGAGAAAGAAATCTGATTAGGAAATGGTCTCCTCCCAAAAAGTTGATCTGAAAACGGAGTAAAAACCATCTGCCTGTAGAGAAACTATCAAATCTGAGTTACCAGAGGGAAATGGTATCTGGACTTAGGCTAAAATATGATGATATGAATCACACGTGTTAATATTATCATGTGAAGAAACTAGCAAATAAACCAAAGTGCTAATTTATAATGTTGGTATTTGAAGATTAATCTTACTGTTTCAATGTTAACCACATTTTTTTCTGGGACTTTTTTTAAGAGACTTTTAAAAGTATCTTTGAAAGAAAAGGGGTAAAGTAAATGTAATGTAGTCAACAAATATAAACATATGGTCAACAGAGTTCCATCTCAGTGTACATATTTACACTAAATACAGTATAGCCTAGAGCACTTTTAAAGCGATGTTTATAAAGTATTAATGTTTGCTTTTAGAACAAATTTGCAAAAAGACAAAAAGAAATGAATCAAGTGTCTTAAATGATGAATCTATTTGATCAATCTTCAGCTTTTCAGAATATTCTTTTTATTTTTTTGGATTTTTTTTTATCTCTTAAGAGTAACAGGTGACTGCATGACTTAAGTGACTAATGGCCCAGTCACTGGACCTCTGTCATATCCTGCTTTTTAAATTTTGAGTCTGATATTTTTGATGAGCAAATTATCTCCTTATGAACATCTTTTAATTGTTTTTTTAAGAGTAAACACTCATAATTAAACAGATATTATGATTTGAACGAGCTTAAGAAAAGAATAAATAAATAGATAAAATATTATATAAATACTAAAGAAAGGGGTGGATGTGATATATTCACATATTTATCATGTGTTTGTCTTCTGAAATGGTTAACGAATGGCTGTCACATTGTATAGAATTTTGTTTCTTCAATCTTAGTGTGCATTTTATCTTCAATAAATCCAAGTGTTTGATGATATCTTATGATAAAGTTGAGTGAGCTGGTGGCTCGTTTTGTTTCCAGTTGACAGTCAGTTGAAGAGTAGCTGCTATCACTCTGATTATGGCTAGAGTTCGATCTGGTCTGATTTGGTTCTGCGGAAGTCTCCCGTTTTTTACTGTGAGATTTCCTTTAGTTGTCTAGTGGACGGTCCTGTGAGGTTTAGTGTGACAGGGAAGGTTTATATTTTTGTTTTTATCTGCCTTAGCGCAGTGGTGCTAAATTTGGCATATTCACAGTGACAAATATTATCATCATGACGATAAATATGCACCTTTCAACAAATGTAACGACAACAACAACAAAAAAAAAAAAAAGAAAAAACATTGTTTAAGGTTTTTGTGCCCAAAAACAAAACCAAAAATGTGTTAAATAAAAAAAACAAAGAAAGAAATGCATAACAGAACACCTGTAGCAAGTGTATTAAAACCAAATTTAAAAATATGTGGACATAATGGAAAACTACAAACAACATACACCAGTTCAAGTAATAAGAATATGAAGAACTGAGAAAACAAGAGGGAAAACAGGACTGAGCAATAAGATGCAAATTTAAGATGAAATAAAACAAAAATACAGGTATAGGCAGAGGACTCATGAGCTGGTTTTGTTGTTTGACTAAAAAAGAGCCTCTAAGATTTGGATTTTTTAGGTCCTTGTAAGTTATAAAAGCCTGAAACTGAAGAAAGAAACTCTAAGTTGTCAGTTTCAAGTTGGAAAAATATCAAGTATGAATAATAAACTCATCACCCCCATGCTTTTACCCATAATTCCACGATGAATCCACTCCAAGCATCACTCCAAAGCAGTGCTCACTTCAAACTGTTGAACTATTCTCAGCACAGCACTCCTGCAGATGTGTCAAACATGACCGTGCGCTCGCTCGTGCACTGAAAACTATACCTGTCTAATTTGGATGACGTCACCACTCACCATTGGCTGCGGCGGCTGGGCGTAGCCTGGGTGCTGCTGAGGGGTGGCAGAGGGGGTGGGAGTGTAGGGGGTTTGGGGATGAGAGGGGGGCTGGGAGGAAGGGGGGCAGCTGTAGGACATGGTCAGCTGAGCCAGGTGGGGGGAGTCGGCGGAGAAAACAGAGGAGCCCTGGCCGCTATCCAGACCACCTTCAGCTGAGAAGAAGGAGAGCAGAAAGAGAGGGGAGAGATTTAGGGCATTTTGTGTGTTTATCACAAATTTGTACTTGTAATTATTTTATTTTACTTTGATTTTATAGTCCTGTCTGGTTTAATGTAGCTTGTGAAATAGTTTTTATCTTGAAAATGAATTTCATTTTTGTCTCGATTTTTGTCCATTTTTAACATTAGAGTTAGTTTTGTTTTTTTGTTGTGGTATCAAAGAGCGAACAAAGAACGTTTTAAGCGACTTCCAAGATTGCCATGTTGTTTGGCTGCAGTTGGGCAGTGTTCATTTTGTCAACTAATTATTTTTGTCATAGTTTTCGTCAACAGCCTTTTTCCTCTGATGAAAAGTAGACTATAACTAAAAAAACAAGAGTACATTGACAAAAACTAAAACGAAATTAACTGACATTTTCGCCAACAGATAAAAACTAGACTAAAATGTTTGACAGAGACTAAATCCATTCAGACCTAATTTCGTCATGCAGAAAGTAGAGACAAATTAGGAATCACAGCTACTTTGGTTGTGTGGAAAGGTTGGATGAGTTAAGAGGGACATCCAGTCATAGCTGCCTTAGCTTCATGGTGGCGGGATCCAAGTGTAAAACATGACCTCAGAAATTCAAGGAAACATAAAAAAAGGCCTTACACTTTACACTTCATATTTTCGTCGACTAAATTTACAGTAGATTTCAGCAACTAAAACAAGACTAAAATCAAAACAATTTAGATGACTAAATTATGACTAAAACTAAATTAAAAAGTGCTGTCTAAATTAACACTGCACATGGGAGCCTGATCTAATTTTACTTTTTTACTTGGGCTGAATAATAAGGAAATACTTCTGGTTTTAGCCCCGAATCATCCCGTTATCAATACAATCATCATCATCCAGACTTTGAGACACTGTTGTAAAGTGGGGACATCCAGAAGAACACAGCATACTGTACGGATGAGGTGATTTGTTCATTCATTAAGAACTACAGCATGCTGAGCAGATGTAGGGCACAACTACAGAATAAAAAAAACTCTGAATTTGTGCATTTTTCCAGTAAATGTCTAACAGTTCAGTTTCTTGTAAATGTGTATCTTTATAACCTTAAAATTTCCATTTATTCTTGAAAATGTACAAAGCCTCTTCATTTTTTTCCAGCGTTAAGAGCAGGCTTTGTATTTATTTTATGAAGTCAGCAAGGCCATCAGTCACTCACATGCCTGTGACAAACTGTGGGCTGTCATTCAGTCGGCTTTTTATAAAGACAACAGCTGAGGACATTTTCTCTTGATTTCATTTGTATAAAGCTACTTTTGTGGACACACAATAGAGCTTCAGTTTCTTGATGTTTTTTAGTCAAGCCTTGACTTTCATTTACGGGTAAATAAAAGGAAATTACATTTTCTACTAAGTTTCTTAATCTGTTTTGTTTTGGACAATGACCTTGGTAAGAACTCTTTTAAAGGGGATGATTCAGTGTTTCATAATGGGGTTTTCTGAGGTACATTTTAATAATTAATGCACTTGCCACAGTAATGACAATCAGCTCTGCCCCATTGAATTTTTTGGGAAAAGACACACCAGTAAAACAAACTAAAAAAATGCTGGAGTGACTGTGTACTGCAGAGGATGCATTCACAATGCTTAACTTTTCAACCAGCGAGCCAATTTGTTTTGGTGCCATTTTGCTTCAGGCAGAAGGACACATTTGCTATGCTTGTATCGAAGCAGTACCAAAACAAACGGGCCTGCTAGCAAAAGATTGGAGAAGGTTTGAAATAAAGTCTAATACAGTGTGTAATCACCGGGACTGCTGTTTTAGTTTATCACCTAATATTCACAAAATGACTCTGAGCTCTTAGCCTCCTCTGCAGTAACATACAACCTTGTTTTCATGCTGATTCTCTCCTCATGTTATGAGCTGATTAAAATCACTGTGATTATTGTATCTACTATTGACTTCAGCTTTATCCAACCCCACTTCAAATGAACCAAAATATCCCTTCACAGCCAATAGGTATTAAAAAGCTCACTGTCAAATTATTTTTTTCATAATGTACAATCACGCTGGAATAACCTGTGTTTGAAGTTGGTAGGCTTTTTCTGTGAGTCATAAAAAGTGCATTAGCCACTGGAGAGTTATTTAAAAGTTAACTCAAATAGTCCACAATTACAGGAAGGACAAATGAATGGCTCCAGTGCAGATTTTTCATCAAACAATAAGATAGGTGTAGCTGAACAATGTCTCCTGCTTTCCAGGAAGACAATGACAATACAGCACTGGAATCACCCTCTTGGCTCAAGATGATAACGATGGATGTCTGCCCAGTGAAATATTACGTAAGAGGTGTGCAGTTTAGAGTTGTATTTTAAGAGATGGAAGCGCACAGCTCACAGTTTATGGCTGCTTAATATAATCACCAGATATCAGTTAGTATCTTATGGAAAAGATATGCTAATGTGATTAATCCTACTAAATCAGTGATTGTGTACGGAGAAGGAATAAGAACTTGTTTAAACAGGAACAATCTCTCTATTTCTTTAAGATATTTTGGCCTTTATTGATGTTTGACACCCCAACAGGAACAATCTCAACGCTAAATTGTCATTTAGTTAAAAATATCTTTACTTATGTTGCTTTTGTCCCCCTTTTCTTTTTTGTCTTAACTAAATATTTAATGTATATCTAGTTCAAATGATTTTGTCTTAGCTTTTGCGTGTCATCTGTGTAAAACATAAAAAAGTAATTTAGCAGTTTAAATAAGCTTTTACATTTTTTCACTCTAAAATATCAACTTGATCTCCTGTTTTTTAGTTTTCTTACATGTTTGTGAGATGCCTGCCTGCTGATAGTGATGCTGCTGGTGCTCCACTTCAGTCTCCTCTGTCTCTCCCTGCAGAGAAAAAAAAAAACACAAGCTTAGTTCAAGACAAGTTAAGTTAAATGTACAAGTTTTTTTTTTTTCAAATTGTCAGGTATGATTAACGTTTGAGTCAACAATAAAGTTAGAAAAGACACCTCTGACATTAGTGGAAATGGGACGGAGTGTAAAATACAATATGAGGCCTCAATAGTTGACATTTCATGTGTGGTGGCAACAGGAAAAGAACCTTAAAACCCCTCAATTACCGATCAGCCTCATGTTGAAACTGCAGCCAAATACCAAGCACAAACTTTTAAACAAAAAATGATGAACATTGATTTATCTCAACTTGCTCTCGACAACACAAACCTGTGCGTGTACTGATTTGAGGGCCTCTTGATGTTGTTGTTGTTGTTGTTGCTGTTGTTGTTGTTGTTGTTGTTGTTGTTGTTGCTGCTGCTGCAGCTGCTGCTCACTTTCCAGTTTCCTCTTCTCCTGCTCCTCTCGTACCAGCTGCCTCTGCTCTCTCTTCCTGCGGATTAGAGACGCGCGGTCTTTGATCGCCTTGGCCATGGTCTTGTGGTCTGCCTCTGCAACGTAGCCGGACTCAACCTAAAGGGGCGAGGGGGGCGTTAAGTGTCACACTGATGAGCTTGAACAACTTCAAACCCCTTACGAAATAAGCCTCCCCTTTCTATTAGAGCTGTCAAGAGTCAAAGCGTTTGATCAAGATTAACTGCTGCATTTTAAAAGTTTATCACAATAAATCTACGTTTAAATCAAATTTCAGGGAGACAAATCGAGCAGTTTGGTCTAAATGAAATATATCTGTGTCAAGCTTTGGACAAAGTATAATTTTCATCCACCACCAGAGAAGTTTTGGGCTCCCAGTAAACCATATCAGAGCAGCCTTTCACAGAATGCTTCAGTTTGGTGTGTGCCTTTTAAAAGTATGAATGAATTCCTGCTGATCCCACCTCACTCTTACTGTGGTGTGTTAAAACGAGTATAGCTGAGTGGTTCAATGGCTTTGAGTGGAGATTTATGGGTGGATATACCAGGTTTGTGCTAAGTACAACTGTAATGGTTCACTGTGACGTCACAAAGGGCCCAGATAATAAGACGACCGACTGGTTTTATGTTTTTAGACAAAAAGGGATCACAAACAAAGGACTGGGTTAGCTTATTCCACATTTTGTACGAAAGTAGACACAAGAAAACACAAACTTAATGTGATAAGATACTACACAGTGGGTTTTTCATGAAATGTCCTCTTTAAAATGTTATTTTCCATTTAAATATATTTTTACATTCACATTGACAATGTAAAGCAGCTCTTGCTACTGTATGCTAAGTATCTATATTTAAACATACCATATTTATACTGTTAAAAAGTTCAGTGCCCATCTGTACAGCTCCTTCACTGCAGCTTTTCTATATGTTGTTGGGATGTGTTTTGTTCTTTTCTGTGCCTATTTCATATTTTGTATATTTTATATATTTTTTATATATATCCAAATCAATTTTGAACTGTTTCTACCAATTTTTATACATAATTTTGTTCCTCCTTACCATTATTTTAATTTATTCTAATTATATGTTGATTGTTTATTTTTTTAAGTCTGTAAAAAAATCTTGGTAATTTATGACATGGGCTTCACCACAAAAAACAACTTTCTGCAGATGCAATGAAACAAGAGGTAAGCGTGATACTTAAATGCTTGACATAATGACATGCATATTACTTTTGACCTCTCAACTGCCACAAATTGAGTTTTCAGAACTTAAAAGACAGATGTTCTGGCAAAGTGGTGTCTTTTTTGGCTATCACTGTGAAGCAGGAAGACACTAAAGCAGTGATCATCAACTGGTGGCTATGAGAGTATCTTTTTTTCATTAAAACCTCATAACTATTGATGAAAACCCCAGAAAAATTGGTATTGATACATGTTTTATCAGGGATGACTTCATAGTTCATCTGTTTCACAAAAAATCATCTGTCAGACATTATAGCCAACATTTAATCAAGAAAATGAGTAAATCAGAGTCAAACACATAATGGAAAAAATGAGAGTCTCTGACAGAGGTGGCCAAGATATCGCAACTACCCGGCTGTCAGTGGTACGGGTGATGGAGACTGATCTCACATTTAAAGGCTAAGACAAGCAAACAGTTTGGCAAAAAATAAAGATATTGGACAAATGATATGTTGAATAAACTGAAATATGTATATGTTTACAATTCATTTTCAAATACGGCCCTGACAGCACATGTCAAGAACAAGACTGGCCCTAGTAAAAATTGAATAACAGAATAACACGGGATGATTTTAGTATTAAAAAATTAACATACTGTTCATATGTTCATTTCTGACCCTATTCACACGTTAACTCTACCAGCTCTATTTTATGTTTGCTCTCTCTCTCTAATATTCTTCTTGTGTGTTTATGCTCTGTCACAAAACACACATTAACATGTAACATGTCCTTCTGTTAAGACATTCATCACGTTTTCTCTGCATTGTTCATACCATTTCTTGGGCCACATCTTCCGGGACATCCTTGTTCAGGTCAAAGGAGAACTCGATGGCTTCGTTTTCTTTATATTTGCCTGCAATTAAGGCACAAAAATAACATGTCAACAAGCTTTCATCTGGTTGTCTTTGGTGAATAAATAACGGATAAACGGGCATTTTGAGCAGCTAAGAATGGCTTATTGTTAATATTTGCAAACAAATACCGAAAGGTTTTTTGGGAGGTGGGGATTTTGAAATGGCTTTTATATTGTCTGTGACTCCAAAATGCATTCTTCTCTCAAGTATTACTGTATTTAATGAAATATCAGAAACAATGATTCCTGCCTTTCAGCTTTTTCACATCTTCTATCCGGAGCCACAGCTTAATTGCAATCATTTCCCCATCATCTTCCTCTGCCAGTTCCACTCTGACGCCTGTGTCTTCCTGGAAGAACGCGTGGTTCAGCAGGACCTTGATAGCATATCTACAGAAACAACAGACAAAAAATAGATACATTACCAACTAATACTAATTTGTGAAGAAGAGCAGAGCCTCGTGAGCTAGGCAGCAGCTGATCAGCTAATAAGACGGACGTGGTTTTTTATTCTTCTGATTGGCATCAACATGCAGACAACATTTAGCCCGGGTACATCTTTATGTACATGTTTCACATTGTTTGCTAACTAATGGTTCATAAATAGGAAAAAAAGATAAGGAAAGAAACATTGCTAATAAAATCCAAACTAATCTTCCAGTTCAAGTGTCCTCAGAGGAGATACAAACATATTTGATGAATGCAATCAAATGACTTGTCTCCACCATGAGACTGAAGAGTTTGGACAGTCAGTAGAGAGAGAACATGAGGACAAACAAAGACAGTGGTGTATTTCTAAAGCAGGAGAGGGGACACTGAATGTTTGGCACAAAGAGGACAGAGGGTGTCTTATTTCTGACCAAGAGTCTGTGAATTAGAACAGGATTAGATGAAGTCACACCCAAACCCTTTGTAGGTTTGCTTTTTTAACGTTGTGTAACGTTTGATCAGATTTTGTGATCTGTTTTACTTCAGTGAAGTACGACATTTGCAAAAACAAAAGAGTTTCAGATCCAAAAAGAGATCAAAGATTGTCTGCGTCTGTTTTCGTGAGTGTGTGGTTTTGTTCACTTCTCACCTCTCATCCTTGTTTGTCCTGATGCAGCCTTCAATAATTTCCTTCACCTCTGGAATGGCCACCTTGTCAAAGCTGCCAGGCTTCACTCCCTGCACAGACAGAGAGGAAAAACAGTGTAGAGGGGAGACAAAGTCGATAAGAGAAACACTCACAAGAGGTCATTTAAGGGTCAGCTGAAAACACAACTGGTGGTTTACCTGAAAATCTCATCTCTTAGTACACAAACAAAAATGACCAGAAATATGCAGCGCACTCAGTCACTAAGCCTTTACCAGAACTTCTCCCTCTTTCCATATTTATGCTGCTAATAGCTGCTTAAAATGGCTTGTTCCTCCAGCCACGCTGACTACACCTACCAGTGTGACATCCCACCATTGTTTTGTTTCCAGTTTAAGCTCATCGCCTTGAAGTAACAAGCCAAGTGCAGAGCAGAGTTGTTAGAAAGAATACAGAGTTGCTGATAACATGGCACAAAGCAACAAATCAGCTGCTATCCTAACTTCCAAATTTCCTGCAGGTAACACTGAATGTTGACAAGCTATCTTGTTTAACAATAAGGAAATTAATTTCAATCAAAATGATCAAAAATCCTATTCACACATGCAGATAAATGTGCAGAATTCCCTAAATTTACTTGGCTGAGCTGCACGTATAAACAAAAACAACAGGGTTTTTCCTTTCAGAATTTACTCTGAATTTTGCTGCCTACTTCTGTCCTTCCCATGAAAAAACAAGCTAGGGCAGGTTATCAGGAAAGAAAAGCTTAGGCAACTTTAACTTTGCATTAGTTAGAAATTAGCTATGGTAATTATTTTTGCCATATTCAAGCAACCACACTACTAGTATCTAGGGCACTGATTCCCAAAAGTGGGGGTTGCAAGGCCTCATGAGGGGTCTCAAGATACTTTCCTGAAACCAAATAAATTCTTCAGAATTCACAACTATTATATTTCAACCATTAATTTACATATATACATGAATTCAAAATAAAACCACAGTCAGTAGGTGAGATTTTTGTTGAAATTATGTTAACGTGTACAAAGATCCTTAGGACGTAGGTTTGCACATGATAATGGAGGTCTCTGTTGTTCTTAAAAGACACACAGGGCAAGGGCTGCCAGCATTCATACATACCAAACAAATTACATTTTTCTCTAAATTGAGTGGATTCATTGAGTTGTTTTTTTAACAAATCAAGTAATTAATTTGATTGAAGTAATTGTGGTTTAACTTGAGCACAATAAACTCCTAAAATGATGTTCCATGCTGAATTGTAGCACTCGATAAAAGCATTGGCAGGAATCCCTTCTTGCAGGTCAGCATGATACCTCTGAGGCTTATGAATCTCAAAATGGTGGTTTAGAAAGACTTTTGGTGCTTACATGATATTTAGATTAAGTAAACCCTTCAGGCCCATAGGGAGTTAAAGAGGACTCATCAGAAGCTCGAAAAACTCAACAGAGGGTCAGCTGCTCGACTCGCCAGTATGATGACCAGATTATCAAATCTTCTAATGGAGGAACAGAATGGAGCACGGCTGCTGAAACTTGACTAAATGACAGGCAGGAAATGTAACTACAAAAACCATAATTTTCCATCTACCCTTTAGATTTGCAGTCGCAATAGAGTATAATATGTCCTGAATGGTGTGACCAACGTGATAAATTCAGCTCTGAGCAGATTCCAGCAAAATAAAATTACAGCCAAAGAGAAATAAAATAATAAAATAAAGTCTAGTGACCAACCAAGATCAAACTTCTGACATAATAAATAAATGATCTCATATGATACATTACTTCAATCCAAAAGCACAAATTTACTCCAAAGGCTGAGCTGGAGGAAATAAAAAACTTTCAGAAGAGAAAAACCTCAAGAAAAATGGAGTCAGAGGTGAGTTCAGAGAGTTACTTACCTAAAGAGAGGGCAGAGGCCACTTTTTCTGACGAATAACCTAAGAAATGATCTAAGTACATTCAAACCTGCTGCCTCGCTGACTGACCATTTGCCAGACTGACAGAAATGTTTGTGTTACTGTTTGTTCCAGCAAATGACCACCTCCTTCTGCTGCAGCCCTGTCCTCTCTTCCTCTCGTCTCTTTCTTTCTTTTCTGACTGACTTTCTTGGCTTGCGACTCTCCTGCAGCCCCCTGCCTCACAATTACATAACAACCCCCCATCTCCCTC
Organism: Cetoscarus ocellatus; assembly: GCA_037902135.1. Classification (NCBI taxonomy): domain Eukaryota; kingdom Metazoa; phylum Chordata; class Actinopteri; order Labriformes; family Labridae; genus Cetoscarus; species Cetoscarus ocellatus. The sequence continues at coordinate 336,222 of JBAMNC010001370.1, read as the reverse complement.
AAACACACACTCTCAATTGCTGTGAGATTCCAGGGCCAAACAACGTTAGGACTGATGAAGGTAGTAATGGTATTAAGTCTGACAGAAGAACAGAGGATGAAGAAGAAGGAGAGATGGAGGGTTCAAGGTTTCAGATTTAAACAAGGCTGATTGGACCTAAGGAATGTTCCAGTAAGAGATGGATCATACCTCAACAACTCTTGATGTCAAAGAACTGTAAGGCTTATATATGAGAATTATTACAGGGCGCAAATGGGAGCTCATTTATGTGCAGGCAAGACCAGAAGTTGATTCATTTTGTGATGACTCCAAAATGTAGAGTTCTTTTATGGTTATAAACATAAAATGCATATTTTCCTTAAATCAGCTTTTAGGAAGGTAAATACATCCAGCTTTTTAGATTAAAAACTGAAATAATGAAAAAAAAATATTTTAAATGTGACAAATACTGAAATATATTCATTAGTTTCCTGTTCTGTTCACTGTCATAGCTGAGGATGGGTATTGTGTTTTAATTTTATTATTGATGATACCCTTATCAAAATGCCTTAACCCTTTACTGCCTTTGTATCATATTTGATACATACTTATGATACCTCTATCTAATAAATATGATCAACAAATGACTAAAAAAAACATCTGAATACAATCAGATAAATGATAAAAATATCCTCAAATTATCAGTTGCCAAAAACACCTAATGTATCAAATGAGATACAAAAAATATATCTGTTAAATTTCATGGAAATTTTTATTTTTCAGGATTTCAGTAGAAAGTAAAATAAACATTTCAGCTTCAAAAAATAAGAATTTTCTGGTGATAATTTGTGTTTTCAGGCATTAAAGGGTTAACAATCCAAGTCCATTTTGAAACCACTTCTAATGCTTTTCTGTTGTTTTGTGAAAAGATGATAGAACAATACATTTTTACTTTAAACAAGTAAAAGCCTGTAGTCTTTTATCTAAATTTTAACTTTTTTTGTAGAGAAAAACAACTTTCACCTTCAAGCAGCTGTTGTATATTCAAGTCTACTACTGGAAACTAAGTCGCCCTTTTTGTGATGTAACATTTCAGCACATCACATGACAGTTCCTCCAGTCCTTATTTTTCCTTGCAGACCTTGAACACATAATAACGACGGCATTCCACCTAAGAACTTCATAGTTTGACTATCTTGTTGCCTATTTTAATGCAGATTTCAACACATATTAATACTTTCACCCAAAAAGACTTAATGCAAACATTGGACGCACCTTTCTAGGCTGATTTATGCAGATGAGGTGGGAAACTGTTCAGAAACAATTCAGTGTTGTAAGTGTGCATGCTACATGCTTCAAGAGTAAAGTGGTCTGAGTTCTTCTTCCAGTTGTGATGGTGTAATAAAATTACACTTTTTCAGAGGACCCATGGGACACCATGATAGCTCAAATTTTATTCTGCAACTTTGAAAAATGAATCATGATTTGGCAACCACTTTTATAATTTTGGTCTCTTTAGAGTCCAACTGAGAAATACAGCTGCAAATTTTAAATGAAGAAAGAATTTTTAAAATAAACATGTTAACAGCACAGTTGGAACAGCAATGTTTGGCCTGAACTCATTTCTTCTTCTATTTGATGACTTCAGTAATCTATAAATTGCTGCCTGATGTCAGTGTTTGGTGCTGTGCATTTGCATCGGATAGGACGAGTCTGGCACTTCCTCAAATAAACTATTTCTGTATGAGAAGTTTAAGGTCACAGTATGACAGCAGCAATAAATTGAGTGCTGTGGTCTTCTCTTTCAAATTTAATACAAAAAGGGCAACTTAAAGCTTTATTTATGGTCCATTATACAGTGCATTTACATTTTCATTCAGAAATGTCAGTCATTTTGAGTAACTTACAGACTTTCTCTATCCAGTGCAAATTCACACCACACAATATTAACGTCAGGGTGATTCATAAATCACAAAAGGTCTACATACAATATTATTCCCCATTAAAAGAGTTTTAGGGCTGTGTACAAGTCCTAATGTGGGGCTAGGGCTGAGAATTGATAAGAGTTTATCAATACCAATATCATTATTGATTCTGCTGATTGATCCAATTCTTTATCGATACTCTTATCAATTCCTACAAGTTATCTGTGTGATAAAAGCAGGCTGCACATGTTTTCAGGGTCAACAACTTCAAACCCATGGTACTCCTTCTGTTAAATGCAGCAAAAAAAATCTTATATCCAGGACAACAGCTCTCGCTCTCATGTGATATTGCTTGTATACATCAGTTATACGAGCGCATTTTACTAGTTAACAGTAATAAGCGAGAAGGAATAATGATTTGTTTGTTTAACTGCCGCACTAGTCTCCATATTTTGTCTCAATGTGATCCTATGTCATCTCCTTGGTGAGATGACGTTGAGCATCTCTCTGGTCCAATAATCTTGATGAAATCCTGTCGTGTGCACTGGTCACGATTTTCAAATCTTGTAGTGTGTGTGTGCTTAAGATTTAAGAGAAGATAATCTGTCAAGATTCTCTTTATGTGTGTGATACAACCCGATTTCAGAATCTTATAAGATTTTTAAAATCCTGTAGTGTGAGCCAGGCTTTAGTTGGGCAATTCTGATTTGCTGAACAAGTGTGTTGTAGCTGTTTTTCAAGACACTAAACTTCAAATTCACTAAAGCCTGGCTCACACTACAGGATTTTAAAAATCCTACGTCATCTCACCAAGGAGATGACGTAGGATCACGTTGAGACAAAATATGGAGACTAGTGCGGCAGTTAAACAAACAAATCATTATTCCTTCTCGCTTATTACTGTTAACTAGTAAAATGCACTTGTATAACTGATGTATATAAGCAATATCACATGAGAGCGAGAGCTGTTGTCCTGGATATCAGTGCTGGGGTGATTACCTGCGACACTCTGCCACATTACATTTCACCTGAAAAATTTAATGCGGATTCTCTCCGACGCTTTTCCTTTTCACATCGGTTGTGATAATCTCTGCATGAAACGTTGTACAAACATTTGTGGTCTTGCCACAGGTCGACAAGACTGTCCTCCATCTCCGCTGTCCATCTCACGCTCTTTGTGCTCGCCATTCTTGCCTCTGATAACTCGTGTCTCGCGGTCATTTCCGGTCATCGTAGGCAGCTCTCTCTGATTGGCTACTGTCATCCTCAGCGAATACGAGTTGCGTAATCATCTAGATAAATATCAAACATGTTTGAAAATTATCGGGGCGGCTCCGACGAGTCTGTGAGAAGATCGTGGGGCTTAAGATTGATCTGTCACCCGCTCACACTAGAAGATAATCTTGGTCGAACGTCGGGGCCGATTTTGGTCCCCGACCAGATTTCTTCCCCGATTGTCGGGAGGGCTGAATCTGGGTTAAATCGGGCCGAGAATCCTGTAGTGAGAGCCAGGCTTAAATTGTGTTGTTGTTTATGTTAATTTCATTGTTCGGACTATGCTATTTAGACGACAGACAGACTGTATATGTCTATTTCAGCAACCGAGATGTCCATTTTACCATCCTTAGCTCTAATTTTTGCATGCTTCTTGATTTGCCAGAAGTTCCTTACAGTCAGCTTTTCCAACATGGTGACCACCATTGTTGAGCAGTATAAGCCTTTTCAGATACCTAGCGGTGTTGTCACTCAGACTATATACATGTTTCATACAGTCAACAATCACAACAAGGACTAAAAAAGAAAATATCCAGTAAAAGGTTCAGGAATTAAGCACTTATACTGGGTTTTCTCTATACAACAGCTGATTTTAACACAGCAGAAAAAATATTGTATGTGTTCAACAGGGATGCATAAAAATACTTATTCTGTTCTATTTGATAAAAGTACAAGTTTAAGCACATCAGAGGTTATCTGAGGTTCCTAGCACTCTGAGGACACAGATTGAGCTGTAAATGAGGATTAGGCAGAGAAATGAAAAGGGAGCAGGTGACTGGAGCACCCTGGGGTTGTCACAAGGGTTGTGTGTGCTTGTTTGTGTGTGTTAACACGTGTCTCAGTAACAAACACAGACAACTTCATTCGGCAGTTTGACATGTTTTTCTGCCACAGCAGCATAATGGTCTCTTGCTTTTGGAGTATAAGATTACTGCTATTGCATTTCCCTGGAAAACACAAAAACAAACACGTGAACCCAAAAGCTGAGGTCATACTGTTAATCAAATTATTTCAATGTAAATGGGGATGTGATTAAAGTTTTGTGAGAGAAAGAGGGGAATGCACAGAGGGCCAGATGGATGAAAATATACTGCATGGATTCATTCTGTGCATGGAGCTTCTCAAATCTAATTTGGAGATTTAGAGACAGAGATGACAGCAGACAGACATACAGACGACTATTTCTTCTCTCTCCCAGCTGCAATCAGAGGCGGGAGGCATCTTAATCCAAATCCTGTCAGTTTGAATTTGTTGGTCACACTCAGATAAAATTTAAAAATGAAACAGTAAATACATACAAGCATCCACCCAAAAGAAACTTGGAAAATATTTATAATGATGCTCAAAACACTGTAAATAAATAAGACAAGGGAACACAACAGATTATATTTTGGTTTGAGTGAATTAAAACAGAATGGTCCTCTTATTACTGCAAATGTATGTCCAAGGATGCCTTTTAAAACTAGTGTTTAGCACAAGTATTACGTGCACTCGTTTTGTTGGGTGGGAAAAGTACCCATGAAGAAACAAACTCCAACTGCCTGGGCATACATCTGTTTATACGATAAACCATAAACCATAAACTTCTGTTCTAATCTAGTTTTTGATACCAAAACAAATGTCAACTGGGTAAACCCTCTGTCTATTAGTTAACCCGAGACAATAAAAAGGTTCTAAATCTGTTGTCACATGGTAAAATAGATAGCTAACAACATGAGAAAGAGTATACTGCTTCCTGTACTTCATAAAACAACAACCGAATAACAGGACAACAAACCTGTTTTAGCCCCAAGCACTTTTACTGTGAGATGCTGCTTGAACTACATGTCTGTCTGTCTACCTGTCTGGCTGTCAGTCAGTTGCTTCTCCAGAGGAATAGTCAAATGTTTGGTCAATTGGTCTATTGGTCAGTTAAGTGTTTGCTCGATTGGCCGGCTGTATGGTTGGTCAGTTGGGTAGAGTGTCAAATGGTTGGTTGGATAGTTGGCTGACTGGTTGGTTGGTTGGACTTAGTTTATTGGTTGGCTTGATGGTTGATTGGCTGGTAGGTTGGACAACCAGTTAGTTGATATAATGGTTAGTTGTTTTGTTGATTTGTAATTTGGTTGGTTGGATGGTCAGTGGTTGGTTGGTTTGACATCAAGTCTGTTGGTTGGTTAACTGGATGGTTTGTTGGTCAAATAGTTGGTCAGATGGACGTTTAGTCAGTTCATTGGTTGAATGGTAAGTTGGTTTGGTTCTAGGTCAGTTGGCTGAATGTTTGGTTAGATGGTTGGATGGTCAGTTAGTTGGTCAGTTGGATGGTCAATCAGATGGTTAGTATGTTGAATAATTGGTCAGCTGGATGGTCAGTCAGTCAATTGGTTGGATGGTAACATTTTGGTGTAAGAAGGTGGTTGCTCGGACAGTTGCTTAGATTTTTGGTTGACTGACTGGTTGATCAGTCAGTTAATCAGATGGTCTGGTGGTCATTTGATTTGATGGTTGGTCAACTAGATTGTTGGTTCAGTCGTTGGCTGATTGTTAGGCCAGTTGGTAGAATGGTAGGATGGCAAGACGCAATGTATACCCATCTGGCAATCAGCCAATTGGTTTGTTGAGGGGTTGGTTGGATGTTTGGTCAATTGATAAATTCAGTGTTTGCTTGATTGGTCAGTTGCATGGTTGGTCAATGGAATAGTCAGTCAAACAGATGGTTGGATAGTTGGTTGATTGGTTGGTGGAATGGTTGGTCAGTTGGACTTGGTTGGTCAGCAGGATGGTTGGTTGGTTGGACAATCAGTTAGTTGGTCCAATGGTTGGTTGTTTGGTTACTTGGATGGTCAGTCAGTTGGTCAGGCCCAGTGGTTGGTTGGTGGGACATTTGGTTTGTCAGTTGTTGCACTGGATGTTATTTTGGTCAGCTGATGGTCAGCTGGTGGTCATCTGATTTGATGGTTGGTAGGTTGCATGGTTGGTTCATTTGTTGGTTGATTGTTAAGTCAGTCTGTAGGATAGTTAGACAGTCTGTTGGTTGGATGGTTAGTCAATGGGGTGGTTTCATGGATGAATGATTGGTTGAACAGATGAGTCAGCTGAACAGCCAGTCAGTAAATTGGTTCGATGGCAAGATGTTTGGTTAAACAGTTGCTTGGTCCGGTCAGAAGATGGAAACATGAGATCTCTCTAACAGGTCTTAGAAAACTTCACCTGAATTCTAGGTAATGATCTAAAAGAGGCAGTAAGAGGACAGCTGTAATGGTTGGAAAAGTTAAGGACTGAGAGATAGAAAAGGAGATTTCTAGTAAATTCCCCTGGCCCATTAAGCATCAATGTCAGCATCCACAAAGCTGAGCTCAGTCCTGTGAGGAGAAGAGGGAGACAGCACTCATCTGCCTCTGTGAGTGTTTGTGAGTGTGTAAGAGTGTGTGGGGGTGACGACCTCAGCAGCATTCAACTTTAAACTGCCTCTGATTGCATCTGTTATCCTCTCTGTCTGGCTGTGTTTTGGTGTCTGTCTCGTTTTTTCAAACCCCCACAGCTATTCAAACCACCTGTCAGAAGTTTTTATAAATGTCATGACCAGCTAAAAGTGAAATCGGACGCTGTACTTTGACTTTAATTTTAATCTGTGTAAAAGCAGACCTGCCTAAGAAATAGATTGCCTCATAAGCCTTGTTTCCACAGAATGTTCTGGTTTGGTTCAGTACAGTTAGATATGGTTTAGAGTGGCTAACCCTGATCTTGTTTGCAGTTCTACCAACAGCTGAACCTTCACTTGAGGGCAGGGATGTGACCCAAGAAGAGAGGTTTGCACCAACTACATAAATGAGGTCTGACATAGAGCGGGGTCATTATCAAACAGCAATAGCAAAGGACTTCCAGCACTCCAGTATGCTGTGGAGCATTGTTTCGTGTGGACATCCTCCACAGCAACAGCAATGGATTTGGATGGATCATGTACTTTCATATTGCTCCACCTTTTAGGGTTTGGCTGCCCTACAAAGGGGTGCCATAAAGTGGGACAGCACAGGTTGGTTTTATTGGTTATTATTTTTCGCCCAATTTAACAGAGGAAATACCTGTAATTGCGTACTTTACTGGGCTGAACTGAACAAAACTGCTTGGTGGAACTGCAGCATTATATAGTCTTAGACCTGAGCTGGTGCTCAGATTCAAAGCTGATTGCAGGTTAGTGCACAAGTTCTCAATTTGCACTTAAATAAATCTCAAGCTCTGACTACTTGTGATCAACACTCACTCTTAACTAACCAGCAACATATTTCACTTGTTCCTGTAGATTCAAGTTAATGAGAAGTGAAAAGGGAGAAAAAGCTAGCTAGCTAAGAGGCTAGCTGTGTCAATTTAACAACTTTTCCCCCTCATTTTCTCATAAACAGGCCGTTAAAAAGAACACTGATTTAACAATTAACAAACAAACCTCTGTGGAGTACTGGTTGGATTAAAATTTAGTACAAGGCAAACTGTGAGCAGGCTGCTGCAGCTTTCATCCAAGCTTTTGGCTTGTTTGCTCCGATTCATTAGTACTGACAATGGCTTCAATGCGCATAGCATGAAGGGGTTACTAGCCACAAGGTGGGAGGCTGGCAGTGTCTTTGTCATAGGTCTTTAACCGTCTCTCATGCGTGCCAGTACACGAGTATCTACAGTTCCAAACAAGTCTGAGTAAAGGCATCCAAACCACCTTCACATACAGTACATTCAATTAGATATCAAATTGACATCAGTTTGTCAACAATGTGCGTTTACATCTACCATTAAATACTATAATTTAGTAAAAAATACTTTGAATGGATGTTAACGCAAGGTGAAAATGTGTCTTTTACATACTGTAGGTTGTAGTGGAAAATCTTACTTCAAGACATATACCTACAAAATCCTCTAAGACAGCACTCTGCACAGAGTCAATGACACCAAAACGTCCTTGACATTTGATGCTTGCATACAAGATATTTGCACTCCATGGATGGAGAAAAGGAGAAGCCAAAGTTGTGTTCGTTTTGCTGGAGGGCTAATGTTTAATCTTTTTAATTTATGGCTGATGTGGCAAAAAAAAAAAGACAGAGACAGAGTTGAGGAAAGAAGGGGGGGTAAGCAAGGAAGGGAAACTAACCAGCTCAAAAACAGTCATATGACTGGATCTCCTGCAGCTCATGCCAAACTTATTAATACAGTCAAGTAAACAAGTGAGTGTGCAAGGAAGGGAGCAGGGAGTTTAAGGAGGGGGTGGAGATTAAGATGAAAAACAATAATGAACAATGCAGCACAGAAATGTCACAGATTGGTGTGTAATATCTGCAATAGCTGATGCACTGAAAACACTCAAAATCAGACGGAGCAGGAAATTGAGACTTACACTTGTGACCCGCCTGTAGATCTGAGCGGCATTCTGACATTCAGAGTAGGGGTACTCTGAGGTTGCCATCTCCAGCATGCACATCCCAAAGGCGTAGACGTCTACAGATTCATCATATTTCTCCTCGTACATCTCTGGAGCCATAAACTCAGGGGTTCCTGATGAAAAGGAGACAAGAAAAAAACAAACAATTAGGCAAGCTAGATTTCCATAATACACCTGATATCTTAAAAGCCTGTGTTTATATCCTAGAAATTTATTTTACTGAAATCAAGCAAGGTCCTTGTTTTTAGGGAGAGAAAAACGAATAAAGAAACAATTCTGTTAACCAATCAAAAATTGTATGTTTGCTAAACCAACTCAAATAGGATGAAGTTGCAGGCAAAGTTCTAACATATCCTCTTTGAAAACAGAATGTTTTGGACACAAAAACTACACTTATTTGTCTCAGGCCTGTAGGTAATAAAAGTGGATGAGCTTGATACTAGGCACCACTCACTAGGCATCTTAAAATGTTTCAGAAAATGGTAAATGGATGGATGGATGGATGAATATCTGATCTGATGGACTTTTTGTTTGTTTGTTTTTGTACTTTATTTTTTTCATTATTTAGAGAAACATAGAACAAATGAGGACAAAGGACAACATATATACACAGTATATGGAGTTGATAGATACATTCTGATGTCAAAAAGTCAAGAGTCTTTTTTTTCTTTTTTAAGAATTGGGCAAATCCCATTTTTTCCAATATTCATCTCCTTTCTTCTTTTGGAGTCGTAAAGAAAAAGTAATTTTCTCCATGCTGCGAATGGAGTTTAAAATATTTACAAGGAGTTTCATGGTGGGAGGATTCTTCTGAAGCCAGCATTTAGTGATTGTTTTTTCACTGGCCACCAAGAATATCTTCAGAAGATATGAGTCTCCTCTACTGAGGTCTTCAGGGATATTCCCAAGATACAGGGAGGCAAAAGAGAAGTCGATTGTCCTGTCCAAAGTTTCTGAGATAAGCTGCTCCACATGATGTACAGATGCAATGATGAATAAATCAATTATGGATAGACATTTGGATAAATGGATGCATAGAGGGACAGATGGACCAATCAATTCCAAAAGGGGCATTTGGGTGGATAGGTGAATGGTGGATGGATGGATGGATGGTTGGATGGATGGATGGATGGATGGATGTGCAGAAAAACATTTGGAAGACAAATTGATGAATGGATGCACATTTGGTTAACAGATATGGACAGACATTTGGACAAATGTGTTAACAGAAAGTTAGATTTATAGACAGATCAATGATGGAGACTAGAGAGAATGGATGAACGGATGGAGTGAGGGATGGAAGGACAGATGAATGAACATTTAGATGAATGGATGGATGGATATCTGGAGGGACAGATGGATGGATGGGCATTTGGATGGATGATAGATGGATGGATGGACAGAAGGGGTTGGTTTACATTCTAACAGATGGATGATAGATTGACATTTTGATGGATGGTTGAAAGAACAAATGGATGGACTGATGGAGTTGTGGACACTTGACTGGATGGATGAAGGGATGGATGGCTGGATAGATGGACATTTTGATGGATGGATGTACTGATTGATGAATGGGCCGATAAAAGGGCACCTGAATGAATGGACAAATGGATTGATAGATTAAATAAGAATTCTGATGGATGGATTGACATTTGTATGGATGGATGAAATGAAGGATGGTCAGATGGACAGACAAATGGACGTCTGAACTGTCAGATGTATATATGGATGGACATTTGGTTGAATGGATAAATCAAGGACAGAAAGACAGATGGATGGTTGACAAAAGAGATGAATGAAAAATTAGGCATTGAAACAGTAAAACTAAACAAAATTAACATAAAACTCATCAAAACTAAACTGACATTGAAAAAAAGAGGGTTAAACCTTTAAATTAGAAAGAGAAAGTAATAATAAACCTTAAAATATTACAACCTAACAACCAACAAATTAGCTGCTTGGGGTATTTTTTCGATGGCTCCTTCTTATGTGTTTTTGTTTGTAAATTTCTGTGGGAGTCCAAATATTTGAGGTCTTTTTTAATTACTACAGAGCTGCTGTATGATTTACAACCCATCGCACTTTGGCCTCAAGTGCATGAGAAAATGCACTTTGGTGTAATAGGGTGTGAGAATATGTGTTTATAGCAGAATATTTGCGGTCAGCTTTGAAACTAGACTACTGGGTGTCAGCCAATTTGATATATGGAGCACAGCTTAAGTCTTTCTATGTACTGCTGTCCATGCAGGGTGTGTATTTCTTCATCATATCTTCAGACAGCTTAATCCCAGCTTCCTCGCAGTCTGGCTGGTGCGTATTTCACTTTGGAAATACCTGTGGTTTGCTTTTACAAGCAGACACTTTGGGAGCAGTAAATTTAATGTACAGTAGGCGTGTGTAGTTGTACAAAATGTTCGTGTCTGTGCTCTTATGAGTCAGCGTGTGTGGACCTGCAATTGTGTGCAAAGCAGTTGTTATTATTGCAAACACATAAATTATGTGACTTGTTTCACTTTCTCCATCTTCAGATGTCTACCCACTGGTATGTTTGCATACAAGAGTGTGTTGTAGCTTTTGTACCTATGACGCTCTTTGCAAACGAGGCCCTCTTCAGTGTGGCTAGACCTAGGTCCCCTATCTTTACAGAGCCTGTGGGCCCCGTGATGAAGATGTTGTCGCATTTAAGGTCCCTGTGAATGATGGGAGGAGCTCTGGTGTGCAGGAAGTGAAGACCTTTGAGGATCTGTCGGCACCATGAACGCAGGACTTTGATTTTCATCACCTTGAAGCGCTTCAGGTAGCTGCAAGACAAAGAAGATCGCACATACAGAACGGTGTCAGTCAAGGAGGATAAAGTGTACGATAATGCAAAGACAGCAGCAGGTTGAACAGGAAATTGGCTTTTCATCGACATAAATCAAGGTCAAGTGGCCTTTTGTTTGGAACAACTGCTGCAAACTGGTTTCCTTTTCCCTTTACAAAAGACAGTAAAAACAAAGCTACCCTTGAGTACATCTCAAATCTCATTTGAATCACAACTTTATTGAAGTGAGGTGAACCCAGACGACACTTTGAACTGTAAAAGCACTGAACGAGGGGAACTAATTATTCCAAAGCAAGACAGATGAGAGCCACACAAGAGCCACACAAGCAATGCCTTAATTAAAACCATAATTAAAGATGAACTCCAACACAGCCTAAGTGGATTATTGTTGGACAACTTTAGAATTAAGAAATGCCTCATGAATACTGATGTTAATAACAATGAGCCCAGCAAAACAATCAGATAATAGACAGGCTGCCTAGGGACAAATAGACAGAATGGGGTCTGTGCAAAACTGATAAGCCATTTGACAACTGGAATCATAAAAACCTTGGCATACATAAAAGTTTGTTGTATGGTTGCTTTGGGTCATCAAGTTTTTGAGTTAATCTAGAGTCCACATCAATGACCCAAGTCTTAAATCATCAAAGATTGATTTCTAGTAAAGCAATCCTTTGACACTGCCATAATCTTGTTTCCTGCTGTCTATACAGACACCGATCATCTGAGCATTCAAGAGAGATCAGCCAATACTATTCAGTGATCAGAATTTGTGTTTTAATGTAGCAACTGGTTTAGCAGTTGATCGGTCTACTCAGATATGTAGCGTACTGGAACACCATACAGGTGATGATCTCAGATGTCGAAATATCCTAATTGCAAATAAGATACGTCACTAAGAATGCCCTCTTTAAGTTGGACAATCTTTAGGCACCCCGAGGTTACACATTCGTAACTGGAACCATTTAACTGGAATGTGACATATATCAGAATTCCGAGGTAAAGGGAACCCAACACATGCTCAACCAGTCAACATACTTTTACTGACTTTGGTCAACAGATCTGTACAAAAACCTCTGAAACAATGCAACAAATCTCCAACAGTGAGTACAACTGAATTACACAGAGTAATCATCTGTCTCTATGGCAACACTAAACACATCATGACATTTTATTTACCGTTACTGAGTAGTCAAATGGTTTCAGCACAAATTGATCTAGAACTTGGAAGCCACCAACAGCAGTGCACCTAACCTGTAGTCTGAGCTTGCTTTCCTTAAAGGTAAAACACTGTTGGGAGTCCTTTAGGCCACTTTGCTGACTATTGTCAAGTACTAGATACCAGTGCAAGATACAACCCAACTTCAAAAAGACTCAAACATCCCTTTATTCATGAAGGCAACTGAAATTAATGCCTTTACATACTTGGAAAAGGCTCTCGACTGGAACAGGTACTCAGTCCTCACCCCTTCATTTTATCACAGATAGCAACATAGATTATCACATTGAATGAAAGTTTTTAAAGTAATGGGACTTGGTAAAATGTTTAGGGATTTTACCATGGCTGTTTTGGGTGAAGGAAAATGTTATGTTAATATATAAATTACCAACAGCAGCAGTAGCAATAGACAGACTGCAAAGTACATTTCAATTCTATTTGATTAACAATGCAATGTGCTAACATATATTTACATTTCACTGCACACAAGGTGCTTTCTTAGCCAGAGACATCACAGTATTAACCACAGGTAAAGATCTGCAAAAACTATAAGCACCTACCAGTCATTTTGATTCAAACATTTACTTTTGAAATGTGTAAATGTAAAGTACAAACATCCAAAGAAATTTCCTCTTAGCTTTGAATTTAACTGAACAGTTGGCATGTTCATTTGCATTAATGCAGTATTCTTTCCACATAGTTGTGTAGGAGGGAGATGCCCGTTGACCCCCCCTCCCCCACACACCCCCACCCCCACCCAACTTTACTTTATGAGTTATTAAGAGTTTGGAACATTTCCCAGTATAACATGGTGAAAGTCAGCGAGACCACCGTTGACAGGTCATACATACGTCCACACCTGTGGGTGATGTGGAGCTCTAGTCCACCTGGTCCGTGCGACTGTGTAATGTGGGTGGAGACTGGAGAAACCCAGTGACCCCGGGTACATTACAGACGGTGGATTATGCTTTTTTTTTTATCACTTTCCTTACAGTAAATTTTGTGCATTTTCATTTAACTTTATTTCATTTTATTGATTATACTAGATGCAATCATGAGTTGATGCTCCAGTTTTCTGGTGCATCCCTGAAATCTCTACAGCTATTCAACTTCCTGAGCAAATCATGTTGTTCTGAACTACCAGCTGGAGTCATACTACAACTACTCATCTCTTTTTAGAATTCATCTGCAGAGTAAGGAACAAATAACTGGATCCTTACTCCCAATTCATCCTTTCTCCATTCAGAATGACACAAAGAACAATTAAAACTACTCCCTCACAATTTCTTTGTAAAGTATGTCTGTTAAGTGAAAATTTAACCACTTCATCGTCAGCAGAATAAAAGCATTACTTGTAATTACTTCTCAAAACATTATGCTTTTAGTTACTGTGAAACACCCAACACACTGTAGGAGCACACAGAGTGAGATGCATTAGAACTAAGTGCGTCTGAAACCAAGTATGCACTTATCAAATGTATCATTAGAGGAACTTTGCATTAAACTATGGAAACAATTAAATGATGGCATCAAGTCGACTCGATATAGTCAGTCACTGCTGTGGACAGTTGAAAAGCCCATCAAAAGGTCTAAAAGCCCACATGTATGTCTTCAAAGTGCTTTTTTTGTTGGTACACATACAATAAACGTAATGGAAAATGAGGTACGGGGTCCTTATATCTTGTCACATGAAGCATATTTCATGAAAAATTATTAAATCAGTCTGAAATACTTTAGCATGAGTTCATATATTTATTTAGAACATGATGAACAGACTCTAGCTTGTGTAATACTTTTTTAGCTGTTAAAAGCTGTACCTCAGGACACATCAGCATATGACAGCAGGGATCTAAATGTTGACCTTTGAATGTAAAGACAACTGGCTCTACCACTGATCCACCAGTTGCTCTGAAATATAGACTGATCAACAATCACAGTAATAACAAATACTGGAGGTTCTTAAATTTCTTTCCATTTAGAAAGTAATATCGATGTTTTGCACTGTATCTCATACACAGCAGGCCCCTGACACTATTTCAGCATACTAACAAGTTCATACTCCAATATTTCAGTCCGTATAAAAAGAGAATTAATTTAGAGAAATCTAGATGCAAATCAAAATGAATTATTCAACAATAAAACTATCAATCTATTTCTTGAATCCTTCAGTTATACAGAGAAGTGAGGGACTTGAAATGAAGAGTGTGTCGATGGAGGAGGCACTCATCATTTTTTTACAGCAGAATTTATCAGGTGGAAATATCTGGGTGGATTCACATATTTGAAAAGGGAGTTTGCCTTCAGAGCAAATAGCACAATATAGTAGTGAAAGAAAATCTGTTAGGGACTTTTTGAAGAGAATGTTACACAATGCATGCCAGCATACATTCAGCCATGTTAAATCAGAAACTTTATCTTCTGTACCCTCTGTAAAGTTTCTTGAGGCTGGCCAGGCAATAAAACCTAAAGCTCTAGATTTGACAGATTCAACGTCTGTCACCAGGCAAATCCATTTGCAAAGCTTCAAGCTGAATTGATTGTTTTGGGTCAGAAAATGGACCGGTTTATCAGCTTCCTTTTAAAGGATAAAGATGAAGTAGTTACGAGTTCGGGTTAATTGTGCTGAAAGTAAAGAGTAACAAGAAGCCTCTGGCTGGCCTGTAATGGATGTGACAGACCAAACATCTATTCAGTCAACCACAGTCTATGGGGTACTAACTAAAAGACTTAGTTACCTTTACAATGAGGTACAACTTGTAAGGATCATGCATTCGTGGAATGAGCAACACAGCTACACAGCTAAAATCCCAGATTCCCTTTGAGGAAAGGCTGTGGTTCCTGAGTGAAGCAAGGGTGAGGTCTTAGTTTTGAAATGGTGTCAGGGCTGACACCAAATAACGCTGCCACTCTGTGTATCACCAGCTTCCAGTTGCAGGGCCCATTTTTCTTGGTGCTACCCTCATGTTTAGCTGTGTTGCTCATTCCACAAATGCACAATCCTTGCAAGCTGTACCTCGTTGTAAAGCTGACTAATCAGGCTTTCCAACAATATAAAATACAATATCAGTTGTCATTATGAAAGCGGAGAAATAATCCACCATAACATTTTTAAACTTTTTTGCCTTATTTTCTTGCCTGTATCTCATTTGTAATTGCACCTAAACATAAAAACTTTACATATGTCCCAGCTCTGCCTTTTCTCCCTTCAAGTCCCCTGCCCTGACTCCTCTGCCTCCTTAGCTCTCAGTCTCTTACTGTCTGAAGTCCGAGGAGTGCTGACAGAAAAGTTAAACCCTGTGGCATGCCATGTTGGAGTGACGCTGCACAAAGCACCTCTCCCCTCCAAACACGGCCGCTCAAGCGTGCTTCCCTTTCATCACACAAGCCTAAATACACATAAAGGTATACATGAATACACCGTGTGTGAAGAGTACATACAGTACACGTTCATGCATGAATGGCAAGCATTTAAACACAGACACAGAGGAGAAAAAGTCTAATCACATGCCTCAGTGTGTCTTTGTCTGTCCCTGACACACACATATGCGCAGAGATAAGGGGCCCCTAATACACTGAGCCCACGCTGGTCAGTGTTTCCATCCTCACCATCTCCCTTCTGCCCTATCAGTCCTTCCCTCTCCTCATCTCGCTTTCATTTTTCCACCTCTTCAGCGCACAACCGTCCCTTCTCCTTTTACAGGATTCGTGTGGACGACAGCCAAATCCCTGCAGCTTTGACCCCTACACAAATGCCAAAGACACACTTTAAAATATGTGAGAGGGCGATAAGTCCTAGATATACACAATTTACTCTCCAACAAAAGGTTCCTTAACAGGAGAGGTTTGTTTAGTGATTGCTTCAGTAAAATTATTTTATTTATTTATTTTATTGTTCTTCTGTTTTGGGAGACTGAAGAGCACATTTTAATACTTGGGGAAAAAACAGATAAATAATGTTTTATTCTTCCATTATCATAACTGATGCCGAGGCTTGTTCTGATGCAAGCTTTCATTCTCAAGGTCTCATCTGAATATGTAAAGTGCACATGTTTAATCCACAAAAAAACTCTGCGAGGATAAATCTACAAATTCAGTGAAGTAAAGTAAGGACAGGTTAACATAATGGAGATTTTTTTGAGAGCCAAACCTTTTACTGTAACATCAGAAAAATGTTAAACAGATGCAGGATGCAGAGCAGCTGCCCAGCTTCAGGGTTTCAGAACAGATGTATGAAGCATGTTTGGTCCAGGGGAGGGCGCTACTGGCCTTGTCAGTGCTGTGCTCATGGATGACATGGTCTCACTCTGTGGTCACAGGTGGTTCATGATTTGTTAGCCTCTCTGTCAAGCTGCATTTCTCTTTCCAAGTGTTTCTCTGTTTTACATGTTTAACTGATTTTCACATTTCTCCCTCTTTTCCCATCTTCCTATTTAAACTTTAAAATACAACAATCAGTCTTGTCAAGTCTGAGTTTCTGAGATGTCTAAATATATTTTCAGCATGAAATATTGGGAAAGACAAAAATGTTTATATTTATTTAGTTTAGGACAGGGGTGTCCAAACTGTTTCCATTCAGGGCCACTTCCTGGGAAATAGAAGAATGACTGGGCTACTATGATATACCTTGTTCCTAATGTATTGAAGGTCCCATGTCCTATGAAATCTTTTTTTTTTTTCATTAAATGCTGTTGGAAGGGGCTTGGAGAGCAGAAGAACAAGACAACTACTAAACTCTCAGTTCAAAGAGAAATGTGCTATGCCTCTTTAAAGGTAATGCCCCTTAAAATGCTCTGTTTTTACATCCAGGGTTTTATTATGTCATAGTTATACAGCCTCCACCTACATGTCTGTTTTCTGATTGTCACAGGCAGATGCCATGAAGTCAGTCTAAATGCCTTATGTTTTGTGATTTCAATACAATAAATGCATCCTCTGTGGGACTGAATTGTGAATACTCTAAGAGTAGTCACTTCCTGTCATCATGCTCATAGATCCCACCTCTTCCTGCTTTAAAGGACAGTGATTGGGCCGTGCCGCTTCAGGCAGAGCATAATCGTTGTAAACTGGAGCTTGTCTGATTACAGACATTGAATCGATCGGATCTAGCTGCTGCACAAGGTTAGTTTACTGTGTCACATCAGATATTAGGTCATATTAAGGTCATATTAAAGGCTTTTTTTATCCTTGCTTTAAGCTGCACAGCCAAACACACTGCAGGCCATTTTTGCCTTAACCGTAATACATGACTCAGCTCCTTGTTGTCAACAGTGCTGACTGCCTCTCTCTGGGGCATGGCTTCATTGTTTTGCAAGCCAAGCAGAATCTAAAGAAAGAATTAATAAGGGAATGTTGAAGAGCTCAAACTTTAATTTGCCTCTAAGAGAGTTTTGCATGTCTCTGGTGCATAAGAGGACTTCAGTTCGGAAGACAAAAAGTCCATGGCATCAGGACATCTCTCCCTACCCCTGTTTACAGCGCCAGTGCATAAAAAGGCTTGTTTCCCACCCTGTGAATAGACCTACCAGTGTGCTATCCTATCATTGTTTCATTAGCAGTGGCTCAGTTTAGCAGGCTCAGTGCAGAGTAGTGGTGGCAGAATGAATGCAGAGTTGTAGACAACATGGCGCTGGGTGGTGCTGAACCACCAATTACGACAGGGTGGATAGGGACCACATGAGGAAGTGAGCCTTGAAGAAGCATGAACTCAAAAAGAGAGTCTCAGACAGAAGGGGAATACAGCTGGATCAGAGGTGCTCAGTATATGAAAACTAGAGGGTTTCTTAAATATTAGTGATTGTGATCATTCTCCAGCAGTAATCAAATACTTATATAAATTAGAGTTAAAGCAAAAAAAAGCTCCTCAAGCATAAAAGCAAATGATATCAATGCCTAAAACCAGTTGGATCTGGGTCTTCGTTTCCTTCCCAAATCCAAATAATCAAAGTTAAACTGTCTGGTAGGGCTGAACGATTTCAGGAAAAGATCTAATTGCGATTTTTCTTGCAGATATTGCAATTTCAATTCCATTCACAATTTTCTTCAAATCAAGCTTCAATGCAATATTCACTTTGTTTACAGTATAGACAACAGTAAGGAGATCAATGATCAAAAGCACACAACACACTTTTCATCATCAAAATTCATGATGAATAATCTGTTATCATTATTTAAGGGATACTCATCTGTTCAAACTCTCCCACTTCCTCTGATCTTCTTTTGCATCTGTCTTTGTATTATATTGTTTGTTTTTATACCTGTTTTATGCACTTTTTGCACTTTTTTTAAGGTGACCTTGAGTGTCATGAAAGGTGCCCTTAAATAAAATGTATTATTATTATTATTATTACTATTATTTGTACTCCTAAACAGAGTCTTTGCATTGTTGACCTGCTTACCAACACTTCTGTAAATGCAAATTACCTGCAAATGTGTAAAATAGTATGTGTAAAACAGTTGACACAACAGATCCTGGGTCAGTCAGGAGGGCTGCAAAAAATTGCCGCTTTGGCGATCACAAAATTGCCTTGTCTGAAACTGTGATTTCGATCTGAAAACGATAAATCGTTCAGCCCTACTGTCTGGTATTGTGACAATCATCTGTCATTTCTTGATGGAAGAAATGCTGAAACACAGCGTGCATCACAATTAAGCAAGCAAACATTTAGGTATGATTTTGGTCTTTATTGCCCAGCCCTAGTCTTTTTGTTCATCCGCCCCCCCACACCCCTCTGTCTGTCTCTCTGTCTGTCAGGAATGAGAGGAATCTGCAGCAGAAGCAGCTGGCAGGTGGGCTGATGTCCCCACGACGCGCCGCACGGGATGCGCCGTGTGCCACATGCCGGACATTTACTGTAGCCTTTTATTGTGTCAGGAGCTCAACAATCACATTCACAGGCCGACACACAGCTATTCTGCAAAGACTGTCATGTGGTCACAGTGTGGACAATGACTGTCACAGAGGCATCAGTTGTCCGCTTACAGAACAGCTGGTATTGTCATGTAAAACACATTCACATGTACAGTTCGGCCTGTTACACTCAGCTTACCCCAAGTGTCCCCTTATTTCTTGAATTGGGACACCTCATAAAGAAGTACAAGTTACATACACACAGTCAGTCACATACTGCACATAACTCTCATAGACATAGTATACATGTTATGCATGAGACACACGAGCTGACCCCCAAACGGCTGCACTGACCTCCTGCTGAGACGGAGCTCTTTACAATACTGAAAAACCATCATAACAGCTGGGAATGGAGGGTAACTGCATATTGGTTTGATATAACAAATGACAACTCAAGTGTGTTTTTATAACAAAAAAACTGGGGGTGAGTCATCATCTGTAAGGACAGTGCTCTTCAGAGGCAAAAAGGTGGATCAAGAGTCTCAGCTTAAGATGTGTGCATGCGTACTGTATGGAATAATTCATCAGTATCACTGTTTCATCAATTTTTTAATTGTATTATTGTTATGTTGAGTTTGTTGTTCACTGTTTTTAATACATTTGTTGTTAGGACAGACTGCAAACTAGCTCAGGCTACAAATGCCATGGTATGTAACAATGTTTTACTTGCTTAATACTTGTCCCTTTAGAGTAAACATTCAATAAAGGAAGATTTCTTTGCAGGTGTTACATACACAGCTTTGTGCCCTGATAAGATGTGTAGTAGTCCCAATTCTCCTTGTTTGGTCCAGTGAAGGAGCTTCAATCAGTTGGATTTTATTGAAACTGGCTCAACCTGCATTGTTCTGTGGGACACATTTTGACATATTCAAAAGTATAACAAAACACAACCTGTGCTCGCAGCATGACATAGCCTAACCAAACTCATCAATTCAACATCTGTACTGTCCATTATTAGGCAGTTACTGTACATGTTTTGTAGGGGTGTGCATTGGCAGGAATCTGGCAATTCAAAATATATCAGGATACATCAGCGATAATACAATTTACCACGGTATATCACAATATTATAAACAAGGTGATCATTTTTTTTAGCTTTGAATTTGATCTTCTTTCCGCTGAAAAGTTGTTTATGGGTTGTTTTTTAGGATAAGGAGCCCACAACATTGTTTGCACAAAAAAAAGTTTCTTATCAGTGAAATCTATATAAAGCATGGTCCCTGTAACATTAATAAACTCTATTTTGTGTCCCAGTGACAGATATTCATACTAGGGATGCCCCAATCAGGATTTTCTTGGCTGAAACCAAGCTACCAATCAATATTTCATGTTTTTTTTAACAATTGGTTCGAATGGTTTGCTCAACAAAGCAAAACAAAAAGATCAGAAGAAACAATGCAACAAGTGTCCTACAGTAAAGAAATCTGAATTACACAATAATGTAACTGATGTAATTGTTTCACAATGCCAGGAAAACAAATTTTACCCACACTCAACTTTTATTCAAGGATTAGCAAAAATCTAAATCTCTAACTCTGAAAAAAAACATTTAATGTATCATGTTCTTGGCTTTGTTAAATACCCATTTTATCGAGCCAATATGAATACATCACAAAGTTGCAAACTGGACCTAAAACGCATCACTAAACAGGATGTGCATTTGTATAGGGGCAATTATGTCGCTGCTTTAGCTGATAAGCTTTTATGCTGTTGGTCTCAGCGTGAGTTTCAGTTCAGACTTCAACACTGGGTTAATATGTTGGACTTTATGGGCTGAAGACAAAGTTTTAGAAACTCTGCTACAGTTTTATTTAAGAGGATGACGGAGCATCAGGAGCAGCAGTGGAGGGCGTCCCTGAGTAAATATGAGGTTAATTAACAGGTCATTTGTGGTATCAGTGTTTCCAGGCATTGATTTCAATCAACCGATCACATTTTTTTGACAAGAATCTGTTGATACTGATTGGTGCCAGTACAATTCGAGCACCTTTATATAATCCAAATAAGTATAACAGAGAGATGGAGAGTCAAATGGCTGAATGTCTCCTGCCAACCAGTGCCCAGTGGCTACAAACAAATTATTGAACAAATATTATCAAGACATTGCATTAAAAACATCAATATGCCATTGCACCCCAATTATTGCAAGACATCGCTGTATTGATATTTTCTTATACCTGTGTTTTGACATGTCCAAGCTATCAAAACTTCAAAATACAGCACAGGAAATTTGAAAACAATAACACACTACACAATAGTGATAATACACTGAAATAAACTTTACTTTCCCTTTTAAAAATGCCCCTGGATAAACTGTCATACCCCACCTGTGAAAAAAATACAACAGCCTACAGGTTACTAACATCTTGTAAAACATTTTGATGATCATTTACTTACGTTTTCAGTGTGCCAGATGTCATTAGCTCGGTGACCAGAACAATACATTTCTTTCCTTTGCACGGTCCCTCCCAGGAGTCATAGAAGCGGACAATGTTAGGATGCTGGAGACCCTTCAACATCCCTGCTTCCTCTTTGAAGCGTTGACGCTCCGACTTGGACAGCTTTCGATCCTGCAACAAAGACAGAAAAGGAAATTAGCCATAAAAACAACTAAGGAAACATTGTTGATTTGCAATTTACGGGGAGGAAGAACTTCCTGGTATAAAAAGCATGTTCTATTATAGGTGCAACAGTTAAAAGGGGGATGTGACTGCAATCAAGCCAAGAGAAAAAGTGGTTCAAAGGGCGGGAAAAGCAAATGAAATGAGCAACAAAGGACAAGATAGGAAGAGTAGAAGGAAGACAAGAGATACTTCACACTTTAAAAACACACTATCATGGTTTGACAACTTCTTGACATGCCACAAAGAGACGAACGCAGCTGAAACATCAAATCCAGCACTTTCAGTAAATGCTGCTAGATGACATTAAAAAACAGCAGAGAGAGTGGATAAAACAGTAGACAGCCCTTTTATCTCTGCTCAAAGACGCCACAAACATCCATTAGAGTCTGAGGCTGGATTCTGATGTGGTTTCTTTATCACTATACTGCAGGCTTCATCTCTGAGCTGTACCTTGTGACAAACTGGTTTTTGAAAGCGATTTATAAATAAACTGATTTTGCATTCAGCAGGAGGTAAAATTAGGTGGGAGGATAGAGTGCTTATTCAGCCATGCTTTTCCTCATGTGTAAATATGCATTGAAATAAGATATTTTTGGGAACAGAGCATGATTCACTTTATGCTTTGAAAGTGAATTACGAGGAGGAACACCAATGTATTCCTTGGAAATCCCCCCAAAATGGACAATGGGTTTACACACTGTTACAGATTTTGATGCTCTAAACATTAGATAAGTGATACAACACATGCTTCTTGTACATCTTTGAGTACCGGACTACAACAACCTTCCAATTACTTTATCAGTCTTACTAATGTTATCTTGGTTCACTAATGTTGTCTTTACACCGCATGATGGAGGACTTAAGTTCACAAGACAAAAAGTCTGTGGCTTCAGGACTTACGAGTATCGCACACAGAGCGAGAATACAGCTGGATCAGGGGTATTCAGTATGTGAAAAACTAGATGGTTTGTTGAACATAAGTGATTGTAAACATACTCTATCAGATATCAAACTGAATATATGAACCAGAGTTTAGGCAAATGAGCTCTTCAAGCATAAAAGCAAATGACACCAATGCCCCAAACAGTTGAAACCAGCTTGCAACTGGAACTGGCTCTTAATTCCCTTCCCAATGCCAGATTATTTTAGCTAATCTCTCTGGTATTGTGGCAATCATCTGCCATTCTTTTACAAAAGTAACACTGAAATACATCATGTATCACTGTTAAGCTATCAAATCACAGACTAAAAAACAGCTTCTTCCCATGAGCCATCACCACCCTGAACTCTCACATGCAACGACCTCAGACGTCAATATAATGTAAAATGTGCAATATTTCTATCACTGTCCCTGCTGCTGCTGCTTCGCTTTAATTACTACCTCAATATTTATTCATCCCGTGCAATACAATCATATGTGACATATAATCATCAGTAAGTACTAATCACCATTTGACCTATAAGTATTCAGTGCATATTCAGGTGTCCTGTGTACATTACATTTCCATATACAAATAGAAATATTTATTTTATTCTTGATACTTATCCCTTCTATCTCAAATTTGTATATAGAGTTTCAATTGCACAGTCTGGTAGGATTTTTTTTATATATACTTCCAACAACTATTTCATAGTTATAACTATTTTTTTTCACTTAACTATCTATCTTTTGCACTAGGAAAAGAGTAACTTTCCAATCTCGTACATTTTGTATAATGACAATAAAGGGCATTCTGATTCTGATCCTGAAATGTCAAGGTCTGATTTTGGTTTTTATCACCCAGACTCAGTCATTACATTCATCTGCACCCCCAGCCATTAGGTATCCAACTTTTACTGTTTATCTATCAAATATTTGTTCATTTAGGCAAATTCGTATCAGCATTGTTAACCCTTCAATGCTGGGATCCAATGTTAAGTAAATAAGGCTAATATTAGCATATTTTTAATGTTTTCTTAAACATCTAATTCAGTATCCTTCACATAGGAAAATTAGAGCTTGGAGTAGGAAAATGAAAAAGGATTCTCCTTATCCTCTGATCAAAACAAACTCCAACTCAGTAAAGACCTCAACTCTTACTGACTTCCCACCAATAAACAACAAATCTCCCCTGAGATATCAACAGCTCCTCGTGTCCTTAACTCGTCTGGCTGACGATGGATCTCTATCAGTGACGCCAAACTTTAACCAAATCCTCTCTACAGACGAAGCCACCTCGTGAGTCAAGATTGACATTCCTCAGTTGTGGGGCTGACTGTCATCTCAGAAAAGTCCTTCATACAAAGTTTAATGGGCATTCCAGCTGCACCACTAATACTACAATAAAAATGCATGTAAAGGGCGCAGTGGGAGGGTCAGAGCTTGTAAAGAAGAGTGGCATGAGCGTGTCTGAAAAAAAGAGTCATTCGGACATGTTCAGCCTGTGAGTCTGCTTTCATGATGCTTTTTGTTATTTAAAAGACATCGAAAAAGGGACGATTCATGAGAATTCATGTAAATAATAAATTCTCTTCCACTCTAGTTAGCTGCCATTGTGAAAATGTGCTTATTGCTAAGAGACCTTTCGACTGGAGCTCTGTGTCTAACCATAGCCGACACATTCAGCACAAAACTGGTCCAAAAATAAACCCAATCTGAGCTCCAATAAAGTGACTAAATCAAAATTTCCGGAGGATTTAGGCTCAGATATTGAAGCAACTTCCTGTCTGACTCTGAATCATTAAGTTGCTCACACACATTAAAGTGTCTGCACAGGATAACCTGCAGTCTTATCTAGGTTAAAGGGATAAAGACATGAATGTGTCATAGGTGGTTAAAGTCAACCTGAAAATCAGAGCTGTTAGTAAATCATGACACACATTTTGAGTGTTTTATAATGACTGTGACCCTTTTAGAGGATGTAATTACGGTCTGGTGTCCATTCACACATACATGGAGCAGCTGGATTGACAGACCCTGTGTGTTTTGTATTAAAATAATGTGAAGTGACAGGAAGTGGTAACAACAAATCTAAGTTTTATGTAAAAGATCCATTTGAAGAAGCAGCAGGATTTTTAAGGTGATGCAAGATCAGACGTTGGAGGTTAGACACCTACTCCAGGGAATATCACGAGGATTATCACCATGGCAACCAGTGCTAAAGACAAAATAAGAGGAGCATCTTGTATATTCAGCAGTTTTGATTATTGATTCACTAAAATAAAAAATGTTTGATGATTTCTGTGATGACTGTTGATATTTTCAAGCGATATCTATCAAAGGTATTCAACTGAACTGGAAAGACCCAAAGTAATGAGTGAAATAATAGACATATAGTCATATTTTCAACCCAAATCTTCCGCAAAAGGAGAGGGCATGTAGCTGTTAACCTGTTTTTAGAAACAGCCTCTTTGCCCATTGGAAAATAATGTGACATGTTGTGTAATATCGAGCACACGCTGGCATGCACATCTAACTGTTCATAGAGGAAGATCTTTATTGGGCAGAAGAAGTGACCTGAAGGACAAATTCTGATGTTTTTTATGATCAAACGGAGAAAATACTGGAGTTTTGGGCAGCAAGATACCAAAAGAACTTATTGAAATGACATTGTCATTAAAGATTCTGCTTATTGATCCAATTCTTGAATGATTCCTTTACCGACTCAAGCTCATTTTATGGTATGATATTGATTCTTTGAGGGAGCTGTTATGAATTCTCAACTGGAATTGGTTTGCGATTCCCATCCTTTCTCGTCACAATTGATCCTTTGTTGACTATCTGATTGGCTAACTGACCAACTGATCGGAGTCAGAGTATTCCTGATCAAGGCTTTAAAGCAGCAGGTGTGGGGATACACAGTCAAACACTTTCTATGTAGGCAGAGTCTAGATTACTGCAGTTATATTTTTAATTATTTTGAAAGATTCATAAAGATTTTGATTGACTTGATACACCATACTGTAGTTTTACCTTTATTCTTTCACTATGACAAAAATTTGAAAAAGGATCAAATGGATAAAATATGAATAAAAGATGGTTGAAAAGTGAGCCGTAACAGAGGATCGCTTCTCGTAAAGGGTGGAGCTTGACAGAGTCTAACACATCAAATATGCCTCAAATTTGGAAACTAGCAAAAACATTTACAAACTACACCAATTAACACCAATATATATGGTAACAAAATACACCATAACACTATTCTAACTCTGGGTTGGTGGAGAAACTTAGAAAAAAGTCATAACAGAAGAATAGCAAGGACAAATTTTGCACTAGTTTATGCAACCTGGCAAAGTGCATTTTATTGTGGAGGGAGATGTTTTAAAAACTTGAAATGTAAATCAGTTTTATATATAACAGAGGAAGAAAGACTGTATTTTAAAAAGTGCTTGCCGACATGTGGATGTAGCTTAAGAAGTTTACTGTTGCAAGGGTATTGAGCGAGCGTCAGTATCACTAATTTGAATATGACCAGTAGATTACATCATAGTATTGATGTGTTTAGTATCACTATAAATCTACACAATTAAGTGTTGTAAATCAGTGCTTTAGCTTATTTTATTCCAGTAGCATCAGACATAAGACTAAAGCTCAGCGTCAGTAATTCAGGTTTTAAAAAACTGAGCCTCAATATCTTCAAAATTCAAGGATATGACGGTATTAAGCAGTGATATGTATGGGATAATAAAATCATCAGGTAGCATTCCTGCCCTTTAATCCAGACAAAACCAATCAAGTGAAGATTCTGCCACGTCAGGTCACGGTGTACCAGTCTTTTGTAATGTGGTAAATCTATTAGAAAACCTTGTGAGCTGCTGCAAGGATTAGGACGACGATGATCTCATATTGTCATATTGTATAACCCGGGGCCTCATCTATATCATATGACTTACACTCACACAAAGAAAGTCTAAAAGCCTCAGTGTGTTTCTAAGTGCATTAATGTGCGTAGATGTGTGTGTGCGTAAGAGCTTATCCTTTCATCCTGCAGAAACCACTTCACTGATGATGGCCCATTAGCAGCGTAGAAGCGTCCACCCATGTGCTCACACTCTACTCTGTTATGATCACGTGACTCCGTGTTCACATGACAATATCTTGAGGTCACATGACTGACTGGAAACTGAAGGTCCATTTCCCAGCAGCACTTAGAAAAGACCCTGACCACCCGAATCTCTGTTAGAAGTCTCCCCTTGGGGAACAGAAGATTACTTGTCCCTCCTTCTGAGTGTTTGTGTGTGTTTGTGCCTCCATAGATGTGAGAAGACAGTAAGTCCAAAGGGGCTCCTAATATATTATTAATATTTCCCTCTTCATTCTAGTGCATAAAATGGCTTGAGTACAAAACTGCAAGTACAGAGAGGGCTTTGTGAGAGGGAGTAAATTTGTTTTTTTGACAGAAAAATTCACAAAAACAAAATAGTTGTCGAGATTTAAGGATTAATTTGATTGCATGACGCATTAGTCCTCCTGAGAGGGGTTATTTTCTTTCTTTCTTTCAGTCACACTCTCCATCTTTTCTTTTCTGGGCTTCAAAACATCATGAGATTCTAGTTTGTCGGTAACAAAAATATCCTCCTCCTCTCTGTCCAAGTCTCCTTTTTTCTACTTCACACACACAAACACACACCTATGCAAGAAGAGGCTACAACTGAATCTGCTGCCTTCTCCAATACAGATGCAGAGGAAGCAACCTGATGATCAGGAAATTATGAATGTTTATTAGATAGCCCATTTGCTACCAACAAAATACGGCTGACAGACACTTTCATTCAAATATCAAATTCGGGAAACACTGAACTAAATGGAAGGTTTATCAATTCTCAAGATGAATCCTCATATTCACGACATTTTTAAAATCCAGATGTTTGTACACAATATTATGTCAGTAACTAATTTCAGTATAACTGGATTTATAGAAATAATAATGATTTTACCAGCTATTTAAAGGGATAGTTTGGTTGTTTTGAGGTGGGGTTGTTTGAGGTCAATGTGACGGGTAAATATATTTGCCAACAGAGCAACTGGCTATTTCTGGGAAAGACAGGAACGGAAGCTAGCCGATACATAGCAGTAAATGGTGCCAACAAAAGCCTCATAATTACCCAACTTTTAGGGTAAAACTACACAAAAAAACTACATTGGCTCAGCTAGACGCTACACTAAGAATCTTCTCAGCATTTCACTTTTTCTCAACAAAGTCCATATGTTTGAAACTATATGGGCTGTGTATCATTCTGCTAGCAACACACTGCCTTCCTCTCATCAGCTGTTAGGGTCCTCAGTCTCAGAAGAAGCAACAAGACTATCCTCGCTAAAACTAAACAGAAATTTAATTTTAACTCTAGTAACGCCAATATGCTATTAGTCGTGGATATGAGAGGATATCTTTGTGAATAGGTGCACATTTGATAAGAGAAAAGCAGTATATTTATAGTGGACGGAGATGAGGCCCATATGTTGCTTTACAAAACAATCAAAACCCAGATGCTTTGCCGAGAAAAAGTGAAATGCTGTAAAGAATCTTACAGTAGCATCTAGTCAAGCCAACATAGTTTTGTGTGGTTTACAGCAAACCATGAGAAAACTTAAAATTCACAGGGCGGTTGCAAGAACTTGAGAAAAACACAAAGGGCAACAAACAACAGGTTATTTTGCCTTCCTGGCGTTGATATGCTGTCTGCGTTGATATTTCCATAAAGTGATGTATTTTGCAATCAAGCAGAAACTCTGTGCTTGTTTTTTTTTTGTTTTGGGTGAATCTACTAGTGGAGATTGATGCAAATATCCGTGTATTTCCAGCAAACCAGCATGGAGCTGCACTGCTGGCAACCACCTGAGATAGAATTTAGTTATAGGATATGTAAATAAACTGATTGAAACAACTGGGGGCAATTTGCTTTGGAGTGCACAAAACGTACAAAACACTACATAGGCAGACTGTGGAAAGTGGGGATGTTAACATAAATGCCAAGTATTAGCAGAAATTGTGTTTTGGCTGCTTTAACATAGAATAATTAGCCAGAGGATAAGTTTTTTGCACATTTGTAGCTGACATATGTATGATAATATGTATGAAAGGTGCAGACTGGTAGAAATGTTTATATTTTTGACATATAACAGCTTACTTTCTAACTTCTAAGCACGATAGATGGAAGGTCCATAGTGAGTTGATGAAAAGGGTAAAAATCTCCACCAGCTGTCTTGGAGGCAAACAGGCCTCTTCTAATAAATCACATTTCCCTCTAAAGCATGTTTACTGGAAAGACGGCAGTACTCCAGCTGAACTATCAGATCAGGCAACAAGCATGGCTTGACTCAACTGTGCATGTAAATCTGTTGTGAGCTGCCTTGTAAGTGTTAAGAACATCTGCAGAGTTGTATCTCTAGTAATCATGTGTTCACGATCAGGCCTTAAAAAATATTTTCACTTAACAACATATTTTCAATACCGTCCCCCAGTTTCTACTTCCAAGTTCAGAGTCAATCCACTGCCAACCTTCTTACAATGAAGGCAAGAAAGGCCAAAAAATATCAAAAGCCTACAATATTCTTTTTTTACACTATTATTTTTAGGTCAAACATGGACTTCTGTCACATCAGGGGCTTTGTCAAGCTATGGGCTTTGACATGTCAGGGTCTAGTGCTGCTGGGCTGTGGCTGGATGCTTCTCCTCTTATCTGACATACACATATTCATGAACACCTCTAAAAGTGCGGCTTCTTCTCGCTCTATCTTCTTTTCCAAGGTCTAAAAAGAAGCAACCTAAACATCCCTGTAACTGACACCTCCAAGTATCTCTGCTCTATTTCTGTTCTGCCAGCTGAGGACACATACATGACAAACACACACATGCTGCACAGAGACCTAGAGAGGCAGGCAGACAGGCAGGCAGAAACCCAATCAGCAGCATTAAGGCATTATGCAGCTTCCTGCAGAGAGGCTGTAAGCTGATACTCAGATCGACTCGTCTAGTCTGGACTTCCTGCTGCGCTTTAACGCTCAGTGATCATCCAACTCAGGTCTTCTTCTGTGGTTTTGTTGCATATACAGAGAGCTAACAGTTCCAGATGGATGGAGCATGCAGCAGAAGGAAGCACAACAAGAGACCAAAATAGTATAAACTCTGAAAAGAATCAGACTCAGAAAAGTGTAACTACAGAGGCCCTGAAGAGCAAAAACAATTTAAAAAAACACGTTATATTAAAAAAACACACAACTGAATTTAAAAAATGGCAAAAATCATGAAACATAACAAATATTGAAGACAGCAACAACAAAGTTGACTCGACAGGAAAAACTGTAATTGTATGTTTTCTTATTTATGTTTTTAAATAAGAAATTCATATCATTGTTTGTTTGTGTTTTTATGAAACTGTGCTTCTACACATTTTTGTTGTGTGTTTCTTCTTGTATGAAGTTTTTCATTTTTTGTCAGTTTTTATTTGTTTTTATTCTTGTGCTTGATTTGGCGTTGCACTTTTTTGATTGGCTGTTGTTTTTAGATTTTTTTTGTTTTTGAGTTGTTGTTTTCTAATTGTTTGCTGTGATCTTCAGTTGTTCTTGCATTTTGATCTGTTGGTAGTTTATTTTTGTGTTGTCATTCTTATTGTTGTGTTTTTTATTTTGAAATTGTATTTCTTGGTTTTTGTTGTTGTCCTGTGTTCTTCTTTGTTATGTACTCTTGCTTCGATTTGCAATTTCTATGTACATTTTTTGGTTCCTTCATTTGTTGTTGAGGATTTTTTTTTACTGTCGTTAATTGTTGATTGTTGTTTTGTTCCTTGTTATTTATTATAGTGCTTTTGAGTTGTTAATGTACTTTCGGATGTCTTGCATTTCCTAATTCTTCAATGTTTCATTTGATTTGCTGTTTTATTTTTTATTTTTTCATTAGTCATTTTTCTTACATGGTTTGTTCTAGAGTTTTAGTATTGTTGTGTTCTTTTATTTGTCTCTGATTTTATTTGTTGTTTTGTATCTGGATATGTTTCTGTTTTTACTTGTTGTGCTTTCTTATTTATAGTACTGTTTTTGAATAATCAGTGTTTATGTTTTGTTGTGTTTCTTTACTTCTTGTGTTTCTAAATAGCTGTTTTGTTATCCTGTTTGATGTAAAGTCTTTTTTCTCATTATGTTTTTGTGTTTCTTTTGATCTGCTGTTGTTGTTTTGTTTCTTATTTGCCTTCATGTTTTGTGATTTGTCATTTTGTTTACCAATCTCATGTTGTATTTTACACTTCAGGGCAACCTTTATGAATATATTTAGGTTTTATGGTTTGGCTCACATGATGCCTTGGTCGTAAGATCATCCCGGGGAAAACCAGACACATAAATAGCTCAAAAATAATTCTGTGTGATTGTTTGCTTTAGAGGCTTTTATTATATAAGAGTGAATAAAGATTTGTTTATATAAGAGAATTCACAACAGGCGGGAAGAGACATTCTGATCTTAAAGCAGCAGTGGGTGGAAAAATTAATAAACAAATATAAATTAGTACAATGATTTACAAGTCAAGCATGTTTCTGAGTAAAAGCCACCAAATGTTAATAAAGGGTTTGCAGGATGGTACAGTCAGGTTCAATTTGGGGTTTTTTGTCAGTTTCGCAAAATCTTCCCAAGAACCTGTTAATATTGAGAAGGAAGAGAGATACAGGTTACCTGTAATTTTAACATGACTGTGCTTGTTTGGTCACAAACTGATAACTTTTTTACTTTGTCTGAAACAAGGAACTGTTTGTCAATATGACTTCCAAGTAACATCTATGGAAATATTAGCACACGGACTGTTTTGCCACTCCTTTTTTATGCAGAAGCAGAAATGGATCTACTTTCCACCTTCAGCAGTCTCTACAAAACACGCTATGTTCTTTTTATCTCATTATGAGTCAATCAATAAAGTGATTTCTACATACTTAGACAAAGGCAGATTCCAAAGTGACATTTAACAAATGGGTCAAAATTTAGTAAGATTGAACCAAATCAGCAAACAAATATCCACAAAAACAGCACAAGGTTTTAAATCACTGACATTATACACACAGAGAGGGACTAAATGTAATCCATTTTACCTCTAAGTCTTTATAAGGAAGCTTTAACAATCTCTCCTGATTATAACCTCTATGACGCAAAATTGAGAATATCCTCAGATCGAAGGGTTCCTTTAGGTTCTCTTTCCAAGAACGAGGGTCATAAGAAACAGATTTTACATCACTGTATGATACAAAAACCAAAAAATAACTATAACTATATTAAAATATAACATGTTTTTGTTAATGTTTTAACAACATCTGCATCTGGTGGTTATTTTTTCCTCTTTTTCTTTAGTTAGAGTGAGCAGTGGATATAGGGGTAAATGTGAAAGAGGAGGGGAGAACAGAAAACGAGCAACAGGACAGATCTGAACCTTGGAGAACTATAGCCTCTGTGTACAGGGAGAGACAGCAAGTCGGTCTGAGCCAATACAGGTCTACTTTAACAAACAACTAAATAAACACAACCATAGTTCTTGGGAAAATGTATCTAAAGAGGGAGAACAATCTCAGAAAAAAATCTCAATCTTACAGTTTCAGATATGAGATTCTAACAAAAAAAATGCCTCAATTTTACTCTGCATTTTGCTTTGTTCTATGAATAAATGTGAACTCTGTGGAACCAAAGTAAGAAAAACAACAAGTCCAAGTAAAGCCAGTCCCTTTATGGATCATTTTAGAACATTTAGAGTTAATTTATTAATAAGCAGATGACGGACTGAAAAACACTGAACTGAAAAACTTCAAATTCTGTAGCTGAACCCACCCTGTAATATGCATTACAGAAACTTCCTTTTCCCCATATTCTAATTTCAATTTTAAAGGAAGGCCTATTTCTTCAAATTATTAACTTCACAAACTTCATCCCTGGTCAATTTTTGTCCCTTCAGTGCATGTACAGAGCCCACTGTGTCCTGTTGCTGGCTAAAAGTAGCCTCATGTGCCTGCAAGTGCAATCATAGAACAAGCAGGGGTGAAATCCTAAGTTTCTGGTTGGGGTGGCCTAGGCCCTGACTAGAAACCAGAAAAAAAGTGTTTTTAAGGTTTACTGCACTCTGCAGGACTTAACCTGGTCAAATAAGGCTTGCATTAGAATTGTACTTCTGTGTTTTAAATCAGTTTGTGAAGAATATGCTCTAAAAAGTTGCAATAAATTAGCAAATCCACTTTCTCCTTTAATGTCATTGATAAAATCAAGCTTCAAAATACTGCAAAATTCCTCAAAATCTGATATTTTTTGCTGCAACATCTACATAAAAATCCTGTAAAATCTTGAAGGGACTAATTAATGATACATAAGAAGTACAAGAGGGAAAATAGTGATGTTATGTGAAATCATTTCCACTATAAAATAGTCTGC
Organism: Cetoscarus ocellatus; assembly: GCA_037902135.1. Classification (NCBI taxonomy): domain Eukaryota; kingdom Metazoa; phylum Chordata; class Actinopteri; order Labriformes; family Labridae; genus Cetoscarus; species Cetoscarus ocellatus. The sequence continues at coordinate 302,696 of JBAMNC010001370.1, read as the reverse complement.
AAAATTTATTCAAGAAAGCCTATTGCATTTACCAAATTAACATTGAAGCAGAATAACCTTCAGCATCTTTCTCCTTTCAGAACTGTTTCTGTAAAACTCTGTGACCCATAAACTTTCATCTCACTTTCTCTCAACTGTGTGGCTGACCCACTTCGATTTCTTTCTGATAAACCTTTGAGTCCCTGACCCAAATTTTAAAGAAAGCTGCTCAGAAACTGGAGAGCAAGATCAGGAGCTGTAAATCTTTATTACATTACGCTCGACTGAGTGAAAGAGCCGATTTGTTTCTATAGGCGGTAAAAGACCTACAGTGCAGCCGTGGAGGACCGGGCCTCATGTATGGAGTGTGTGTTTGAGTGAGTGTGTGCTCATGAAGACGGCTCTGGTGTGTTTCATTAGAAAGTATGTAGCCAATATGTCTCTGAGCCCCCCTGGAGTCTGGAAACACTCTCCTGCAAAGAACCACAAACCCCCTGCAAACACGCACACACCTCAATAAATACATGCATGTTTCACTTGTGCACAAAAAACAAAATCTCGGCAAGACTTTTACCACAGCTTGTTACGGTTAGCAAAAGAAAAAAGGCGTCTGTTTTGATAAGAATCATTAAAAAGAGGATAAAAAAAGTTTCAAAGGGAGACAGAGAAAGTGGCTGATCTAATCATTTAGAGTGGAGGGTCAGGATTGTGCCACAAAGATTCACGTCACTTGTTTTCACCCTCCTCTAACTGTATATCATGCTTGCTTTATATTCTTCTTCTTCTTCATTCTATTTTGTTTGTCTTTCCAGCCCCCTCCCTCGCTCTTTGTTTCTCCATCAGCGTACTCCTCCTTCCCTCTTTCTCCAATTTAGGTGGTTTTTGGTTTCCCCATCAATCACCGCTCTACATATTGCGGTAACCAGGGCCATGTGTGTACATGTGTGTGTCTTTTAACCTGACCTACTTGTGGTTGAAAAGAAATGTTCTTGAAGGATATGAGGTGATGAACATCCTCTGTGGTTAGGTTGGGGGATTTTTTTCAGACTGTTAATCTTATTGTTATTTTTGTTTATTTTATTGTAGGACTTTCTTCAAATTGATAGCTTGCATTCACATAAACAAAAACAAGAGAAGCACAAAAGAGTGATTTTGATAGAAAGCTCAGTTTGAAGCACAAACCAAATGGCAGACTGACCAGTCCTTGTATGGAGCTGCTTTGTTTGCAATGAATGTAAGTTACTGCATGACAATGTGGCAAATGTGTGCTCTCCTATTCAAGTATAAAGTCTGCAAATACCAGCAAAAGCATTTCTGTCCATTTGTGGCTTCAGCACAGACTTTCTGCTGAAGCAGATCAATAAAGTTTGTCATGATCATTGGTTCCAGCATCCACTACAGCTGCTTAAAAGTGTGTTGAAACCTCTTCATAACTTGTTAAAGTCCAAGATTCAGAGAAGTGAAAATAAATGCATGATTTTTTTTTAATCTTCTCATACTGCAATAGTTTGCTTTCACAAGAAAAAAGCACAGTGCTGTGATATATACTGCCCAGCCTTAATGCTTGGTGGTTCTATTGGTTGTGTTGGTGCAGTTTGCATTTAAACAGTTTTGGTCACATTAACTTTTGGAAAAAAACATTTTAAATTTCTAGTTAAAGCTGAACTTTCACATGGTTTAACATTTGTCTATTTTCAGGAAGTTGGGTGAGTCATTGTGAAGAAAGTGGAACTGACCTATCTCATTTTGTTAAAAAAAATATTGAAATAAAACCTGGACCCTCATCTGGATTCAAATCACCACAAAAATATAATCACTTCTTCTATGTGCGATGAACAACATTCCCTGAAATGTCATTCAATCCCTTGAGAACTTTTTGAGTTACCATGACATCTCGACTTTAACACGCACTTTTTTGCGTTAAATAAGCTCTAATTTTTCGGGTGCATATTAAACACATGTACAAGCAAAATACTTAAAGTATTTCATCTCGCCAACATTACGATTGCAACACATCTGATACAAAAAAAACGAAATATTCTCTTTCTCTGCGAAACATTCCTGTCAAACTCGCATAATTCTTATCAAACTGACTGTTAAACTGTTCTAATCAAACATTTTGGGTCTTTGTGTAAGACTCAACTTTGTTTAACTTTGTGTAATCATCATTTAATTCTCAAGTGTTACCACTCACTTAAACACAGAGTGCTGCCATCTTGTGAGCAAGGGGACGCAAAATAGCTGCGCTGTGATTGGTCGAAGACATCGGCATGCTGAGAGCTGCTCTCTGATTGGTCAGTACACTATGACTACAGAAATTGAGCAATTGCCCTTGCGTGAAGCGAAAGGTGTTTCCACATCCGCTTGAGAGAAAAAAACGTGCATTTGTTGTGAAAATACTTAAATTTCATTGATTAAAACTTTGAATGAAGGTAATTTTTGAGTTAACTGAGCAAAACTTGGGTGCGTGTTATATTTGAGTACAGTGTTTTTCAGGCAAAATCGTGAAAATATGGGGTGAGTTTAACAATCGAGAAATTACAGGATTAGCAAAAATGTGGAAAACTGCACAATAATAGTAATTTCTTTAAAAAATTTCTTGATCAGATCTCCCCCCAGATCCATTCAATTTGTCCTTGGCTCATTTCTGACCCATCTTGAACATTTCATCAAATTCTGATCATTACGTTTTGAATTATCCTGTGAACAACAAACTACCAAACTCCAGCAAAAACATTACCTCACTGGTGGACATATTAAAAAAAAATTAAACTACCAATGAAAACTGTTGCCGGCTGCATTCATACACTTCTATGCTATCAATTCTAGGTGTCCAGTTTTTGATATGAGGAACAAATTGATCAGTTTTTGTCTTTTTCTGATCTGTAACAGGCATCACAAACAAACCCATTCATCAGGGTGGCTTCAATAACAACCACAATGTGTGCAGAAGTGTGCACATGTTGTGTGCTCATGTGTGTTAACAATGGGTGCCATCTCAGCCTGCCACTCACTGCTCACCCTATTGTCCCGTCTCTGTGCCTGGATGTGAAACACACACACACACCCACACACCCACACATATTACCATACACGCCATGTGCTTGCGCAGTCATTACCCTCTGCTCTGCTGGTCATGCCTCATCTCCTCCACTCATCCCTGCCCCTCTCTCACCCTCCTCTTTTCTGTCTTATTTATTCATCGCGTTTCCCCTCCAAAATAAAAGCAGGATGTTTTCCTCTCCCTCTTACTTGCTGACTCGATTCAGCCATCTTGATCCGAGGATAATTAACGGAAATCTGAGGATAATGAGTCAAACTTCTGGTGTTAAAGTCATCCCCTGCGAAGTGTTAATCCTCTGCAGAACCGCGTGCCATTCACAAAGAATCACATTATTCAGGGAATTATCCAAAATCTGAAGCCAATGGGCAGAGAAATGATGACACGACAGGATTTTAAAGTTTACAGAAGAGCCGGAGGACAAAAACATGCTTCAAATATTGAGTATTAAATTTAAATCCCCCTTTAAAAACACAAAGATGGTTGGATTTAGCGCTTTAGTGAGAGCATGTTTTTGAAGTTATCTTTATTCTGAGGCTAATAAGCCCCCAATCTTATGCCCAAATCCTGAGTCAGCTGAGGTGACCTGCTTCCAAGACTGTAATAAAGCCCTTTTCACTGATTGTGGTTTTGACTGAAATGATTAGCAACTAACAATAGCCTCCTTTGTCCACAAACAGGAAACAAAAATCCAGTGAAGTCACATGAACAAAACAGAGATCCAATTTCCCCATTTAGAGGGTCAACATTGATCATATTAAAATATTTGTTTGCGTCATATTCATTGGTACATTGGCAGCAACATTAAAAGATCTGAAAATGATCTGCACTAATCTTGGATAAAGGATGATTAAATGAAATGAGTTGTCAAAATGTTGTCATTTTTTTCTGATATTGGGCATTTTTTGGCTTTCAACGACAGACGTGAGACAGTGAGCAAGAGAAGGACGTGGCAAAAGGGCCCGGGTCAGACCTCAACTCAGGCCACCCACAGGAGACAAGAAAATGGCAAGTGTACAGCCGCAAACCCACTCCACCACACCAGCACCCCATAAACTAAGATATTTTTAACCTTTCTATATCGCAATATCGTAAAAAATATTCTTCAGTTTACAGAAATTCTGAACATTTATTTTGCATCTTAGTTCAGCCTCTGGCGGACAGTGCATTCACCCACTTGTCTCCTTCTCTGTTACATTTATTGTTATTATTTCTGTCCCTGGGAAGGATGGTAAACTTTAGAAATGTTGCAGGGGCCATCATTTAAATAACACTGATTAGACTCTGTATCTTTATGTATTCAATGATTTGGGTTTATAATGCTACGATAAAACAAGTTTAAGAGAAAAACTTGCATTGTATTGCCCTGTTTATAGTATTGCAGTACATTTTATAAATTGTATTGTAACCCATCGTGATACCATATTACCACATTCTATCCAGCACTAACAAATGTCTACAATTATTTTAATTCTGACATTAAAACAAACAAATAAACTAAAACTAGAAATGCTCTGACCTTGCTTTCCAAAATTGTTTGACAAGTTATAACCAAAAATGTGAAAAAATGATGCCATGACCAACATTCCCTAAATCTTGTGTCTGCATTTCAAGGACCTGCACAGCAAACACGCCAGACAAACTCAAACATGGCAGCCATCATGTGTCTGGGTCTACATAGCTAACAGCAAGTATTTCTCAAGCCCGATGGATTTCTGCAGAAAAAAATCCAGTAATAATAAGGTAGGAAAACAGTAAAATGAAGACAGTTTAAAATAAATACGAATAAAAAATGTATTTTTCATGTAAAACATGGTTTGTGAATTCTGGAAATACAAGTGCCATCCTCTCACATTCCTCTTAGTTTGTTTTTTGCATGTTCTGATTGATAAGGCAGTAAAAATCTCTTTGAACTGTAAGAAAGATTAATTTGAAACATGAGACACTCAGAGTAATGGCCACCATATATCTTCAGCTCTGTCCGCCCTGAGGGGACGCAGAAGTCTTTGAACTTTGGAAGGACTTGACCCTCTTCTGTCGAGGAGGCCACTTGGGGCTTACGCAGCTTGTATGTCAAGTGTGAATAAAGCGTCTGTATGTGCTGGAATATGTGAACTTCAAGCTTTTTAAATGCATGACTGAGGGGGTTGGGAGGCTGAAAAATATCGTTGTGCTAAAGGTTGCAGTCTTAATATAGATCACATCCACCTGCCTCTGCATTAACACGCTGTAAACAAAGGAGATCTGAGGTGTTGATGGACAGTCAGTCTAAAAGTGTCCTGCAGCAGTCTGTTTTACTACAGTTACATTTTAATGAGGTACACAGTAGGGCTGGGGGAAACCAAACAAAGATTACCGATAAATGATGTCAGATTTTCTTTGCCCATATCCAATATGCCAGTATTTTCAAACTTATATAAGTCAATATTAAAACCAATACAAACCTTCATCATTTGCAGAATGTATTTTTACCAGTTCCAGTAAAAGCTGCATCTGTCCTTTAAAGGGCGAAAACAATAATGTAACAACCTGCTGAAAGAAAATGTCCCTTTCTGACAGATTTTATACTTTCACATTAAGATTAATATGCAGAAACTTGACAAACTTGGTGCTTATATATTCAATTATAAAATCTGCAGTGAATACTGGCAGAAATGTTCACATTTGCAGATACTAACATTTACCTTTTGAGGCAATTATCCACCGACACTGAAATCATACTGATATTATCAAGCATCCCAAAGAAATATTGTATCTTATGTATTTTTAGCTAAGTGGTGATACAGGACATACATCATGATTTAAACAAAACCAAAGGCTGACCTTATTGTAGAAATTGAACCTATTTTTGATAATAACTGATTTTAAATGATTAAATATGGCAGATAAACTCTTGTTCACAATCTATATTCTACAAAAAAAATTTACAACTTTTCAGTTTATTTAAGGTTTTCAAACTTTTCAATGCTCTAAAATACTGTGAGTTATAAAATGATGCAACCGTCTTAATGATTTATGGTATTATCAGTAAAGAAATTGTATATTTTTGTTTGTTCTTTATGAAACAAATGCATTTATTGAATTTCTCAACTTATTCCCTTTAAAATCACTGCTCCATCATGTCCTGGAGAATAAACTCTCACTGCTTTACTCCTTCGATATTGTTAATAAGTAAATCTTCGGACAAATGGTGCTATCATGGATATATTCACATTTTTAGTGTAAATATTGTTAATTGTTAATACTGTGTATACCTCCACCACACCTGGAGCCGCATTTCCAGTTAATTTTACTTATTTTCCTTCATAAGGAAGTTGACATTGCTTAAAGGCTCTGCCTGTTGCAACCTGCTTACTTAATTTTTCATGCTCTTTCATTTGTTTTATTTTAGTTGTATTTATTTTATCTCATTTTAATTTTAATTTTTTACTTTATTTTAGTGAAATCAATGCTACTATCTGTTCTAATGTCTTCATCTGATATTTCTGACTGCTATACTGTGTATAAGAGCAACTGAAACAACCGAATTTCCCCTTGGGGATTAATAAAGTATTTCTGATTCTGATTCTGATTTTAAAAAAACCCACACGAATATACAACAATAACACGCACAAGAACCTCAAACAAACAAATCAAAACAAAACAAAAGAAAAAAACAAAAAAAAGGTCATTGGACAAGGCCAAACATCTCTGAATCAGTTTAAACCGAGCTTTTAATTAAAATACAATTCATAGTCCAGAGTAGTTGTTCACCTGTCCAAATCCTGCTAACACACAAATCTTTAACAATGTAAAATATCACAACAAAAGAAAACATTTCATGTCCATATTAGCATGTTTCTGTGTTGAGCGTGTGTCGCTGTGCACGTCGTGTTGGATTCCAGGGGGTGTAAATGACGTCTTAAAGCGAGGCCCTGACACTGTAACAGTAACTGCATGGTGATCTAACAGAGGGTCAGGCCTGTGTGAAGAGAGGGTGAGGGCTGTTCCAGATAAAACTATTACATAATGTGTGAGGACTATCCCTTTACACTCCGTTAAATGTGGGCCTCCTCTGTAAACGCCCAGGATGAACTTTAGCACTTCTAACGTTTCACTTTAAAGAGCATCAACAGCCATCGGCGTCCAATCAGGTTCGTTTCTCTAGGATTAAAATGATGTTGTTGTGGTCCCTCACCTTTGGATTCTTATTCTAAATATAAAAAGAGGGGAAATAAAAGAGCAAAGCATGAAGAACTGGTGATTGAGATGGGGTATGATCTATAAGAGCACCAGCGCCTCTTTTGGTGCTATCAGCAGAAATGGGTTGTGCATTAATACTACACAGTTCATTTGCTTTATACAAGACAAATTAGCAGATTCAGGAGCTTCAGCTTTCACTAGACTTGCTGACCCGTAGAGGAATGAGTGATGTTAGTTAGTGCATAAAAGCAAGATAATGACACTGATCAATTTAGAAATGATAATCAGTATTTATGAAGAGTAAAAGGTTTAAAATGAAAAATGTGTCTTTATGAAGCAAAAGCACAGGAAGGTACACTCCAGCACTAAATAACAAATCAAAACTTGTGAGAAAACGTTCAGTTCCTCAAGTCTAATCGAGTGAATTTGTGGGCAAAACCATTGATATTAATGAGAAAACTGCGGGAGAAAAGCATATGAGAGAGGGAGTGATGAGAGAGAAAAAGATCAGACATTATAATAAATCAAACACCTACAGTGCTAATATCACTTTATATGAATGTTGATGGTTAATCCTTAGTTGCAACTGTCCCTAGTGTGTGTTTTGCTCACATCCTTAAGAACGAACAGCTTGGAAACACAGTAACATCTTCCTTTTGAAACTCAGCGCTGACAAAAACTAAACCTGGATAAAGATCAAGAGGTGGTTGCTTTAGCCTACATTCTAACAGAAACTTAGAGAAACTTCAGAGAGCCTCCGCTAAAGTATAAACAAGAATGATGTCCATAAAGTACATCTCTCGGGGCTGCACTCTGGTGGTACTGTACTGTAAGTACTGGTGCCTCACAGTAAGAATGTTGGTCGTTCAACTGCAGGTCGGGTTGGTCATTTCTGTGAGGAGTTTGCATGTATTTTCTCTGCATACTCTAATTTCCTCCCAGAGATCAAAAGCATGCTCTTTAGATCAAGTGGTCACTCTAAAATGCCCTTATGTGATTTTTTGAATGGTTATCTGTCTCTCTATGATGGCCCTGTGATTAGCTGGACACCAGTCCAGGGTGTACTATGCCTCTTATGTTAGCTGGGATAGGCTCAAGCCCCGTAAGACCCACAAAGGCATAACCGGTACAGATGATGATGGACGGATGGTTTGCCCCTTGAACAGCAGACGCTCCAAATTGTCTCTCAGTGAGGCTTTCAAGCAATTTTGTCAATAACTCAAACAAAAACACTCAATTATGTGGGATTTTGCAGGACCCTTTAAACTTTTTGGACAGAGACAGAGTAGAAAATAAAAGCATGTAATTGAAGCTGCATGTTGAATATTTAAAGCATCCACATTTATGCTCCGGCAGCTCAACAAGCACTTCAGTGAGAGTAACCAGCTGTCTGTTTACATGTAGATGGTGCTGCTTTGGCATAAACAAACAGCCACTCTAAGAATATTACATGCACTTACGCCAGGCCTGTTTTTGTGCTTCAACTATGGTGTGGTCTGCTCTTTGAACTCCTCCACAAGCCCCCTGAGGTTGTCAACAGATTAGCAGAAACCCTGAGGGGACACACGATGTGAAAAACACCAGTTTGATCGATACTGTAAACAGAAAAAGGGGATCAGCTCATGTCGAGGAGAGAGTGGAAAGAGATAAGAGGAGTTTGAAGAGAGAGATAAAGGTGATGGAACAAAATCTAAAATATATCCATGTGCCCCCTTTTCTCCTGTGCCTCTCTGCCCTTTTCCTCCCCTGGCACTGGCCTATATTTCCTCTGCAACTGGTTAGTTGAGCAGAGTGAGAGGAACTGATTTAGGCTGCAGCTCTGACGGCGTAACATGAGAAGTTAAAGAGATCAGACTACCGATTGAGCCGTGCGCTAAGAAACTGAAGAAATCTGCGACAAGCAATTGGACAAGCCCCAAAAGATCCAACAGCCAAATCTACACGTGTGTGCTGGGGTTCGTGTTTGTACATGTTTGATTGTGGGTCCATCTGACGAGTGAGTGTGGGTTTGTTACATGCAGGTTTTGGGGTTAATTTGTTCCAGATGAGGATCCATTACTGCCAAAGCCTTGACATTAGCACAGTTTTTTCTCTTACTTTGTTCTCCTAAGACACTTGGGGGTGATTTAAGGCAGACAAATGTTAACTTGGGAAAGTTTAAAATAAATGTTCACATCTATAAGATTATAAACAATGGTTGGATTTGAGAATACTGTCATAGGAAACCATTAAATTGTTCAGAAAAATCCAGTAAAGGAACATTTTTTTTGGCGTTCTTTTCATCTTTTCTTCCCAAGAGCAAGAACGTGCAATAAAATATTCAATACATAAAAAAAGGACAGTTTGCTCACAAACAAAGGACTGGTAGGTAAACCCCCCCGCTGAAGAGGAAGAAAGGATGGAAGTGAGGGTACAGGAAGAGGAAATAAGTCCATTTGTCCTCTGATGGCTTTTCCTGTTGGGATGACTAACAATGAAGAAGTATTCCTTTGAGTGCCTGATCTTTCAGCACTGATTCACATGCAGAGTGGGGATGTGCATTTCAAGAAAAAAAAATTTTTCTAAGTCACTGGCTATTACATGAAAAAAATGTATGAAATGGACTATGTTGTACATCTAAGGTATTTCCTATGAAAGGCAAACTGAAGTACAGTCGCTTTGAGCTAGTTTTATCTTAAATGATCAATTTCTTATGACAGAATGTTAAACAGAACAATATGATTTGACTCCGTACAAAAAGATGAAACACAATTCTGCGATATTACTTGATACAGTTCAATACAACACATAAGATACCCCACGGTACTATACAATACAATATAATATGATACAAAGCAACTGGGTACAATTCAATTTAAAGTGACAATACAATAAAGTACAGTACAGAACAAAAGATGCACTACGGTACTATGCGATGTAATGCAACACAATACGATACCTTACTCTTAAAAGAATCTTAGATTAGATAAAGCTTCTACTAGGTGAAACTGTAACACATAAACCATACAATACAATATGATTTAATGTATATGATAAAAACGCAACATAATACGGTATAATACAATACAACGTGATTAGGGATGTTTGACATTGGATTTTTGCCAATACCTTATATGCTGATATTTCTGAATTCATTATGTCTGATACCAATTTTTTTTTTGTAAAGTACAAAGTACCCACATTACTAAACTAAAACAGTATGTATGGCCAATACATCAGTTGTCAATCTATATCTGCCGATACTGATATCTAACTAAAAGCAATATTACTGTGCCAGTAATACTGTGCATCCCTATATGTGACACAATAAGTTTTGATACTTTGCTGTACAATGCACTGTATTGTTATTGTATCATATATTCTAATGCACACAGAAAAACATACCAATGAAAAGAAGTTTCCCACAATCACACAAACAAGATAATCACAATTAAAGTGATCGCTAACAAACATAGCTTATTTATCTTTTTATGTATATATCCATTTCATATATCATTTTTTTGTATAATCAAAATCGGTACTTATCTAATCACAGTTATTGCTTGTTTTTCAGTGTTTAGACAGGAGTTAAGAATATCAAAGTTTCACTGTCTGAAACATTGCCTGGAATAACATCTTTCTCTTTTTCATTATTCGTTTTTCAGTGGTGATAGCTGACAACTCTTATGTTAAAAAACTCAATAAAGAAACATCATGTGAGATGCTATTGATGCTATCAGTTCATTGAATGTGCTTTGTTTACATCTGTGCTGAACGGCATTTTGGTGACAAGGCAGTAGCCTGAAGCTACAATGGCTCAAAATGGCACGTGGCTGCATTACAGGTTAGACGGAGCATTTGAGTGGGACTTCAGGCATGAAATCAAAGAAAAAGTATTTGTTCACTGACTCGTGTATCTAATACTAACCAATTACTTAGTTATCCAAATTTAATCAATTAGCCTAAAAATGGTGATCTCAGTACACAGATATTTTCAGATACTGGTCAGATATGTCACCTGAAATGCCCCCTCTCACCTCAGAAAGTCAGAGGATCCTCAGTAACGCAGAATTTATGAGCACATAGTCTGAACGTGGTCAGCTCGTGAAATAAGTCATTCACAGCTTCAACATCACCAACATCACCTTAACCGCACTCATCTTAACTTGAACTAGGCGCTGATTAAACAAAATGATAAAAAGTTTGTTTCAAATAAAATCTGCCATTTTTATTTCAGTTAATGTCTTCTTGCATCCCTGAAAATCATTGCCTACCCCCAATGCAAAGCAACAAACACTAATCAAAACTGCTTCAAAATGTCTGCTGTTTCCCTGACAGCAAAAAGTGCAGCCAAATTTAGCCGATTTAAAAGGAGACAAAGAAAAGAGGAGAGGAGAAAAGACAAGGGAGGCATAAATGGAGGTCGGATTAGGTGGCACAGTGATGCAATAACTGTGAGAACATCATGCGCACACACACATATGGTGTAGGGTTACTGCAGAGGTGCCTGTCTGTCTCAGCAATGCCTCGCTAAGAGACAGAGATGTCAATGTCACAAGGACTGAGTCACTCCAACACTTACATCAACCAGACACACATAAAAACTGCCTCTGTGGAGTGAAAAAACACTGAGCAGAAGAATGAACAATGCTGGATGAAAACACAGATGCAACAGTTATGTTTTATACACCCAAGATGGGGATTTTTTAAAGAACTTCCAGGAATTATAAAGCGAGTTAAAGCAGAGAGGAGACCGGAGCATCAGGAGGCTGCAGAGCTTAAAAGCAGCAGGATGAAATGGGGAAAATGGGCAAGATATGTTACTTTAGTATAAATAGAAGGGGACAGATGGGAGCAGAGCAGAAGAGGAAAAGTTGAGAGGAAGATGAGTGGAAAAGCAGCAGACAGATGTTAATGGTCGATCAGAGGAGGGCGAATAAGCACAAGCAGTGAGAAGGAGATCTGATTTGAGGAGGTGTAGGCGAGGAGGACAGCTCAGATAATGAACCAAAGATTCAGACAAAAGCAGAACTTTCTTAATAAGTTTTGTTCAAGGTATATATAGGTGCAATTATGACAAGCGAGCCTGCTAATGAGTCATTTGTGCAGAGTCAGACTATTATGCAAAGATAATTATGAGCCTGAATAAAAGATTCACTGATGCTTGCTTTGACATAAAGGTGATTAAAGTTTTATTCAGAAAGTTTAAACATCAAACTTGGCTGGCACTGTTTCAATAATAAGGCATAGACTAGCTCTATTTCATGCCTGATGGAAGACTTCTGTCAAAACTGACCTAACATCTACACAGACTCAAGAGCACCTGATCTGATGAACTCATTGGATATTGGCTGGTCATAGTGGGTCAAAGGTTATCCCCTTAAAGCCCGTTTTGATACATATTTTTATGATACCTCTATTTAATCAATATGATCAACAAATTACTAAAAAAAAATCTGAATACAATCAGAAAAATTATAAAAATGTCCTCAAGTGGATTATCATTTGCCAAAAACACCTAATGTTTCAAATGAGATACAAACATATATATATATGTTACATTTTCTGGAAATTTAGAGTTTTTAGGATTTCAGTCGTAGTGAAATAAACATTTCAGCTCCAAAAATATTAAACTTTTCTGGCTATAGTTGTGTTTTCAGGCTCTAAAGGTTATTATCCACTTTCCTGTCAACATATCTATGGGACACTTAAAAGAGGTCATCTTTTGCCTTAAATCAGGTTCATATATTCAATTTTTGACTGTTAGAGTATGTTCACAATTACAAATGTCCAAAAAAACTTTTCAATTTTATAAACACAGTACCCTGAGCCATTCAAGGCTTCCTTACCCAAGTGGGCCTCGTCTGCTGAGATGGTTTGCAGGGCTTGCAAGCAACAATGGGCTTAAACTGATGACAAAGTAATGGTGGGACGTCACACTGGTAGGTCTATTTAAGGAGGCTGGGGGAACGAAAGTGTAAGTATCTGCCAATGCTACAAAGAGAGGAAAGTTTTAATGGCCCTGAGTTTTTATTTTGTTCACAGAGGTGCTCTATTACATGGGGGAGACATGATAAATACACTAACGGGTGTATACAATTTTAAAAAGCCTGATATGACCTCTTTAAGGGGGTTTCTTTTGGACTTTGCATAAATAAGGCGTCCAACCACAAGTCAGTCGCTCCAGTTTTGGACTTAAAAGGGTCTGTTTTTATTTTATTGCTGCATAATTTTTCCATCTCCCCCACAAGATACAGTATCTCCTGTCACAGTAACATAATGACAGTTTGTGCAATCACTAAGTACATCAGACAAAGATGTTTGTTTAAATATTGTTCTGACACTTTCAGAGATGTACAACAAGTATTTTTGTGAACATATTTAGTGCTAAATTCAGAATTTAGCTTTCCATACAAGGACTCAAGCTTAAAGTCATCTTGACTCAACTACTTTAGGGTGGGGTTTTTTTGTCACTTTTATTTCTTCTATCAAAGTCCAAACAAAGTGTGACCTCTGACCTGTTTTTTTGGTCATGACCCAAAGAGAAAGTCAGAAAAACTTGCATCTCATTTTTTCAGCTGCCTCTGATTCAGTGTAATGGGAGGCAGACTCTCATGGGGAGAGATTCTGGATAATTACAATAATGTACAGCTCTGTCGCCTCTGAAAGGAGAGCCTGTAATTAATCACGGCATACATCTGGCTACGATTAGCTTTACAAAGAGCTGTATAATAGCTCCGCTTCTATCGCTGTCACGGTGCACATGTAGAGCACACGATCCTGAAAATCCACATGTGCAGACTCACAAAGGGAGGAGTGTGCGAACGTCATATGACACAAAAAACTTTCATTGTGCTTGTTCCCTACCTTACACCTACATATGAGGGATATGAAAATCTTATGCTGACTTCCTCAGAACAATGAAAACAATGAGCGAAGACAATATGATTCCAATACAAATTCCTGCTGAAGTAATTCAATAAAGTATAAAGTAACACTGGGGCTGTGGTAAGACTTTTTCTCCTCTATTCATGTGTCAGATTCCTCGAAGTGCTGCAGCAACGCCTGAGGGTAAAATGAGCGGGACCTCAAATATTCCTGGTTTGGAATTTCTGGGATATGAGGTGGCCAAATAATGAGAGGTCAAAGCTAAGCTTTGGTGTGAGCAGCTGCTGCAGGGGAGTTCCTGAGAGGCACTTTACAGGCCTCAGCTATACTAAAAACTTTTACTGTATGACTGGGTGTGACAGTTCCTGCCCCTTTTAACTACCATAACAAAAGGTAATGTTTTTGTTATGAGCTGTCATTAAGTTATGCAAAAAGGTTTAAAAATAAACAGAACTCAGCAGGGCTGCAAAACTGATTATTTTTATAGTAAATTAGCCATTTCACGGAATTGTAATTATCACTGACACTGGTGCCAGTGCACTGCAGTCAGCATTAGGCTGATTGATGTGACTTGACATAAGGGGAGTTTTACTGCTTTGACATTGTTCATATTACCTGTGATACATTAGATATATAGTAAAAGGATGTAAAACTCAAAATTATAAAGCACCTGAAACAGAATCATTTGAAGGCACTAAAGCCAAGTTATGGTTAGTATCAACTTAGCTGCAAGGGCATATCTTATCCCCTTGGTATGAGCAGATTAAGTATTTCACAAACAGCCATGACAGATTTTGGAGTCTAGGTAAATCGGGTAACCTTAAACTGGACATCCACTCTGTAATTTCAATATGATTCCAGCCCAATTTTGAGTTGTGCAACACTTTTATGAAGCTGGAGTAGATTTGAGTCAACCGATGTTTAGCAGTGTACAGAGTCATATGACAGTTGCAGCTGCTCCTGACTGGACGAAAGTAATTTCTGACATGTTTGAGATTGTGATTATACACTGCATTTACTCAAGCAGTCAGAGCAGAGCCAAGAGCTGATCCTTCAGTGTCTGAAATTTATGTGATAATAGTAAGTATGTTTGTGTGATGTGCCTTTTCATCGTTACAGGAAATACATATATATTTGAGCAGGAAAATATCACAAAACTACAGCTGACAGAGATTAAAAAAAAAAAAAAGGGTTTAGCTGTTATTTTTCTGGAGATGCCATGTGCCAAAGAGAGTGCGTTTTTGCCCCTGGATATATGTGATGATTGCAAAAGACACAGCAGAAATAGCCCTCAGGCAGATGTGACTTCAACCTGCATCAGAGAGAGTTTTAAATGGAAATTTTGGATATTTGTCAGTGCTCTGTCTTGATTCTTCATACAGTGGGCAAACTAGATGCACAGATGTGAGATGAACTTCCACCACACATGTTATACCATCTGCTTGAAATCACAGTGTAGGCCCGCTTTTATCGTCCTGAAGACGTATATTGTTCTGTCAGTCAGCCAGCAATTATTCTGTTAGCTACGAAGCTAATTAGCGGACTCTTGAATGATCAATGTAATGAAAACTACCAAAATTTAAAAACAATAAATTTATTTTCAGAAGAAAAGTGCACAGAGTGGGAATAATCCATCAAAAATTGCTGGCAAACTTTAGCACATGGTACAATAACAGTGGCATGTTGACACTGGCACCCTACTGATTGCCAAGGATTTTTTAAATTGCTTTTGAGAATTAGAAACATTATCAATATTCTTTAAATTTTATCAGTATCATCTCTAAGTTTTATATTTTTGTCTGGTAAAAATCTGATTTGCTGTTACTCTTTGTTGGCACTGTAGGGGCAGAGGCTCAAGTACAATACATACATATTTTTTTTATGTCCTCAACATGGGAACTGGTGAAAAAGAAGGGAAAGTTGTTAAGTACACTTTGAAATGTAATTATATCTTCAAAAATGAGCAATACAAAAATCTCATTTTGACAAGCTTAAAAACTTTTATATGTACCGTTTCACCAGTTAAAGAAAATGATCAAATTTTTAACTTATTTGATGGCCTTAAATGTACATTATTTTGTAAAATAGATTTGTTTTCAAATGATTAATAGTATTGATGTGCAGCATCTGCAGTCTATTTGTTGTAAGTGAGAAGGAGCTTGTGCTTAACATTCCTATGACTACAATTGCAAAGAGAAGCGGTTATTTCACCGAGAGATATTAAAATAAACGATTGAAGGACAATATATACAAGGTAAAGCTCAATATCATCCTATTACACACAGGTATGCATACACTGGGACACTGGAGGGCTGCAGAATGAACTAGAAAACTTGTCCAGTTGGAAAGGGTGAGTAGGGGGGAGTGTAAGAGAGAAAGGGTAAAACGTCAACAGAAATGCCTCAACTAGGCTTTCTGGCCGAGATCAAAACACACAAAAGCACGTGTACACATACACAAACGCACGTTACATCACACTGCTGGAGGTTTATGAGAGGTCAGAAAAACATGGTGGAAGTCTGAGGGGGGCTAAAGAAGGTAAGAACGCTCCAGAGTCTACCGTAACATGCTCTCTGTGAGCATTTATACAGTTTGGTTGATCTACTGCCTCAACATTATGTTAGACCTGCAGGTACACACACATTACGTGAGGATGGGCCGAGATTCAGATCCATTCAGGTGCTAAAGCCCCAGAGAGTAGAGCGACGGTGTTTGCTGTGATAGGATTCATCAGAGAAACAGCTTCAAAAGACTGCACACACCTGTCCATACTGAGTGCTGTGCCAATGCATACAGCAGCATCAAAGAGGGGGAATATTGTATTTGGGTGCCTTGGACAAAGCATGGATCTCTATGATAAAACAAGCAGAACATACACCCTTTCTGTCTGATAATTTCTGAAGGTTGCATAGTTTGATCAAGACATAAAAGAGGGGTTATGTTCTTACTCCATGAATGAAAATATGGAGCCCAATGTAATGCTGCTATAATCATCCGAGCTTAGGAATGCATCTATAACCTAGAGCATTTCTCAACATATTGCATAGAGAACATTGCTTAAACTTCCCACATGAGTGCAAAGCTATCCAGTCAGTGGGGTTTGGTTGTTTGAGAAAAGGTTAGCACCGCATGACTTCCTGTAATTAGCTGCCAAACCCAGTAATACTGACTCAGGTTTTCATTGTCTCCAGTGTCTTGTGTCTCACAGGGAATTCTCCGATTTCACTAGACTCGCAGTCTTACAGTTCAATGAGTGACTGTGTTAACTAGTGACTTCCATTCTGCAGGGTTTATGATGTTAAAGTTGCATCACTCACAGAAAATGCACAGCTTTCTTTTGAATTGTCCTCTTTGTTGTTGTGTTTTGGCAAAGTGCATATACTTGATTTAATGAAAAACTAAAATAATACTAATGAAGCAACATAACCGCTCAAACAAAATTCCACAGATGGTGTCAATTCTGGAGGATAAGCACAGCTGATGCTTTTAAACAAAGGAGAGGCAGCCATCGTGGGTTTGTGTCCATGAATATGCGTACGTCTCCAGCCTCATGGTCAAAAAGTACTCAAAATATTGAACATTGTCTTAATTTCTGGATTAGACTGTGTCCAACAGACCCAGCCATCCAAAGAGGGCTGGGTATAGTGGACAGCTTGATTTTAAGTGATCATGATGGTGCACGGAAAATTGAGAATTGTTAAGATTTTGGTGTTGGCACATTTTCAATAAGTACAGAGTTAATTGTACTCTGGATGGAGTAAAATTCCTGAAAATTTACTCTCAGTTGAAAAAGATTTAGTGTCAGAAACAAGACAGAAAAAACATGTTACAGTATATCCAACCTACAGGTGTCCCTGCAGGATCATTAACTCTGAACTCTGAACTTGTAATTGACACTTGTAGAGTAAATTGTACTGCCCCTCCTCTATTAAAGACAAGCACCAAAACAACGCCACAAACCCACATCATGAAACTGCAGCCTGGCCTCTGGATATAGCTGTACATTTTCTGGTGAGAAAATGAAAGTATTCTCTGTAAATAAGGTTTACAGTTAGCTCTAACCAAACATGGTATCGTTATTTTAGTTAATTCTCCCATTGATATGCAGTAAATAAATACCACAACATTTACACTTTGAAGTGTAGATATAAAATTAACAGTTAAGTAGTTAAAAAGATAGGGAATGAGTGCATTACTGACGCTACAAGAAAGCATTGATCAAAAGTCACACGAAGTGTTACAAAGCATTAAATTCTAACTCCAAGGAGAGTCAACAATTGCACTTGATGAGCGTTAAGGTGCATTAAATGCGTAAAAAATATGTAAAAATATTCACTTCTCCAGGAGAGTCTTTGTGCACTTCCAAAACAAATGGTACACAACATTTTAATATGTGCAGACCCTTATCAAATTGGGAAACTCCTCATGGAAAAGCTGGAATCGAAAAAGTATTTGTCTTTTACTTATTGCTAGCTACCAAAAATGCCTCGTGCTTAAAGGCAGATTGTCCCTTATAAGCTTTTGCATTAACCTGTTCTTGACTCCTAGATGGATTATTTTTAATGTAAGTTTTGCAACCAACTCAATTTAAGCAAATACAAGAAAAAAAGCTTGCAGACACAGTGATAAATCATTAAACATGCTGTTCATTTGCCCTAATAATACAATGACATAGTAAGGTGCAGTAGTGTAACCATCACTCCTCAAAACATTGTATTACCTTGGTTACTTTTAAAATGGATTATCTGTGGTTAACACATTGAATTTTATTCATGCAGATATTGAAAAGTCAATCATATCTTGGACATTGTCTTTAAATGCACAGCAGGGAAGACAAGATAAGAAATAAATCAAAAATTGTCCCAAATTCACCCTACAGGGTAAGTATCTGAATCATGAGCTTGGGAAATCCCCACCCCGTCACAACGTCTTTTTAATTCTCTTTCAGAGAACAACTTTCTGAATGCAGAAGGAATCATTCTCCTAATCCTGCAGTGAAAGAGCCAAGCCACACTTCCTGACAGAGAAAACAACTCCTCACGTGTTTTGATGTGGCTTTATTGTGCTATGTTGAGTAAATGATGGTTAAACAAAACAAAAGGTGTGTTAGCAGTCTTCATAAATCTATCACAATGTACCAGGCAGAACGCTGCTACTGTGCGATGGCATAGCTCACTGACAGCTTTTTCTGAGAATCCCTCTACACTATCATTATCTATCATTTATATCAATAAACAAGCCAGTCATAAAAATGTCTTTTCAGCTGTGATTGGACACGTGTCCAACTGTCAGTTTGTCAAATTTCTGTGATCATCTGTAACTACTGCAGGTATGAAAAGTGTCAAGTGTAACTAACAAGTGTGGCTGCCAATAAATGCCATGGTGGTGATAGCATTGTCAAAACAGACGTCAAATATGCAGGAAGTGGAATTATGGAGGAAGGAAGGTGAAGTGTAGCATGAAGAGTTTGTTTTTGTCTATGTTAAATTCATGTTTTCTTTAACTCAGACAAAACTAGAGCGACGTTCTTTGGTCTCTATGCCTCCGTAAGGTATACAACTGGCAGACAGCGAATCGGACAGTAAGGGGTCAAAAGAGGGGCTGGGCTGGTTGACATGTTTATCGGGCATTTTACAGAGACAGATTTGAGGTCACAAACATTGACCTTTACCCAAATCAATGCTGGGTTTAGAGAATCCTCAATCCTCAAAGATTTCTTGAAACATGGTGTTCTAAATTTAAGGATGCACATGTTGCTCAGTGATCTTGACTTTGACCTATGACCTTGAAAACACAATCTCTTTGACCCAGATTAGGACTGGACATATGTGCAAAGTTTAAAGACAGTCCTTCGAAGCACTGTGTAGACATTGCATTTAAAAGGACTGCCTAGATAGATGGGGAGACAAAACATGGAACAGACAGACAGTGGAAGGACAGACTGACATTCATAAAACATAGTGCCCCCTGGCTTAAGCTATTGAAAGTACTGATAGGGTTGGGTATTGTTTTTTTTCCAGGACTGGTGCTAAGTCAGTCACCTCAAAATTATTTAGTGAATCAAGCAAACAGTCAGTAATTTCTCTCTCATCATGTCCAATGTGATAATGCCTCTGTAGCCTGTAATAGTCATTCATTTAGCCAGATGGCAATATAGGGCAACTCAATGAGCATTGTAGGCAGAGAGGGTTTAGCATCTATGGCTTTGATATTCATTAAATAGAACTAAAATGAAGCAAAATAGGTGTTGTGATTTAGTTTGGTTGATGTTGAGTTGGTACCACATTGTGGGGATGAACGACTTTAGGAAAACATCTAATTGAGATTTTTTTGGCGGATATTGCGATTTCAATTCAATTCACGATTTTCTTCAAATTCGGCTTCAGTGCAATATTCACTATGTTTACAGTAATATTTACAAATATGAGAGAAAATTACATCATACATCAAACATTTAAAGCTATTACTCCAAGGCAAGGATGAAAACTAAATGTAAGAACTGCTCCCAAATATATTTATTAACAAGAAACATGCATCTACGCTCTTTAAAGTCCTTGACAATTGGCAGTTATTACAACTGAAGAACTAAAAGAACCATCTTTGACTGTCTTAACTTAAAAAAATGTAGTGGAAAAAAATCCTTAACTGTGTTAAGTTAAAAAACTTAAATTAAAAAAAAAACAATGCTAAATAAGTAATAATAACAAAAACAAATTTCAGCAATTCCAATAAAGGAAGAAAGCCAGCCATGCCAAACCGGCATGTCAACCTTTGATGGTTTTGGACATGAGCGCTGACATGAGACAATACTGACACTAGCAAATAGTTGACACAACAGATCCTGGGTCAGTCAGGAGCGCTGAAAAAAACTGCAGCTTAGGCAATCACATGATCCCATTGTCTGAAATGCAATTTCGATCAGAAAATGATAAATCGTTCAGCCCTTCCACAATGGTACTGTCAGTTGCTCAGTCTGGTAGTGCGCTCTACCAGTAATCTGAAGACAGCAGGTTTGAGCCCACTGTCACATGTCAATGCGTCCTTGGGCAAGACACTTTACTCTAAGTTGCTCTCATTGCTGTGTCAGTGGCATGTAAATTAGTATGAAAGAACATAGCTGTGCTAGCTAATAATAGATGGACAACTTTGAAAGAAAGTCAGAACCATCGGTGATTGAATGTCAAAGTGAATGAGCGTTAATGGGTATATAAGACCTGCTATGTAAAAGCACTTTTAGGCAGAAAGACTACAAAAGTGCTGTATAAGCTCAACTCCATTAGTCCACTGATCAGACAGTTTCAGTACTGATTTCTAAGTGTAGGGGCATAAAAAGGGGGAGGATAAAGAAAATACAACCCTATTCCCAAAAGTGCTGGGACATTAATGAACATTGATGACATAGTGCTGTTTTCAAATTGCTTTATCGTATTTTATTTTAAAGTCAAGTCAAAAGTTGAGGTTGATAACTCACAGCAACTTGTTAAAGTGTAATGCCAATTTGGAATTTGATGCCAGCGCTAGGTTTCAAAAAAGTATTAGAAGGACAGAGTCTCAAATACTACTTTGTTGCAGTACCTCTTGATCTAACAACATTCTGAGGGAATTAAAACTGACAGGACAAAAGCCAAAAGCATAAGGTCAAATGAGCATGTTTTTATCAGACAATTAAGTTCTTACTTTCTACATGATGATCTAAACTGCCTGTGTGGGTTTTTTTTTTTTTTCAATCAAAATGTGATATCAGTGTTTGGTAAACCATCACGCCTTTCACATTTGCGCTCACCACTCAGACTTTTTGTGAATAGGTTGTAAGAAGAGATACAGAAAAGTGCAAGGAAAGGTAATAAAAATTGCAGCTGAGAAAAAGACTCTTGAGTCAAACTCTCAACAAGGACCAAAGTAGAGAATTTATCAACCTTAAAACTAAAAATTAAAACAAATCTTTCCTGATAATGAAGAAGGATTATTTTCAAGCTAAGTTCCTGTGACAACTGAAAAATATTTTGTTGGTCAAATCTCACACAAAAGTCACAAGCTGTGTTATTGGTGTCTGACTTACTCAACATCAACCTCGATTCTAAAAACTAAGCTTAGGTGTGCAGTCTCAAGCAACGTTTGGCTAAAATCTACCCACAAAAACTGAGGGTTAAATTTATCTATTATCTTTATTGAAACTGAATTATTGTCAAAACATGTGGTATATGTATACACTGTTTTATGTTCTATGTTACTTCTTTTCAAATCTTTTTTTACATATTTTGTTCATGTTTATTCCACAAATCTTTTTGTCATATATCAAATATACTGAATATCAGATAGGATTTTTGGTCACAGTTGCCAATTTCAGCACTTATAAAAGGAAGACAAGGAAATTTGGTAAATAAAGCTTTGAGGACAGTTCCACCTTATTTCCAAACTTTTAAAAGAGTTTTTTTATTTTATCATTCATCCTATTGTCAAGACTAATAATGTCAAGAAATGAACCTTAAGCCTGCTGCAGAGTGCTAAATTACTGATGCTTTAATGTTCTCTTAATAAAAACCAAACTACTATTTACCTCATCAGGTCATCACAGGGCAAAGGAGAGATAAAGAGTGATGAGGGATTGGTATGCACACACACACACACACAAACACTCACTCAAACACACAACTGAGTTACAGAAATGACCACACAACTGCACGCACACATCCTGTGAAGTCCGCACAGGACATCAGATATGATTCATGCGTTTTCTGACTTTTTCACCCGTCTTTCTTCTTCTCCTTTCTGTCCCTTCTAATCTATCATCACTCAGGGGGTCTCCTTCAAAAGACCCCCAAAATGGCCCAAAAGCCGACCTGAAATCCAACCTCAGACCCCTCTCCTTATGGGAGCCTCAATCTTTCAAACTGTGTGGGTGTTTAAGTGTGTTTGTCAAGCATGTCAGAGTATGATGTACTGATGGAGGGGCCCGCACGTGTCTTTAACATGCTTTGTGTGCACGTGTGTTCACTGCATTCATATGTGTATTTCCATTAAAACGTAAATATCCTTCAGTGTTAGCTGTCACATTGCTTATCTATGTATTTTACTAATTAAACCTAATAAAACTGTAAAGGCAGAGCACGGCACTGTAAATATATTGAGGATGTTCAATAGTGGACAAGAGTATTGTGCACTGTATAATAGGGCTGTCACTTTTCTCAGGAATCAAACTCCATTTGAGCATGCAAACTAATAACTAAAAAGATATTCGATTCTATTATCAGTCTATTGTTTACCTCTCCGCAACCAACACCGCTGGGCTGCATGTCATTGCATATGAATCTTGCAATCCTGTCCACAATTACTTTTTTTTATACCTGTGGCAGGTTGCATGGGGCTAAGCACTTGATGATGCTGCTGGACACACAAATAGACCTTGAAATTTGTTGTGGATGAGGAGTAAGCCAGCTGCTATTTTCTGACCAGGAACAATCAATTCAGCTTGAAGCTTTGCAAGACGGAGCTGCCCAATGACAGTTGTGAAATCTGGTGAATTCAGCCGCTTGCAAGGCTACAACTATGTCCAATTTATGAAGGGGCAAATTCTTTTAAAAAAAATCTCTGGCAGTGCTTTGTCAATCTCACTCTTTCCTTGTTCCCTGTCTGCTCTGACATGAGTAATAAAGGAGAAAATAGAAACAGCTTCAAGGAAAAAAATGGTCCAATGGGAAGTTGGGTGACAAAGTGTGCTGCCATTGTTTTAATGTCTTTAACAGAAACTTGGTAAACTTCTGTTTTGTTAAACTTGCTTCTAAATACATGTAGATTGGACAAGACTGGGATGATATTACATACTTTCACATGAACAACCAAGTTAGATTAAAATATGTTTTTGGTGTTGCTGTTAAAAGGAAACAAGGATCATGTGGTAGGTAACTGCACAAAATTTACCTCTGAAAGAAATAACTTGCTACAGATATACGTAAGTGACAATAGCTTCAGGGATTGTTAAAATGTTTGTGCAGATTACTTTTGAATTGCATTCAGTGAAATGAAAGGAGTAGTGTTTTCCTCATATTTCATTACTGTGAAAGCAGTTAAAACACAATGGTGAGTAATAACAAGCAGCTGCCCCACTACCATTGCTCCATCTGAACAGTAAAACCTAAATACAAGGTTGATGATGCATTCAAAAAAGAGCTTTGCCATGTTTAATTTCAAATGATGTGCATTTGTGGAGCTCAACTTGTTTTACTAAGTAAAACTGAAAGTAAACATGACTTTAGTTTGTTGACTTGATCCCTCAACAGGCACCTTTAACTATCATAACAAAGTACAGCAGGCCCTCTTTGGTTTATGTATTTAAAGTTCATTTAAAAAGGGATGACCGCCTGCTCTAACGGAGAGGAGAGTCATCCAACACTTTCCCTTCAGCTCTTAATTTCTTGTCTTTTTTAGGAGTTCTGGCCATTCATACGAGGAGAAGCCTTACATAACTCTTTTCACGCTTTTAGGCGGTTTATCCAATTGTCTCTCAGTAATCTCCAACACTTTGTTCTCATGTTTAAGTTGCCAAGTCTCTACAAAGTGTTACAAATGCAAGAATGAAAGAGACAAAACCCACTCCAGAAGCATAGGAAGCTACATATACATTACAACCCTGGTCTATGATCCATTTATTTTCTTTCCAGCCACATTGTAGCCAGATTCCTTAGGTTTAATGTTGCTAACTTTAACATTGAGAGAGAGATCGTTTGCTTCTGAATGGGTTCAGTGGGACATCCTGTTCTCCCATATACCTCTGTGTGTGTTTTCGGCTGGTGAGGCAGAAGAAATAAACTTAACTGAGCTGTAAACACTGCAGACAGAAGTCTCTCTGTCTGTCCCTCTCTTTAAAAAACTTAGTGTGAACAACTTGCTGATACGTGCTTCACATTCACAAATTCCACTTGCTCCTGTGCTTAAGCAGTGCATCGAGTTTGAGCAGCCAGAGGTTATGTGGGAGTCTAAAGCGGAGACTCTTTGATGAATGGTGACCATGATTGTTCATGGCCTCGATTCAGGAAGCATGTTCGCACATGCACTGAGTTTATTGGGGTGAAAGTAATTTGAATATGATCCAGATGCCTTCATGTGAGACGAAAGTAAAAGAGAAAGGAGAAGAAAACAGTTAGGAGAGAAGAAGAGAGAGAAAGCAGCAAAGGTAAATAAAAAGGCAAATCTAAAATATGAATCATGTGCCGCTGCGGCTGCTGCTAACACCTCAAGCCCACAAGACTGCTATTTTTAGACAGAAAAACGAGAGAAGATCAGAGACACACAATAACACAGAGAGCAGACAGAAAGAGGAAACTGAGGAAAGAAGAAGACATAAAAATGAAAAATGGAGGGAGAAAGTTGGCCACAGACCATGAAAGATCCGGACGAATGATTGTGCACCAGACTGAGAGAATAGCAGGGTTGAGCAGCAGCTGCCCAGAGAGTAGACAGACGGACAAAACCACGAGAAAAAGAGGAAAAAGTTCAGTTTGTTCTTACAGGAGAGACCGAGAGTAGCTCTCCACACTCAGACAGGTGTATGAACCTGTGTGAGTCAGAGCTGAGTCAGTGGGAGAAGGCACATTGCCAGCATTAAACAAGAGATAACATGTTGATTTGGAAGTGAGGCTTTGGCTGCCTTACTCAAGATTAAACCTGTTGGATTAAAATGAATGTTTATGATTACGTGGAATGATCATTTCTTAGGTAAAAAGTGAAGAGATTCCATAATATCAATATAGAGAAGTGTGTTTTTTACTACATGAGGATATTTTTCCTCTACTTTGTTTTAATACCTTGCAGTGGAAAGAAACTATCAATCACATTCCCAGTGATCGCTTAACTTTCTAGTCTTAAAATATTGGAAGCAGCAATCCATCAGGCTAACACTGACCTACTGGAAGAAATGTGCCCACTGGCAAATAATGGGAAAAGAATCAATTTTAAAAGCTTGAAATCAATTTAATACGCACCTCCCCCCTGATCCAAAGTGTTTCTACTGGGCAGAAAAAGCAACCTGTTGGGCACTCTGATCTGTTTTTGTGATGTGATGTTTCATCTTCACCATGAAGGCCAAAGATGCATAATTGAGAGAACTATTCTAAGGAGAAGCAGGTGCTGTGCCATACTACCACACTCAACAAAGCTATGTGGAAAAAAAAGGCATTTAACCAGATATAAACTCTTCAGTTGCTTTGACAATAGTTTTTTTTATGTATGACTGAATGTCAGTGTCATCTATGCTTCTATATTTTGAAATTTGATCTGTATTTCATGTGTCCTTTTGTAAAGTATTTTGTAACTTTCTGAAGAAAAGTGCCATATAAATAACTTGGTCATAAACATGTATATTATTGACTATTTGCTTCTCATGAAAATTGGTTTCCTTGCACGCATTTTGGATAAAAATCCTACAAAAACTCGCCAGCATTACTCTTTTTGTGACTCATTACAATGGAAACTTCCCAACATTTGAGTAAGTCTGAAGTAATAACCTATTAAACACATTACATGCTGTCAGTTAAACTCATTTAATAGTTCATAGATATGGGACAACACAATGTATGATTCAGCATCATAAACACACCTAAAAGAACGTATCCACACACCCATTCATACATCCGTCTTTTAATGGCAACCTTAATGACAAACAAGACTTAAGGTTGCCAAACCTACTTAACAAAGACAGGTATGTGTGTGTGAACTGTTTTATCAGACAATATAAAAGATTCTGTTAACAAGGCGGAAAAACTTGCTGGCTGAACCTGTCTTTGTTGACAAGAGAAACGTCCAACTGAGATATGGAGTATTTAAAAGTGTGACAAAAGAGCAAGAGGCATTACAATAGTATTTAAGACATGTACTCTTCAAAAATGCTCTGAAAGAAAATACGCAACACATTTGAAATCTGCGAATGATTCAAACTCAGAGCAGAGATGAGTTCTGCAGGTAAAGACTCAAAATAATTGAGTCAAAAGACATGTTGAGACATGAGGAGTTACAAGAGAATTCATGGTCTTTCTGTTTGGCTTGGTCGAGAGCCAGTGGGGGAGTATTATGTGCCTGAAAACAATCTCAAACAAACACAAATAAACATTTCTCAACATAAAACCACACAGGTGCAATTCCAAGAAACCGAGGGAAAACCAAAAACCCCAATCAGTTTTTCCATAGTTGCAAAAGTGTTTAGAGATTCAATCCAGGCAGCATCCGAAGCAGTTTTTATCACATTTCCATCTTCCCTTTCTTCTGTCTCCTTCCCCCTTTTCACCCCTCTCCCCCTTCTCTATCTCCACCTCTCATCCTCCCCCTTCAC
This sequence comes from Cetoscarus ocellatus, assembly GCA_037902135.1. Taxonomy (NCBI): domain Eukaryota; kingdom Metazoa; phylum Chordata; class Actinopteri; order Labriformes; family Labridae; genus Cetoscarus; species Cetoscarus ocellatus. Next base: position 275,286 of record JBAMNC010001370.1, on the reverse strand, counting down.
CCGCTTCAAGCTACTGAGCTGAAACCGAGCTAATGTTTGGGCTAATTAAGGACATTCCCCACTGCCGTAGTCAGAGCAGATTTGCTGTTTCACCAAAAAGGAAGTCCTCTAAAGAGTTTAGAGTGAAATCCCCCCCTTAAATGTGCTGGAAGATACTTACCAGAAATGCCAGTGGTTCTTAGCCTTCACAGCTCACAACCCACCCCCCCAAAACAAAGCAGTACGCTGTTGCAGCAGTAGTTACACAAGACGGTCAAAGAAACGCTGAGGTATCTTCTTATGCTTTTGTTTAAGATGAGAATGAAGTGAGAGAAGGTAAAGTGGTTACGAATAATACTTCCACAAGCAGAGCTGTATATTTGTCATAAAAATGTCTGCATCTATTATCACAGGAATACCTTAGCCCCTGGTCAGGTACAGGCATTAATTTTTAGCTCATGTTTTTCAGTCCGGTTTGGCCAGCAATTCCTTCTTGAACAGTATAGGATTACTGAGGAGAGAAGGTTTTTCTTTTATTCCAACATAATTCAATTTTAATTTTATGAAAAAAAGACATTGTAATCAACATCCATGATGTAATTAATGATAAAACAATTTTAAAAAGCTAATTATATTTGAAAGTGCTTTTTATCCCTTCAGAACATCGAATTTGGCCCTCACACAACTGTTATTATCAACAATTTTAGAAAAACACTACATTTTTCTTTCCTTGATGTTTTATTTAAACACTCTAGTATGACATCTTGCCTTTTCATCTAATTTGACTGAGCTGTCATTGAACACATCATAATATAACCATCAGCTTCCACTTGTTAAGGTCCATTAAGGATCACAAAGTTTGTTTCTAGCATCATCCTGCTGACTTCAGCAATGATTAAAAAAACTGCTTACATGTTCTAACCAACAGGAGAATTGATTAAGCCTGTATGTGCTTTTCACAGCTGTTTGAGTTTGAGTTACCAGGTGAAAATGTCAGACATGCTCTGCTTCACTGAATGCACTGTGCTGATGTGTTTGGAGTTTACGTTCCTCCTACAAACCTGATGGAAGTTTTTGCATCAGTTTGAAAAATAATGTTATGTAAAGGGGTCTCCACGGCCCCATAGCTGTACTGATAAGCTTGATAAGCATGTTGTTGATTTTGGGTTTGGCAAATGCTGAACCACCTTTTCCCATTCTCGATCCTGGATAAGCAGAATAAGGGGTCTCTCATATTTGGAGTGTGGGTGCATATTGTTGCCTCTCCTCTCAAAGCACGAGTGCAGTGTCTTGGCCCAACTTCAGTGCACTGCTACTCAAGGCAGGAGCTTACTCACCCCTGCACTGTGACTCATGGGGTGCAAATGCAGCAGCATAAATATGGAAAGGGCAGAAATGAATGAAATCTGAATATTGTACTCAAAAGTCAAAATAATGCAATTCACAAGAGTGTATTGAACATCTCACCGAATGGTTAGATATTTTTTTGGGAACTTTTGTATCCCTAGTAAATTCAGCAGAGATGACTGTTGTTATGTGGTACAACTTGCTGTGTATTTCATGCTACCTGAAAAACATGAGAAATGGAACATTTCTTAATTTTATTGTCGACAAACTCATCAATTTTAAGTCTTTCAGAAGTCACTGACTTTAATGTTAAGTTGTCAATAATGTTGATTCACATATTTAGATGTTCCCTAGATACAACTTGTGAATGCAATAAAGCAGGTATTTACATCAATGCCATCATGAGAAAGCAAAGAATATCTATCTGGATTTGTTCTTGAGTTTTAAATTTCCCATAATTGCCTCATTTCAGGTTTTGCAAAGAGTTAATTATGGTTAAATAACAACAAACCAGCAGGGAGGAAACAAAGCAGCATAACAGTAAACCAGAGCTTGCAGGTAGAGAGCAGGCAGTAGATAGCTGGTGGCTCACCGCTTTCTTCATGTGCTTCTAAACATACAGATATAGCCTCATGCAAAGCGTCTGTGCACACAGAGACCACAGAGTACGGATGTGGTTTAGAACCACCTGCAACTTTTAGACTATGATGCTGCAAAGTTCTCTGAATAGCAAATGCAAAAGTTATAGCATGTTTATTTTTGAAACATATTTTAAAACACACAAGCTTAATCTACTTTCCATTTAAGGTAAAAAAAATAAAAAATAAATAAGTAAAAATAATAAAGCATGTGCACCACAGCTTACGGTGCTGTCAAAGGTTTATCTGTGCAGGCGATAGTCTTCGTACTAACCACCTAATACTACTTATAACAATGTCCCCATTTGGTTATTGAAGGGTGCTTGTTTTAAAGGCTGAGTGATCATCAATTATTAACATTCCATATATACTTTGTGGTTGAGGGTCATATGGGAAGTCGATGAATGGTAGGAGAAACATTGACTTACATCAGACATGTGTCACAGCCATTAAACACTAAAAAGTAGGGAACTGATTGTATTAATACTAGTGTCAACACCCCAAAAAGGTTGTTTCCTCACCCTGTCAGCACTTTGAAACCGTAAGCAGGCTTCAACAAATTTGCAGTCAAGGTTTGCAGGGTGATATGGCCGACGGCTCTCTGCCCAGACAATCCAGAACAGACTGAACCTCCTCAATCTCTGGTTCATAGGGCTGCCCGGAGGCCTGCCATGACTCACCTCAGGCCCACATCTGTGGTGTCAGCAGCATGTGCACTGGAACCTGAACATGTGGAGTAGTGTTATGTTCGGCAATGAGTACAGACTCTTCCTATGGCAGTTGGATCGTAGGGTAGGATCACAGTTTAAAGAAGGTGCAGAGGAGGATATGCTGATGGTTGCACCAATGGATTTACATCTAGACTGGTGGGATCAGCTTGGGCTTTCGGTTCCTACCAGTGTGACCAACACAACCATCCACACACTACTGAGGCTCCTGATTGTTAAATGGATAATTGGTTGAATTTACAATAAGTCTTGTTTCTTCATTTTTTTAATTATCCAATCCACCAGGCAAGAGTCAATAGCAGAATAAGCTGTTTGGCATTGTCAGAGAAAATTCAAAAAAAAAATTAATGGATGTAACCCACATACTTAGCTTTGCTGCTCATCCCACAAATGTATGTTCCTTACAAATGTTGTAGCATTTAAAAGGGAAATAAACAGGCTTTTCAATGGCCTAAGGTTTACTGTCAAGAAGCATAGTTACAAAAAGAACAAGAGACAAAGAACAGTACCCAGGAACTGAATTATTGATTCTCTTTTTAACACTGAAAAACACACACAAGAAAGATAAACACCTAATCAGGTGAACACTCCTAAGCCTCCTGATAAGAGAGAGCTAGACTTCCAGCAATCATAACTTTTAAAACACTCTAGGTAATGAAGAAAAACTTGTGCTGCTTTAATAAAAGTGGAATACAGAACATGGTGTTAAAGCAGAGGCTGCTGTTGGTTTGCATTCAAACATACCTCAACACCCTAACCAGTTCTTCTGTAAACAGAGCCACATGGATATGCACAAACGTTTGCTTCATGGCCACCAACAGTTCACACAAATTACACACGCACAGAGGCTTGATGATGCATTTTTATTTAAGTTATACAGCAGTAAAGAGTCATGAATCTTCTTTGCATGTGCCCCTAAACTTAACTGCTTAACTGAGGCACAAAATTCAACCTCACATTTCAGGCAGTTGTGCAGAACTACCCTGGATACGTGAGCTGGCCTGTACTCTGTCTAAAAAAGCCTCAGGGCTGTGGAGCATCTGGATATTGAATATACAATGGAGCAGACAATGGCTAAAGTACACAGGTTTGAATGGGACAACCATCAGACCACAGGGGATCCACAGTCCATTACCTTCTAAAGCTCTCCATTAGCTTTCCGTCTCACCCTCTCTCCCTCTCCCTCTGTCTGTCTGTCTGCATCTATCCCTGAAACATCACACTCTCTTTCCAGGATGACTCTCCATCTCTCTGGATTGTCTGGCTGTCTTTCTGTCTTTGTCTGAGCTTTTGTCTCTCTCCTGTGTGTGCTGCTTTTATTGTCTCTCTCTCTCATTGAGGTTTTAGTCATTTTCTAATATTTTCCCCTCTAAGCAATCTGTCGAACAATCTGTGGATTTTGCTGTTGCATATTTTGAGGTCTCGGGCAGCTTATTTGCCTTTTCTTTTCTGATTGAGCTCAGCTACTTAATTGAAAACAAAATTAACTGGGACAACCAAAAACAAGTAAGTAAGAAAAGTGAAAAAGCATTTGAGATAAGAGATGGGCGAGGTTGATACATAAATGAATGATCACTACAAGGTCAGATTGTACATGAATTATCTGTCAATTTTAAACTATATCTTTGCAGTGTTTAGGCCTGTAATGCTGATAGACAACTCCCATAAAATTCAGAGATCATCGAGTGAATATGAGAGTGAATGGTTGAGAATGAGATGGTGCAAAAGTGCTTTGAGCAGTTGGAGGGACGTAAAAATAAACCTTAGAAGCTCAAGTCCATTTGCAATTTACCAAAACTTGATTTTCATAGAGTACCTTTGTTTCTTGCACATCCCTTGCTGACATCTGGACATTTAGGTAATTTATTTCACATTTTGGACAACTTATAAGACTTTTTTTTTTAAATGAACAAAACAGGTTAATACAGCTGTGCCCTAATGATGACCCCATTTGCACACATAAGCCTGCATGCATGTTTCAGTGTACCTGCATGACTTCTACATATAACTCCATTAGTTGTAATCTGTAAACACACATGCAAACACATGCACACAAACCCAAAGACAAAGAACAGGAAAGGATGTATTTCCAATCAATTATTAATGAATGCAGGCTTTCCAATGAAGTCAGTGTAACACACATCCAAAGGGCACCACTCAAACAAACATGACCCCATAAAAACAGCCCAGCATCTCTCTTTTCTTGTTTCTCTCTTTCTATCCTTCCTCAATATTTCTTTCTTTTTCATCCATTTATGTCTCCTGCTCACTCAGCACCGCCCTCTTAAGCCAGAGTCAACAACAGGGTGACAGAGGTGAGCTGTTTATCACCAATAACACAATGAATAGACAACGCAACACAACCCCACACACATTCACGCAAACAAAGGAAGAACAACAGTAAACATGAAGCAGCTGACCTCTCTGTCAACCCTGCAGAGCTATAATTTGTGTGTGTGTGTGTGGTCGCACATGTTTGTGTGAGCAGTAAAGACGGGTGGGATACTGCTCAGCCGTGTGTGCTATATTGTGTGTGATGGTTTAATGCTATAACTGGTTTTGTTCTATTTACTGTTGTGAGCTATTGCTGTCATCATAACCCCCTGACCTCTGGAACAGGTAACCTAAACTAAATCATGGTTTCCGTTTTATTTTTAACAATATTCCACGTGACAAAACGGTCATACAAAGGTACCAAAATTACATAAAACAAGGGAGGCCAGAGAAACAAGCAAAATCTGGTCAATCTGAGGGAGCACATTTCAGAGATTTGATGAATTGTTTTATGTTTGGAGCAGTAAAGAGTGTCTGGGAGGCAAGGAAGCTTGGAGAAGAATGTTTTAGCAGCAGTGTTAGGTTGTAGCTCTACTTAGATATACTGTTAACTACGCAGTCACATGATGCCCACCATGCGTCCCCTGCGTCGATTCAGCGCAATCGTTGTGCACGTTGTTCTAAATTAACTGGACAAAACGCAAACTACACACTTTATGTCAAGAATAGAATCAATGTAGAAATTTCAGTGTCAACACATCAGCAGGAACCACTAAAACAGAAAGTGGTGAGACTGCTCGGACACAAACATGACAGTAAATCTGGTCGATGATAGATAAATTCTTTTTTAAAGGTCAATACGTAAGGAAATTAGTTCAGTTGATGCTTCAACTTGTGACCTAGTAAATCGTTGACTTTAAGTTTGAGGTTGACACCATGGTCAATTTGGGTACGCCTGTGCTATCTTAGTTTCTTTGTGTATTTTCTAACATATAAACAACTGATTAACACTTTGGCTACAATGAAAGATAACATGCTTCATGATGAAACATGAAGCATGTCTGATTTTGACAGTGACTTAACTTCTTAACTTGGCACACCAGATGGACCGATCAACATATTTCACTAGTCCATCTAGAAAAGAGCACATAGAAAGTGTCTGAGGGGGGCAGAACCCCTCAGAAGCATGTCCGGCTGGTGACTGGACAATTGTTCCATCAATCAAATTCATTTCGGGCCAATCTAATAATGTAGTAGGTGGGTGCTACTGCGCTACAGAACGTGAGCCACTTCATAAAACAAACTCTTGTCAAAACATGTTAGAAATTGAGCAAAAATATTCTTACTACAGAGAAGTTTAAAGTGCTGATAATTGTTTTTCATGAAAAAAAATGTGTCAAGATCTGATAGAACTGCTACTGAAGCTTCTAGCATTTATGCTTATCTCTGTACGAGCAGTCACTTCGTGCTGTCGTCTAACTCGTACTCGTTCTGCTCTAAAGGACACTGATTGGGCCATCCCGCTTTGGGCTGCTCACAATCCTTGTACATTGGAGCTTGGCAAGACGGAACGGTCTGATATCAGACATTGAATCAGGCTGGTCCAGCTGCTGTGCAAGGTTATTAACTTCAACATCTATCAGCAAAGTCACTCAAAAGCCATCAGTTTAAACAGTCACTCATTAGACCATAACACCAAGACAGAAATGAAGTGCTGAAAGTGAAATATGGTAGAAATACTGTGCAGATGATGCTGATGGTAAGGTCTGACCACTGGTCTTTGGTTACTTACAAGTATTTGGTGATGACATTTATTATTGGTGTTTAAACTGTACTTTTACTCTCAAAATAACTGCCATGTTTGCAGTTAACTTTTAACACAACTGGTAGTTTCATACAGCCTGAGGTATTTTGCACCCTCTAGTGGTGTACTTCAGTAACAAGCGTCACATACAGGCATGTATATGAACAAAAATGCTCATGATGCGAGTATGAACGCATTGACAAACTCCAAGTATATCTCCAGCCTTATACGACAAAGAAATAACTGAACAATCAAAATAATCAGACGTTGTGAAATCAAGTACAAAAGCACAATGCCTGTTAACAGCAAACAGTTGAAGTAAAGCTTACAATTATAAAGAGTCAAACCAACCAACTGGGGCTGGAGAGCCTCAACTAGCAAAATGTGGAGCACAGGCTTTTTAATTTGCATCTCTACATAACAGGAGGTTGGTTTGGTAGCTCGGGGGATGCAAGCTGACTTCCTGTAACACTGCTGGGGGTTGCAGCAGTTGGTAACACAGCTGAAAGGGGTTTACGTCCCTTGTGCCCTTAAATTTCATGGCAAGTAAACACCTCCAAATGAAGTAGGGTTAACGTTGATGTTGGTGCAGATGAGTCGTCAGGAATGATGGATGGCGAAGTGCGGACCCGGCATGTGCTCCCAAACCTGACCTGACCTGAACTACATAACAGTACATGCATGCATTTCATGACAACAACAACAACAATAAAAGACACTGATGTAAACTACTAACTTTAAGCACTTTGCACCCTTATACATTGCCTTGGACATTTTATTTAATAAATAAAACAGAAAGGGACGAATGTGTTTTTCATTGTGACCATCTTGACCTTAATTGACATTAAGTATGAACTCCTTTTTTTTGTCATGAAAATCATTTTTCATTGCCCCAATGTCATCTGAGGACATTCTCTACATTTGGCTGCCCTTTATTTTGGTTTAAAGATAAGACGTCATTTGCTTCCACAGTAATCTATCTCTGACTTGCTGCATGAGTCACAGTTCATCATGCTGCATTCTTGTCTACTTATTACTGTTTGCCAGGAAATCAAAGTTAAAATACAGAGAATTTACCTTAGAAGGTAACTCCGACAGACCAAAGAGTTTGCTGCCGAGATTAAGCATTTGACCTTTCATTTCAAAGATAACAGAATCCAGCAATATTTCCCCATCCTGTCTTATCTCATCACAGACACTGATTCGTCAGATAAGTGCAGCACCGTCACGGAGTAATATGAGACCTGCTATCAGCGAAATCTGCCCAAACACTTTCGGCATCAGAAATATCATGAAACTAAACTGAAACTCAGGATGAGGCATTGCGTCAAGTTACCATATGTTTCCCAGCCTTATTTAAATTAGATAAAGAATAGGACAACACTTTTGATATCAATAAAATTTTTAGTGTTGCTGTAAAAAAATTACAAGACTGACTAGAGGAAAGCCTATTTGAGATGTCAAAGCTAATTAGGGAAACATGTTTTCATCTATTTTATTTTATTTGGGTATTTTTAAATATCTTTTTAAAGTGAAAAGTTATTGTCTTGTTTGACATCATAGTGACATAAATAGAAGACCTAACGCATAAAGAGTAATACTTTGTTTCAGTTAAGAAAAATAGCAGTTAGGTTCCCTCAATCTGTCTCAATTGAACAAACGTGTTAGAAACATTTGTAAAAATAGAAGGAATATGTGACGATGAATGATTTCCCTCACCCCTCTTAGTGACTGAAGATTATAACCATCTTTTTTATATTGATATAAGTTATTTTGGGGCATTTCTCAGGCTTTTGACAGAGAAGGAGACAGCTGATAGATTTTAAAAGGGTGAGAGTGAGAGAGCAGGGGAGGACATTTGGCCAGCACCCCATTACTGTCATTTTAACATCACCATCCATCAACCAACTAAAGATTTTATCATTCACAACACATCATATTAGAAGTATAGTAATTTCTGACAAACTCAGGGGTGCACAGGACTAGATTTTCCACATCTACAACTGTTGATATTTCCAAACTTAATTTAACCAATACAATATCAATACCAATATATACCAATAAAAAACTAAAAAGAAGCTTTATAAGTGTTTTTAAGTTCTTTAAACAAGATCTAGGGGTGGAAACTAAGAAACAATTCCAGTTGAGAATCAATGACAACTCTTTCAAGGAGTCAATATCATTAGGTGTTTTTGATTAACAATTCTCTTATCAGTCCCTTTCACTTGTTCTGCTTGGCTTGTAAATCAAGGACGTCACCCTTTTATCAGAAACAGCCATGATAAAGAAGTCAAAAATCATGGCAGACAGGAGGCAGAAGTTGACAACACTGTGGTTTAATTTTCATCAAAAAGATGCTTACAGCACAACTTTCAATGAGTGGAAACACCAGCAGGGCACTGAATATCAGCTGTGACATGTGTTTGATATTGTTGCCACTAAAAAACCTGCGAAGGCCAACTTTTGTCTGAACACAAAATTCATAATAATCAGTGAGGGAAATTGCTAAAGAATCTGATAAAAAAAATAAATAAGAATCAATAACAGCATTGGTATTAACAAAGCTGATCGATTCCTATCCCTACCAAGGTCTGTAATGTCCCAAATTAAAAAGGCAAATTAAACCAAAAAGTCTGAAGGTCAATTCTTAGGTCCAATCCTAAACTTTAGTTCTGATGACCTAACTTAAAGTTTAAACGAGGATGAAAAAAGAAATTAATTACTTTATCTAAAGAAGGTCTGCTGATTTTTCTAAATTGCATTATTCGTATGCCCATTATGCTGATATTAATGGCCTACGTATTGTCTGCTGATACTGATAATTAACGTTAATGAAAATCTATAACTATAGCTATGAAAATATCTGCCTTTAATGATATTATGCCCTAATATTGTAAATTTCTATCCTCAATGAAAAAATATACCAAGTGATAAAACAGATTGCTAATGTCTGTTGTCTAATTTAGACAGTGTGTAGACTGTCTGCAATTGCTAGATAAAAATGGCCAACATTAAATGTCTAGGACTTATTTTGTTGCCATGGTATCAAACTGGTATCATCATTATTTGATATTTACTAGAGTCGCATCAAACTTTTTAGTTCTGCTGTTGTGACAACCACTTGTAATTTTTGCTGGAAATTTAGCTATAAATAATGCACAACCATTCAGCTAAAAATACTGAAGTATATTTGCACCACCCTGCCCTACTTCAACTTTAAAACTTCACTATTGGACCACATCTCTGGATGGACCACTTTCAGCAGTTCCAGTTAAAACCATTTGTGGCAGATGACTGATGCAAATCACGCAGCTGTTCATCCTCACACCATTAAAAGGACAGGGGGGGCTTTCCCGTTTGATTTGAGCTGCATTGAGCTTTGCATACCATCCATGTGACCTCGCTCTGTGGTGATTACATCATTCAGAGCGTGGCTTATGAGGGATTGACTCCTAATCTGGTGAGGAGAACTTCCTACCTCAGCGACCACTGTGCGTGTGATGCTGTGTGGTTGTGTGTGCGTGCTGCTAGCACTGACTCAGCATTCTGTCATGCACACTCTCCCACCACATTCTGACCATGACAATGACCACTGAGATTAGGACTTTATTTACAAAACCTGGCATGACCCCACTTAAACTGTGATTAAATATAAAGGAATCCAAAATTAACGATCAGATGGTTCCTTTACCAGTATTCATTGCGTTATAAGGTATTGTAGCACACTGTAAATTGATGTATTTCAATTAATAACATTGTGGCATAACATATTTTAATATAATGAAACATATAAACAGTGTGTTACCCCACAATTCTCAAAGTATATCTAAAACTACAGAGTAAAATAAAAACAAATTCTCTCTGTATTATAAAAACTAAAAGAACCCTATAAATACAGCATCTACATCATCTAAATCATGTTGCAGTTTTTCATTGTAAATGTGATAGTATAGCACTGTGTCACAAAGTAACATATTGTGCTGTGCAACCTTGTGTCATATCGGTGTTATCCTTAACATTTATACAACACCCCACCCCTCCAATGAAAAACATTTGCCAACACAGATAAACGCAGTTCTTACTGAGGATGGCCAAGGTGAGCAAGTGTGCTGGATCAAATGACGGAAATTTTAAAGCATGTGTAAAGTGTCAGCATACCCAGCAAACATCAGCGGTCCCCAACTGATGTTAGCTTAGTTCTGCTTGGCCTTACTGAGCATTTCCCGACATATAGACATAAGTTAGCCCAAAATCAGGGCATGTAATCAGTGCCTCACTCACTTAGCAGAAGTAGCATTAGTCACCATGGAAACAGGGGAAGAAGAAAGAACAATAAGACTTTTAACTATATAAAAGTTAAGTCCCTGTCCAATTTTACCCCCCGCCACATGTCATACTGTGTCATATTTGTCATATCAAACAGTGTTGTTAAATCAAATTGTATCATATGGTGTTCTTGTAAATTGTATATTTAATTTAACATAATGGACATGTGGTACAATACTGTATTTACTGTCTTCTGGTTTTTCACATTGTTTCACATATTGTGCCAAACCGTACCATATTTAATGGTGTTGTGCAATATTGCATTAAACTATATTGCAGTGTATCATATCCTCATGATCTAGTCATATCAACAAAGATAAGCAAAAAACAGCTGTTTTTACCACAGTGAAATGAGTTTTTAATGGGGTATCCCTTCAACAAACTACCAAAACGCTTACCCAAAATTATGCTAATAGCTCTTTAAATATTTACAACACTATCAAAACTCATAAAAAATATGTAAATTCTGAAGAGGCTAAATCAAGCAGACTGCATATTACATTTAGCAGATTGAAGCTCTTAAATCCTTTAGTGTAGGGAATGTTCCTCATTATTTGTTACAACAGTGAAGGAGCATCTCTCAAAACTTTCAAAATCTTTAGGAAAGTGTAGAGAGGAGACAATTCACACCCAGACATAACAGTCTACGACACACATAGTATATTCACATCAACACAAGCAGCCACACACAGTCCCCACTCATTCTGCTCTAGTTATGGCTCCGCAGATGACAGTCTGCAGCTATTTATAGAACAGAGAGGAGAAAAAATAAGAGGGAAAAATCCCATCTCTTCTCTTTTTTCTCTCTACCCCCCATCTCTCTGCCTCTCCTCTGCTCTCCAGAGGCTTTTGTTAAGGTCATGGCGGATGGAGTGGGAGAACAAGAGGGTGAGAGAGAAAGACAGCAACAGAGAGAAAGGGTGAGAGGAAAGAGGAGAGAGGAAAACATAAACGGGGAGGGGGGACAGTGACAGAGAGAGAAAACAGACAAAGCGACAGACACACACACAGCTGCACAGACAGAGTGCATCATACCACACTTTGTTCTTGCTGTCTCTCTCTTCTTCAGTTCTATTTCCAGATGCAAGTGAACTTGTTAAACTCAAAACTCTTCAAGAATTGATCTTCATTTCTACTCCTAATATAGACAAAACGTATGACAGAAAAGCTGCCTACACTCAAAACACAGTGCTTTAATAAACTTTACCGCATGCAAAATTAAAGCTTGTTGGTCAGTTGTAAAAGCAAAATAGTTTGATTTGACAGACATGAAGTTACTTTTCACAATAAACTCAGAAAGTCTGGTGGAAAATGATTAGAATCAGAGTTGCATTCTGTTCATAAAACACACAAGTCTTTATAAGCCTTTAAAGAGCACCAATTTCAAATATCAGTTAGAGCACGGGTGAAAAAATCTGTATTGAAATGTAAATATACATTTGACTAGTAAATATACAGTTACGCAGCACATTAGGGTGCTTGGAGTAGTGAACTGTCCAAACCAACAGAGGGCGCTCCCAGTGCAACCCGACCGTCCAATGCTGTCTAGAACTCAACAACAGGAAGTACACCTTGAGAAAAAGGAAGACAGGCAAAGCCCCCCCCAGTAGACAATAATGACACCAAAACATATAAGGAACACCGTGTGGAAACACTCTGGCCTCCACTGTGAGTGGATTATGTGCAAAGCAGCTGGCCCACTCCTCCACATGTCCGTGGACTTATTTTTTGGCCTTGGGTGGAAGTGCTCAGCACAGTGCATCCCCGACAGCCCCCCTCCCTGCTCGATCAGAGGCACTGAAAAAGGCCATCATGGGCAGGACTGCAAGATTTGAATACAAGGACATACAGCCCAATTGTGTGGCCTTGGGTGAGCTTAATAATAAAATGACATCATGGAAATGCCTCATGTCTGTGTTGAATACAGGTTGGCGGGGTTATTATTTTCTGTTATCAGCTAGAAAACAGAGTTTGAAGTTTGGGAAAACTGACAGCCCTTGTTCATATATGTTCAAATGAACCAAGTCAAACGGGGAATGTCAACTTGTATTGGAACAACTACCCCAACGATCTAGTTGTGAGTACTACCTTTGTCTTACTTTGAAAAACTCTACCTAGTACGTTTTCAGTCAGACTGGCAAGTTCAAGTGGATTTTTGAAGTCCAGTTTCAGTCAGACTAAAACAATAGCCATCATATAGCTATATACTGTCAGATAAAAGGAGTCCACACACTCACATACCAGCATGCTGAATAATCACAGCCTCATATATCTGACATCCACATCACAACACTCCCCCCTCCTCATCTCACAAAGAATGACATCTCATCGCTGGAATGTGGGACACCATGAAACCAGGGAGGTCCCCCACCTCCTCCCTGATTACACACACACACACACACACACACAGAAATGAGAGGTGAACACAAAGGAGGAAACAGGAACTCACTTGCACGTGGACTCACATTCTCCACACAGACTGCACAGCAAACACACAAAGAGAGAAAAGGCCCGGTGAAGTCGGTGCACAAACAAAAGTGAGGGCAGACTAAACAAAAATCTGAAAGAAAAGACTCGAGCGCAGACACACAGAGTTGTAGAGCAAGCAGACTGAAAGTGCAGCACAGGTCACTTTACGCTGATGCAGACGACCTGCAGTTCAGACATCTATTTTAAACCGAGGACACACACACACATTTACAGTCACCTATGCACCTCTTTCATGTCAGGTTGCATCGCTCTCTTGAACATCCATTCACCCCTGCAGGCACTAATCAGTCTGTGATGTCTGTCTATTTTTAGATGTTTTTCACAAGTCATGAGTCAGTTTAATGTGTTTTAGATTTAATTAGCATTTAATCCAATCCACTCATAAAAATTCCTGTTAAAGCTGAACGGCAGCAGGTCAGGAGGAGGTTCAAGACGGTCAAATGTCATGTGTCCTCCTATCCTTATCATCACAGAATGATTTATTGACGAGTTAAGTAGCAGACATCAGATATTTCCCTCAAAGGGCTTTACAATCAATCACAATGTAACATCTGGAGACCATAAGGTTTTGACTCTTGATCAAAGAAGACAAACTCAATAATAAACAGGAGAGGATGGATGGATGTGCAATTAATGTATCTACCTTCTGAGAGGAGAGAAGCATCTGAGTGAAAAATGGAGCGACGGATGATTTGACAGGGAGATGAGAGTGGAATAGAGGCAACAGACTGAAAAATCCAGACATCAGATACGTCTGGCTTGTCTTTATTTCAGTAATGCTGAGTGATGGCATTATTTGTTATGGTTAAGTACGTATATGGTGCTTGGAAATGAGATCTTGATGTCATACTCTGGGTCTTCGCAGATGCATCATCATTACTGATGCTGGAGGAGTAAGTCAGCAGCAGGCCAGATGTTGTGGTGATGGAACGTGCATCATACAAAAGTTTAACCCCAACTTCTCATTTTGATTGTCCTTGTAGTGCACATTCTCTATCATTTAATTTACTGTTTATAAGGAAAATGTGTCATTGTCTTTTATTACAGTAGTTAAATGTATAATTCTTCCCAGCACACTATCAGAGATCAGAGGAACGTGGAAATGTTTCAAGCTGCTGTTCTTTGTATGATTAAGACTGAATCCCGAAATAAACTATTTTCAAGAACAACAGAGACATTTCAGTTCACAGTAGGAAGTCTCAGCTTTGTTTGCTGAACCCACAGTAGTTTTAGTCTGTCTGGGGACCCTTAAGCTGCCCATCTGATCCCAGATTTGTCATTTTGAGCCCACAGCAACGTGACCCAATCCCCTGCCTCTTTGCTGCAGCTGCAGACCAATCAGGGCTTGGGATTTCAAGGAAGTGATTAGTCTTCACAATGTCTGTATTGTTATGCCATTTCCCCGCAAATAAATACATAGAAAGAAGGGGGGGAACAATAAACCTCTCTCTAATAATCAAGAGTATGCTTGCATTTAGTCTGGCTGCTGTGTCTGTGTACGTGTGATTGATTTAAGGATTGTATTGAGATTTAGTTCTTACAACATAACAATAGGGACTCAGGACTTTCTTAAGGACAACTCTTTGTTTAAAAATAATGTGGTTTTCCTGTGGTTTGAAATGCAGGTCCTGTGTTTCGAAACATTAAAAATACAAATTTCTGCATCTCTCTTAAAAATGTATAGGCCACACCTGTTGAGCTTCATAAAGGAAAACATTTAAACTGACCGGCTGTTGGCCAACACAATATGGCAGGCTTGAAATTGTTTTCTTGAACACCTTTTTGACGGTAACTAGTGAATGGAAGTGGGCTGAAAGGCACTGGTTATCCCTGTAACTCATAACACCTCAATGTTGTGCCCATGCCTGCACAGAGGAAAGGTTCTAGATAACGCAGAGCAGATGGTACTGACACTGTTTTCTATCAGTCATCAGTCTGAGCTGATCTGTTGTTACTATTTACTTCCTGCACATCAGGTAGTTTTATATGGCCTGAGCTCTCTCCTTATGGAGCGATCCTCAAAGTAGGCCTTGTGGCCACCACAGCAAGGGTGGCCTCGGCATGACCAAGTTTTTAAAATTGCACACTGTTTTGCAGTGCTAGCAAATCAATGCAAATTCAGTGAGAGACCTCCCAGGTTTGTATAAGACATCACAATTACTAAAACATTAGCCCTCTTTCTATAACACTTTAAAACAGATTGAAATCTGTGTGCTTTCAGATACAAAGTTGACTGCTTGCAATAACACCATTTGATGTAGTCTAAGCAGTTATTTGCGTTCTTGTGATGTACAATTTAGCAAATAAAGTAAACAGTGTCATGCAAGTAGTGCTGTTTTGCAAAGGATGTGTTGTTTGCTAACAAGCCACTTCTCACAGCAACATGCATTTATTTTACTGATTAGCTGACATAACAGAGACAAGGTTGTTCCATATGAAGACCTTTCAAAAAGCCAAAGACTAGGTTTTATTACTTAGCTGAGCCAAACGATTGGAATGTATAAAAGAGCTTGAATTCCCATCACCACAAGCCAGGCAGGAAAGATACTGATAGACAAATTTTGCTTACTTTTTGTTTGATGGTGGCCTAATGCAGATAAAATAAAATGATGGGGTGGAAAAAACAATATCAGAAAGCATGAAGTCCATTGGAGCCTTTCCACTGTATAGTATCAGCTCAACTCGGCTTGACTTTATTTAGTTGTTTGGGCTTTTGGTAAAGGATTGTACCTGGCACAGTTTTTCGAATCACTTCCAGCAGTGTTCCAAGCAAGCTTAGCCAAGGCTAATCATGACCTGGGGACACTGCTGAGATCTGAGTCGTCAAAGTATCGTCACAAGTTGGGGGTATCTGATGTTGAAGTAAAATGCCTCCCGCCGTCACCTCCAGAATGCTGCACAGCTTCCCAAACTTTCCTCTGCTTAAATAGTTTGCTTTGCTGCTTGCAACCACCTTCGTGCTAATCTGCTAGCAATGACAGACAACCATGTAGTAACCGGCAGCTCTATCCCTGCATTTCCTCCACTGTTGTTGCGAGGATGTCACCGTTTCGCACAGCTAGGGTAAGAAAACCCCACCTACTTTAAAGAGGTATTGACAAAGTCTCTAATAGAATAGAAAACAAAACGGGTAGTATCCAAACTCTGCAGGGCCGAGCCAAGCCTAGCAGATACCAGAAATAGAAAAGCACTCAAAATGGTCAACCCAACCGGAATGACGGCAAAACAGACCACCTCTGTATGTAGAGGTATCTGACACAAAACCATGTTCAGAATGAACACACAAATGTTCAAACAAAGCATTTCAGATTATCTCATGGTATTTGAATGCCCACAACAGCTTTTAAGTTGTGTTTATTCACTGTATAAACAAGGCTTAAGCCATGAAAATATGACAAGTGGTGTCTTGCCCTCAGCTTCATCAGTACAACAGTGGATAGTAAAGAGTAACACTTCTTACTTCCTTCATACACTGTCTAGCTTATCAGGGTTTTCTAAGCATCAACATATATGTTGATAGGTGTTGACTTTTTCCATTCGTCAAAGAAGGGCCCTGTAGATAAAGACTGGCAACCACTGGACTTAATTTAACACTAAGTGCAACCTCTGTGATAAGTGAGCACAAGGTTAAACAGTGAGTTCATCTCAGGCCTTACTTTTTCAGGCATCACAGCTGTCACAGAGACATTAAACCTCTGTATCAAGTCTTGACAGCACAAGCTGGACAACCCACTGTAAGGGAATACAATTATTTTTCTAAGCAAAACACCCTGCGGCCTCTGTGAGTCAAAATCAGGAAAGAAAATTTATACCTATATTTTGCACAACCTGGTATCAAATGATCAAAGGCCCTGTACCAACCTGTGGCCCCTCTGGTTATAGACCCCTGATCTAGCAGACAAGTGATGTCTTGATAAAACCCTTCAAAGAGGAGACTACAAAAAGATCAATTACAGAGAGAATGAGTTAGCAGCAGTGGAGTCAGACAACAACGTGAGAAGGATAGAGACTTATGTCAGAGGGAAAGGATTAAGATGGAGAGAGAAAACAGATGAGAGAAGAGGAAATAAGGAGAAGAACATGGATTGATGGAGAAGATAAAGTATGATTGGAAAAGACAGAGAAGAAAGCAAAATGTGTGAGAGAGTAGAAAGACAAAGCTCCAGCGTAAGCCATGCCATCATTACTAACTGTGAAAGTCATCTAACATCTGCCCGATGCATTCAATGTCCCAGACGCACCCTATAACTCATACAAGCCCTATCCATGAATCGACAACGAATACAGAAACACAGACTACATCAAATAAAACTGCACTGTAATTATGATCAAATGCACAAACTTATCATCACATGTACTGTTATGCAACTCTCAGCTGATATTAATGCATCTTTTTTTTAGTCTTGCCTCCCTTTTTTGAATATGATGCCAAAAGAGCTAACACATACACACAAAGTCAGATTTCACTTTCACTCCACACTTCCTTTTTTGTTTTTTTTCTAAATAAACACAGATGGGAGGCAGAGAGGGCATTGTTTGTTTACTGCACACACAAACGGAGTGAAACGCCTCACTGAACTCTATACACACACATCCAAGGTCTGAGAGCCATCAGGTGAGATTTATTGTGTGTGATAAAATGCCTCTCTCCCATGGGTGGCGGCATGTCTAGACTACATGTGATACTTTAAGCTGAATCTGTATAAATCTGCTGCCTGTTTGCCTCTTTAGGACATTTTATGACATTGTTTGAAGATCTGAGAAATTACATGTTATTAACCACTAATACACATAGTAGATATTGGTTTGACGGCTAAACATTTACTGATTGACTTTCAGCTCTGCACACCTCCACTGCTTACTTATGACAGCGTTTTAATTGAAGACTCTACTCAACACAGACTGACCTCCAGATGTTATGTCAACAAAATATTAAACCTAGGCCTGGGAGATATACTGATTGATTTGTTTCTAGGCTTTTTTTGATAAAATAGAGAATTTAATGATAATACTTTGTGGAAATAGCACAGCTTTCTGTGTTTATATAGACATGCCACCCTACGTCAAACTTCATGGTTTACCTGTACACCTTTGTAACAGAATAACAGCATGCACTTTAACTCCTAGAGGAAAATTTAGTTTACTTTTGTGACATACAGAGTTTTCATCCAATGAAGGCAAAACTTGTTTCCTGTGATTTCAGTGTCTTTTCACACACATAGCCTAAAAAATAATCCATAGCCCCACACCTAACATCTCAGAACTCAATGAAAAAGCAAAAGCCCACCTCGGCAGAATAATAGCCATGGACACAGAGCACCCCCTCAATACCAACTTTAGACTTCTGTCCTCAGGTCACAGGTACAGGAAACTGAGATGGAGATCTGCCATCTCCATCCTCAACAAAACAGACCACTGATTAATGTGTTTCTTATGATGTAAATCTCTTGGATGAGTACAATGTATGTTCTTTGTTTCCTAAATGTATGTCTTTTCTCATTTAACAGCCTGTGAAACCAAATTTCCCATTGGGACAATAACCTTATCTATCTATCTTTTATTGATTTATTTATTTGCACATAGTTAAAAGAGAATTTAAAGAAAATAGTGAATAATATAAACTTACATGTGCAGGCGAGGTAGAAACCCAATATGGGCTTATTTACAAACCTCACATGAGATTAAATACAGATAAAAATTTGCAAAAAAAGATATTAAATCCTAGTAGTCAAAGAAAAGCAAGCAAACAAAAATCAAATAAAATACATCTAACCAAAATGAGAGACTATGCAAACCCAGAAACAGAATATAACAAAAGAAAGTGATACGTAAACCGTATTTTGTTGAGAAAAATTGACATTTGATCATTACACAGATCATCAAAAACAAAAAGCCTTTGACAATGAAACATTTTTTAGCCTCAAGTTATATCTGGACAAGAAGGGAGACTCTGTCAGTAAATAAAAATACAATTTTCTTTTAGGTAAAGAAAAATATTTAAATCGAAAACTGAATTTTGATTTAAAAAATCTGAGATTTCAATTTTAACCCACATCTCCATGCCCTAAATCTGCATTTCCACCTAGTGGTCTGGTTTGGGTCTGTACAGGTCGGTACAGTTTGTATTGATAACCCTGATCATGTTTGAGTCCTTCATTACAACTATAAAAATTCAGAACTTCTCTGGTTCTGACTAATTTTGGAAATATCTGAGGTAATGTCAGTACTTTCCCAGAACATATAATTTAGGATTAGTCATTTTTTACAACAAACATTTACATATTGTACCTTTAATCTTTCCTGTAATCAATACAGATGAAAGCCCCAAGAGCAGGGTGGCCTGACCTTAAAACCAAACATAAGGGGAAACTCAGTCTCACATTATGGGGAAGGAAGCGTGGGGTTACTTTGCATATGAGGAAGTGTCAGCCACTCTGTCCCTCTTCCTTGGTTGCACACAGCTGGTCACTGACACACACGACGGCGAGACAGAGCGAGTGAGGACAGAGCACAAGCTTGATCCAAGATAGGACCAATACAAAGCAAGAGGTCGACTGCATGCTACAGTGAGAGAATGAGCAATAAAATGAATGGAAAAAAGAGATTTCCACCATGTCCTCTTCTTATCCCCTGTCATCTCCTGATTATGTGACATCAGAGCTGCACACAGGGCATTTTGTTTTTATGTTGCTCATAAATCCAGCTGGCAAGGCTGAAGGTTCTTTACATAACTGAACCACACATCTTTATGTTCTTGGATTTGCTTCAAACTGGCAGTCTTATGACAGGGAGCGAACTTGTTTGGCAACAATGACTGCTAGATTCCCAAGCTGAGACGCAACAGTTGAGTGTTTTACAGCTGGTGTTATTAAAGGATAACGACTGATTTATGAGGGGTGTTATCCTGAAGATTGAAAGCTAATCTACAAACAGGCCATATACCGACTACTGTAGAGTCACTGGAATGTTTTCTTTAATCCAGAATACAGCGGCCAAAGCACTAACTCTGGCTGTGAACCTGTAGCAGTGATGCTCAGCTGGTGGGTTGAGTCCCAAATGTATGTCACTGAGCTTTTTTCATTGGGTCACAAATAGAAGTGTGCTGATACATCGATTATTAAATTAATCACAATGCAACACGTGAGGATTCAATTACTATTCAAAAATGTTCAAAAACGATTATTTTTCATAAAACTAAAGGCCAGGAACACAACCGCTGCTTGTGGAACGAAAGTAATAGTCACGTGTGCCACCCGGACACCTTAAGGGACGGACCGGGTGAAGATGGCGGCAGCCAGTTCTTTAGCTACAGTTACAGAGCGTGACATTCACTCATCAAGATTAAAAGCTGGCTTGTACTGAATGGTTAGATGTACCATGACAATTGTACCATGACAATAAGGTCAGTTATACCCTGTTTAAGTTTTTATGTTGTCTTCTTGCTCGTGTGTTTAGCCCAATCTGAGGTCTAAACTGCAGCAATTTTCATTTTAGAAATCTGAGAAGGTTAAAATAGTCGTAGATTTTGGTCATGATTTCTTAATAGGGGGGTGGTGGTTGGTCCCCGGACTGGGCCATTTGAGAACCACTGTACTAAACGACTCTCATTTAAAAACAAAAAAAAGAAGAAGAGGAAAATTACTGCTAGTTTTCAAAACATACCCACTTTAGACTGTTTTATTATTTAACAGCTAAGCTCGTGTGCAGTTCAGCTCAGCCAAATGAATAAGTTAACAATCCCTGAAGATGGTTGCATGTGCACACACACGCAGCCACACCCCCGACGCAAAGGCAATGAACCCATTTAAAACACACACATCTTCAAAGCTAACAGGAGCATGCTCAAACTGTAGACATAGTTCTGTTCTTTTTAGGATGAGTACGTGGGCTTTGTGTGCCTGAGTTGGAGAGCTATTACAAGGTAAAAGCAGCGTTCAAATCAATCAGCAGTGAGGTTGGCGTTTCCAGACTGAGGGTTTGACACAGCTGCTTTTGGCTGTTTTGTCAGGGAAATCTGAACCTCTGTAGAGGCTGAATGTTTCAGCTCAGCTCTGCTTCCCCAGAGATACATGAAAGTACTTATCTTTCAGTAAAATGCAGAGTACCCCTTTAATCTTACAGTTCCAACAGTGTCATTTGGCCTCAGAGGCTGTCTCATGTAATCATGTCTGGAAAATCTGATCAACATTTCTTGTACAAATCCACTGTTCTTCATGGTTAAAAGTGCAACAGACCATCTATTGTTCAGCATAACTGCCTTTGAGACATAACGATCCTAAAATACCTTATCTCAATATCTTCTCATTCCCTCTATCCTTTATAATATTCAGCCACTCATTCCCTAAAATTATCTCTCCTCCCCCCTCTCTCTGGCCTCTTCCAGCACATGGGCAGATTTCAGGCCATGTAGCAGGTTAAAATGGGTCATCGCTGTAATCAAGCCACAGCATTACTAAATTCAGGCACCGATAGCCATGTTTATCCGCCGCAAGAGCTGAACAATATTGGGATAAAACAGTTAATGCAATATTTTTTTTCTCCTGCAATATATACAGCAACTTTTCAAGGGGCCTTTCCAAACAATGCTTTTAATTTTTAAAAAGGTCACCCTTCTTATCTGCTGAGCATCTGGTTCTTCAACAGAGGCATTTCACAAGGACAAAAAGTGGCTTAATTCCCAAAGTGGCATTGGGACCCCTCAAGGCATAGCAAGACACCAAAGGGGGCCCACAGGATGACTTCTGTGCACAAAAGAAAAATTCTGATTATTTTAAATGTTATATTTACCCATTATTGTGAAAGTTTACATGAAAAATGACTTTAATATAACATAATCTTAATGGTTTTTGATATTTATGAGTAATAAAGGTAAAGTACATTTAGGTGTATTACTTGCTTTTACCCAGTTCAGTGACATTTGAGGTCCCCTGTCTCCAGTAATTTTAATTTGGGGGATGTGACGTAAAATGCAGGGATGTTCATTTGGATGTTCACTAGATGCATTTATGACGATTACTTAATTTTCCATTGCTTGTACCTTTTATTTACAGGAAACACACCAACTCTGCATTGACTGTGGTCTTTTCTGAGTATATATCAGACAGACTTCTACTGTAGACCAGTGGTGTTCAAACTATGGCCCAGGGGCCAACTGCAGTCTACAGTTCACTTTCAATTGGTCTGCAGCAAGTTCAAAAAATAATGCAAATGTGGCCCACATTAGAACTTGAAGCTTGACATTAAAGTTTTTAGAATCAACAACTCATGTGCTTTGCCACCTTTATTGCTACAAGGTCTGATTTACAAAAAAATGTGCCAATCAGCGTCACCAACAGTTTTCTCGTTTTGAGTCTGAAAGTGGAGGTGAGCCGGGGTGCTGCACTGAGGGTCATTTTCATCTTGACCAGGGGCCTATGCAGCATCAGAAAGGGTTGGTCAGGGCCCCTCTAAATCTGATTGGCCACCACAAAATCTTTTACAATGGTCAACTAATTGCCTTGCTGAGTTATTAGTGGAAAGCTGTGATGCAGACAGTTTTTATTCTTTAGGTACTTTCACTAAAGAAGCATTTTAACCTACATTTGATTTTACTGACTTTAAGACATGACAGGTGGGTATATCAAAGTGGTCCAGTCAATCTTACTTTTTCCTGTGTGGTCCCTCAGTGAAAACAGTTTAGACACCCCTGCTGTAGATAGTCAAAGAGACCAGAAAATTGAGTACATTTGTTTCTACAAAACAACGCACAACAGCAAGATGCTGCGCTGAGTCATGTGACTGACATTGCACATTTGTCCTTTTCAATTGTGATGTAAGAACTATACACTGTTCAGCCCTAGTTTATTCCAAATCCGGACAATGTGGCATGACTTTAAATGTTTACAGTCTAGAACAAAAGTTTTAAAAGAAAATTAACTTTGCTTTCTCTTAGGATTCTTAAGGAGTCTGCTTTGGTGTAATGGCTGCACATGTCTGAGAGCAGCTTCTCTCTAATGGCACTGATTGAATGACTGTTATTGAAGGAGAGCATTGAGCCCCCAAAGGAGTGTGTGTCCTTGTGTGTGAGGAGGGGGCTAATCTTGCTCTGTTGAGAGAGAAATTTCAGGGTCTTTGATTGCCAGTGGAGCCTGGAGCCTAAGGTCACACACACACATGCTCAGGGTGTCTCTTTCTTGGACCCTCAGTTTCTAGGCTCCTCCTCCTCCCTCTCTCCTCTTTTCATTTCTCTTTGTCTTACTCCCCCACTTCTACCTCCCTCCCTGCTCCCCATGTTTCCCGTTTCTCCTCTCCTCCTCTCCCATTTCTACTCCCAACCCATGCCTTTACCTTCATCTACCTTTCACCATCATCTCCTCTGGCCACATGTTATTTTTGTTCTTTATTTTAACATTAGCTAGTCCAGTGGTGGCCTCACACTGAACTGACACCCTGTGGTCTCCTTGGACACAAGAGAGCCTGAACTTTTTGACCTCTTTCTTGACCTCTCCACCCACTATTCCTGCCCTCTTAAAGGGCCGTCATTCCTCCCCTGTCCTTCTTAACTTTTAAACATTAACCACTTCCAAACACTTTAAGTTGATCTCAATTAAAAGGATCATTCAGGCATGATTATAATTTTTAAGTGATTGTTGCTTTGTTTTTTATTGTGTGCTTGTAATTAACCATGACTCTTTATGATGTGGCACCTGAATTACTGTTTTCCAAAAGTGTTTAGTGATGAAAAGTATCAAAAGGTTTTATGTCTAGATTAACATTCCCTTTCTTATATACAAGCAAGGCAGGGGGCATCAACCAAAAACACCTTTTAACTTTTTTTCAACTATAAAGAGATACACAATACGTTCTGACTTTTTGTAAAAAAATAACAGTTACCATTTTGCTGTGTAAGTTTAAGGAATGGACATGTCATATAACATGGTTTGGTGATGAACTTAATATCAAGAATGTGCATCTTATTATTATTCTACACTATTTGCTTAGTTCATGATTATTACTTAATGATTACTATTATTTATTAATATATCCATTTTTTTCATTTATTTATTATTTATGTATTTTATTACTGTTATTATAAATATTATTATGATTATTGTGTATCTATTTATTTATTGTTATTATTTATATTATTATTATTATCATTATTATTATTATTATTTTATTTTATTTTATTTTGTGTGTTTTTTGTCTGCCATGTTCAGGTTTGATTTATCCCTCTTAAAATGTTGACTCAGACTTGTTAATATTGTATTGCTCTACACACTAGTTGTGCATCTGTAAAGAAAAGTCAATTCAAAAAATGTGTAATCGAAAAAGAAATAACAGCTACCAGAGAAAAAAGACACTGATATAAATAAAGTGCAAATCAAGCAACACTGACTCGTACACAATGTCTTTATCCTTGGTACCAATATGGGGTCCAGTCCAAAAGAGGGTGTCCCATTGATCTCCAGGGGTATATATTTAAGGAAAAGTTAAAGTTAAGAATTTTCAACATATAGCAACTATTTGACCCCTTGGTAAAATATGTTATGCATCCCTGTTATAAGCTTTACTGATACAAACCATATTCCCTCAACCAATACCTCATTAAAGAATAAATTGGTGCACCATTAGAAATCAGCCCAGCTCTGCCCCAAACTCTCCTTGTTATTTTTTCAATACTACAGCTGAACAACATCAGCCTGTCCTCCACCCATCATACACAACCCAGGCTAATAGAGCAGCTTAGATGAGCTATTAAGTGACCCTTCTTCTCCTTCACTCCACATCCTCGAGCCTATTTTTCACTACAGCTTAAGCAAACCATCTCAGTCATCTCTTCCTCTGTGTCCATCCATCTTTTCATTCCTGGAAACAGACTTTAAATTCTTTGCCATCTGATCCGAAGCAGGTTAAAGACACAGCCTCCTCAAATCCATCTCTGAAACATGCACACAAGCAGACAGTGGAATATAAACAACCTGGGTCAAATATGTATATGAGTCTAAGAGATGGAAAGACACTCCCATTGTGCAAACCCACGTGTTCAAGGAAAACTGACAAGTTCCAGATGATCCTCTTCTCCCACAGATCTCCTCTTCCCATGCCCACCCAGTGTGTGAATTTGATTGGTTGTCATGTGTGCATCTGTGAGCGTGTGTAACTTTACTCTGCCACATGTCAGTGGTTGCTCGGTCATCTTTGACATACGCATATATACACACACAAAGGATTACAGCCCTGCATTGTAAAGGAGTTCTTGTCTCTGCATGCATGTAGTCTAGTCACCACAGGCCTTCAATACCCTTACATAACACAGGCAGTATATGATGTTAAATAGACATTTTTATCCCTGTAATCCAGGGTGTTTGGGATTTAAAAAGCAACACGTACTAAACAGTTACTGATGATTCAACCAAATCACCATCAGATTGAATAAGGAGTCTGAATCTGACCTAACAAAGACCCCTTCAACCAAGAACACAAGCAACAATAAGACAGAAAGACAGAACAAGGCGCTTGTGACAAAGAGAGAGAGCTCGGCAGAGGCTTTCGGCGTTTGTTTTCTGATAAACAAACTGGCGTTTCCTAGATGCAGGGCATCAGGCGAAGCTGATTTTAGCTCCTGGGATTCAGGAAGACTCGAGGAGCATCTTGTGATAGAGATGACAGGAAGGCAGAAAGTACTCCCACAAGAAAACAACCCTAGTGGAGGAATTTTAACACATGCAGATGTGAAAGGAAAAGATTTAAGTATAGTGTCACCTCATTTGGCATTTCTGGTAATAGCTTAATAAAACAGCTAAATATAACCAATCACTATCATTATGGGGTGGTCATCATTCATGGATCAAGTCATCAATCTGATCACCTGCGGTAAAAACGACTGTCTGCTTCTAAACAGCTTCATCAACTTGTGTGCTCCAGCTGCTGTAGCTCAATCATCCACTTGAAGCAGCAGCAGTGAACTCCCCAATCTATGCTTAAACTTTCATATTTAAATCTGTTAAAACAACTTAACTTGGCAGCATACAGTCACTTTATGATGTGTTTACAGTCCAGGTGGTAAAATGACTTTTAGAAGGGTAAACGTTCAGGTCAGTAATGTAACTATAAGACTATGAGTTAACAGTCCTGTAAGTAAAATAACTACAGTATGTGCAATGTGTTCATGGTCCCCTTTAGGTGATGCATTTACAGTCCTATCAGTTAGTGACTTTCAAGTAACGACAAATAAGTGATGAGTTTACAGTCCTGTGGGTGAAGTGATTTTAGCGCAATAACTTGACAGTTTTGTTAGATAAAAAAGACTAAAAGTTGATGCATCTATTATACAATCAATGAAATGACAATCATGAGATATGTTTCATTGTTAGAATGACAATAGGGTGATGCGTTCACAGTCTGGTTAATAAAATTACTGTTAAGCTGGGTTTACAGTCCCATCATTAAATGACTAATGGGTGTTGCATTTTTTGTCAGGTGGTTAAATGACAATGAGGTGATGATAAATGATAATCAGGCAATTATTTCAAGGTCACATTGTTAAAATGACTATTAAGTGATGCATTTCAGGTCCTAATGGAAAAATCACTAACAGGCAATAAGTTTACTGTCCAGCAAATAAAATGACCATTTTTGATAAGACTGTGACTGTATGGGTCTGTGGGTAAAATGACAAATGGGGGATGAGTTTCGGTCCTGTTAGTAAAACGACCACAGGCGACAGATTTACCGTCCTGTTCAAATCACTGTAAGGGGAAGTGTTTACACTCTGTTTGGTAAAATGACTTTTGATGATGCATTTACAGTCCCATTGGTAAAGGACTATTAGGTTATACCTGCGGGTCTCAGGAGTAAAATTACTCAAGGGCAACACGTTTACATCCAGCTCAGTAAAATGACTGTTGGCAATGAGTTACAGGTCCCACTGTTAAAATAACTCAAGAGTGATGGGTTTTATGTTTTACAGTCATGTCCATAAATGACTGCAAATGTTTACAGTCTCACTGGTGAATTGACTATCAGACAATGCATTTACTCAGTAAAAAACTAAACACTCAAAGATGATCAGTGACAAGTATCAGCAGCAAAAAACATGATTAGAATTCTCTAAAAACGTTACAATATTTAATGCTTGATGCAGAGGTAGAATTCGGGGCTTCCCCTCTGTTATTCTGCAAAATAACATGTCCACTGAGCATCATGTGGGGCATCCCACCCAAGGGCTGGTTCACAAGCCCCATCTAGTCCTTAAAGTAGGCCCCCTGGGTTTGAGTCTCACCTGTGGCTCCTTTGATTCATTTCATTATTCCTTCTCACCCCTGTTTCTGACTCTATCCACTGCCCTGTGGCATAGAAACCCCAAAATACATCTAAGAAATGTATCTCTTGCAAGGAAACAAGCATTTTCATCAGGACAAGCAGTTCCACGTGAGTCCATGTCAATGTTTTCGTCCTCTGCAAAACCTTAAGCTAAGTCAGAGGCCTGAATGTCATATGACCAACTGAGACCATTATTCTTCATCTCCAACTACTTACTGCACCTCCATGTCTCTGTGGGCACTTGTCAACAACACAAGCTGCAAAAACATACTTCTCACTTTAGTTTTCTGTCAGCCTCCCCTCTCTTTTTTTACACTTTCTGTCTCTCTCCGTCTCTTTCTGGAGCACTTGCTTGCTGCACAAGTTGCACCATTGCAATGAAATGTAGCAAGAGCATCCTGTGGTGAACTGTACGCCATCCTGTCTCATGTTTCTGTATTCAAGAGGCAGACTTCTTTGCAACCAGGAAGTTATCTGCCCTGCACAAGGGGACCACAAGTGGGTGAGAGATGCAGCAGAGTCATGCTTTCACTGTCTTTACCCTACATTTATCAGACAGTCAGGGGATTCAGATGAGGAAGTCTCAACCCATGAGCATTTACTTCTTTAACCTTCAGTATAATGCCGGCCCAAAAAAGCATAACACTGATTACTGGCAGATCGAACTGACACGGCAACAGGAAATCAAACCAGAAATTTACACACATATGGATTACTCAGCATCCTATTAGCCACCCATTTATGAAACTTGTGGTAGTGGTAATCCGACACACATCCGTTCACACACAACGAAAAAGAACTACAGTTAATATCAGCGGCTCTTGAAACAGAGAGAGCAAGAATTCAGCAATAAACAGGAAATCAAGTGCTTGTGAGACACTGACATGCTGGATTTGCACCATACATTCAGTTTGTTTGTGTTTTTACAAAGTAATTCAAAATCAGGGTAGCTAATGAGTTTTTTTAAGAACACAATTGTTCTGAATTTACACATCGAATGGGAAAACTTGTTCAAAGTTGACTTCTTGGTTCGTACTGCAAGCAGTCTCAGAGCTCAGCAAGCAGCTCAAAGCAAATCAGGGACTCCTCTTTTTAGAGTTTTCTTCCCTCTTTGTTTGACATGAATCCATGAAATGAGAATTTGTTGGTTTAGTAAATAGTTTAGTAGTTAAATAGTTCTTAACTATTCAGTTAAGTAAATAGTTAAGTAGTTTTGTTGTGTAGTTTAGTGAATACTATTTATAGAGTGCTGCCTTCATAAAAAGTGCCCTCAATAAAAAAAGCAATAAGTTAATAGAGGAGATCGGCAGAGCAAGCGCATGTGTCTAAACCCATCACCTTTTAGGGCACACTGTCAGATGTTGGTAATGCAGGCTTCATGACATGGAAATGCAAGATCTAAAGTTCCCTAAAATATCACAATATGTCAGAGACAGTCAACACTGAGTCAAGTTTCCAATGGACCCTGCGTTACATATTTTAAATGATGACTCTATCCTCTCTTTTGCGGAAAATACTCGCAAAATCTGGCTAGCAGGACTTACAGCAGTCAAGAAGATAATAGCACAGCAGTGGAAACCTCCTCATGATATCTCAAGTACTCACTGGCTTCAAAGTTTTTTTGGACATTTCTCACCTGGAACTTTCATCAGCAAGAATTAATGGTGCGAAACAGAACACAATTTCAAACTGGACAAACTTCATATCTAACTTTAAGGATCTACTCTCAAATCAAGGATCTTTGTCTGTGTGGGTGGTGATGGCTTACGGGTTGGTTGTGGTGGTTTAGGGTGAAGATGGGATGGGGTGGGTGAGATGATTTGTTCAAAATGTTCGGAAAAGTTAGAAAAGTTAATATGTATAAACTGAGATGTCAATTGGATGTATTTTCGTCAACAAAAAATATATCACAAAAAAATAATATATCAGAGACAAAAAATAATATTGCATATCATTTTCCCCACCATCAATCAGCCGTAACGCCTACTGTAGTATTGGGTGGAAAAGACTGTCATAAACAGAACAAGAGCACTTGTTTTAAACAGATGCACACACAGTAATGCCAAACTTAAGGAGAACCAAAAGAATACAGTTAAAGTGTAGGAATCTATCTCCTTTGTTGCTTCCTCGGTTTCTTTCGGGGTAACTTCAGTGTTGAGAAACTTCATATTATAAACAGTAACAGGTATCCTGGCTTGGCTGACTTCACTTTCCAGCTAGCTTGCCAAACAAAGGTAATAACCAGCCAACCAAAAACTCTCAAGCAGTGTCCTCCACCGAGAGACAGCTCATCCTGCAATTTTAATGACTGACCCAGAGATAGAATCTATCTTTAATGGGGTAAACAACAGTTTGACAGGCAGCGTGATGCCAATGGAAGAAAGCACTCAGTCCTAATTCAAGCTACACAACCTCAGAGATAAATGACCCAAACAATGGCCTCATAGCAGGAGAACAGCCCTTTGAAATGTTGATAATCTTTCTAAAAAGCATCAAAAAGTAAAATATAAAACACATGCAGTTTAAGGTGGGATGTAATATGCAGTGTCCAAATCTTAATCAAATTGTGATCTCATTTCATCAACATTTATAAAAGATGGTATCTCGAGAAGCAGAAGTTATCAAATGCCAGTAATTCAAGGTAAGAGAGGGAAGCCAAGAAATTATAAGTTAGTTCAGCATCTGGATGAAATTTGGTCATTTTGGGGTCAACCATGACCACAAAATGACACTTTATGAAAGACTCAGCATGATAAACAAGACAAGGGGCACACATGCAGAAAAGGTGACATGTTTTAGCATCTGGACATACCTGGAGTTCACACCAGGCCACTTCCACTGTTGTCTCTGTATCCAGCCCTTTGTAAACCGTCTTGAAGGACCCTCTTCCAATCTCAATGTCAAATTTTAAGAAGCGTCCATCCGGAGAAGTCCCCACAGCTTTCGTCTCTGCTTCCTCTATATCCTCTTGCACTCGTTTCTCGGCCTCCCTCTGTTCTGCCCGGGCTTTCTCCCTCTCTTTTTCCTCTGTTGGGCTGCTTGCTCCTCCAGAGTCTGCCTCTTTTCTATCTTTCACCACCTGTTGTGTATCCTCTGGATGTAATGAGGCATCAGGTTGTTTACAAGCTGTTTTGTCTGTAACATCCAAAGCTGTCGGGATGGGTTCTTTAGCCGCCCCATCTGCACTGTGCTCAGCACCGCTGCAGGTAGAAACTGTGTTACTGCCTCCACTTAACTCTGCACCTGCAAGTCTCACATCTCCCTCTGTACCAACCCCACTAGTCCCAAGACCAGGCTGAAGGTTTGTGCTTTGGACCGCCCCACCTTCAGTGCCCCCTACCCCTGATCCAGGACCGGAGGGCTGAGGTGACAAAAAGGTGGGAGACCCCTCGCAGTCTGGAGGAGACGTGAGTATTAGTGCTGCCTTGCTGGGCAGGTCCAAAGCTGTAGCATTAGAATCACAGATGACGCTCCGGCGGAAGAAGCGATGCTCGGCTGTTTTGGAGTCTCTTTCCATGGTGTGGCGCCGACGTTGGACCTCGGGCTGTCCACTGAGCTTCTCCACCAAATGCGAGTCAGAACTGGCAGCGCCGTTCACATTTTTATGGGGGGACTGGGGTGATGGGCAGGGGGAGGATGAGGCCGAAGGTGGGGCCGGGGCAATGAACTTTACCACTTTGGTGGCGCTGCTGCTTTCAGACATTCCTCCTGAAGGCTCTGACCAACAAAGATAAATTCTCCAGGTACAACTAAGTACTTGTTTTATAAAGGTAAACACCAATCTATCAATAACCAATCAAATTAGAGGCTCTTTAATTCTGACCAAACTCCAGGAAAGAAAAAAAGGGTGGGTTTTAGAGATAACTCAATCCAATCTAACAAATGCAGCAGTTTCCATGTTGTACTGTAGCTTTTTGCAAGGATTTATGAACTTTCCCTCTGCTTTGCCCTGTCAGCAGTTTCAAAAGGACAGCCCACAGTTCCTACAAGGCCCCTCTGAACAGGGCTCAAGGAAGCCCCAAGAGAGAGGAAGGGGCCGTCTCTTTGAGATTGGGAAGGGGCAGGATGAAACGCAGTCAAAGGAAGGGGGATGCAAGTGCTGCAATGAGGTGATAAACGTCAAATTAACACCTGAATCCATCCTGCTGCCGACATCCAGGGAGGAGTGACCACGACATGGAAGGACTGGAGATCTAGCAGACCAGTGTGGCCTGATGTGAAGGCTGATGGGACCAAATAAGACTGGAATCCAACACAGCTCCCAGCTCCAGGTCTGGTGAAGTCAGATGTTGGTAGGAGACTCTCTGTTGGGGTGGCTGGCTCGCCTGCTGAGGCCAGACAGAGGGCTAGGTAGGCCTAGCCTGGCCCGGGTTTTTGTTCTTCCAATCCTTTAACTGCAAACAAAAAAAGAGAAATACGTAAGATAACATTAAATGTTTTAAAAATCAAAATAGAGATGTCAGGAGCATTTAAGCCCCAAACTAGGAAACATCAGTGCAGTACCATTTTGGACCCAAAGAAAAAACTTTTCTTTGCAGTACATCAGAGAATATATCAATATTTTCTTTAACCCTAAAACTGCTGATGATTACAGTTAAAGAAGACGAAACACACCAAAAACAAGCCTATGTGATGAAGCTGAACAGGATGACCCCAAACCCTTATCCAGCCCAGAAATCACACTAATGCAGTATTAAGTCTTTTTAAATATCCAGATCTTCAGACATATTTTACCCCAAAGTTTCAGAGAAGGAGGTGAAGTAGTGTGGGTCCACTCAGATCTATAAGTCAGTAAGTACTGACATTTCTTGCGTCCCTTTGGCATCTTAAAGACCAGAAAAAGTCTTGCTTCAAAACTGAAAATGAATTTGAGTTTAAGTTTTCTTGCAATTTTATAAATATAATGACTGACCCAATATTGGTGCCAATGGCTTCCTTTATAGGTTCTCATTAAAACAGGTTATTGTCCCAAAGCACGTCTGCTCATATTTTGCTTAAACTGCAGGGAGATCCTCCAAAATGACACTTGTTTTTTTGCCAAGATAACCAGTGAAACAAAACACAAGCTGTCAGAAAAAGTGCAGCATTTTACCACAATCTGACCCCAAATCATTTGTGTGAGTGACAGAAGCAGGGTGGGAAATGAACACCAGCCAACATCTGCCACACATTTGGTTGCAGTTGACAAATCTGTCAGCCCCTCGACCGCTGAGCAAAGATCAAAGTCTCCTTCAGATGTTGTTTTCTGGGTTGGTGGGTAAGACAGAGAAACTGGGTCTGCAGGGCAAGGACAGTCAAGAATCATGCATTAAAAATAATATTTGACCCTCCATTACAAGATGGTTTTAAGCGATTTCACTCTTGCTAAAGGAGTTTATCAGTGGTAGCCAGACTGTAGTTGAACCCGTGCACAATCTTTAATCTCCAGCTCAAGCGTGTTATCATGAAACAGATCTGCATCCCATCTAGCTCTTTCTGTAGTAATCATTACTGTGCTGCTAATGCACTGGAGTGATGCAGTGGAGTGTGCGTCTAATTGCTCCACAATCCAAATTTAGCCCAAAGTCACCACAGCCTCGCTGACCTCGAGGTCAGGCTGCCCTTTGGCAACACAGCAACTGAATAAGAGAAGACGGGGTACATGGATGAAACGGGGAAACTTAATATACACATAAGGGCAGCAAACATGAGCTTTACTCTGGATACTTCATCACATAAAAGACATCAACATGTTGAAAACACGAATAATGGATCTGCAACGTTCCCCCAACAAATAAATGTATTCTGTTATCATTTAATTAAAGAAATAAACAGCAGCTGCTTTATTCTGCCGTGTAGGAAATCATTCATTTAATGTTAATTTGCTTTTTGAACAAGCCAGAACACACATTTTCAATTTTTAACAACACAGACGCTCAGAATAACAGTGCCCATTTCATTTGGACATTCTTATCATATATGCCCTGTGAGGCTGTCACAGTACCACAAACCAGATTTTTTAATTTTTAGCCCATTCTAGTGAAATAAAGCAACACTGATACCAGTTTTAATACAACCACATTAAAAACACAAATCCTGAGCAACCAATTTGGATTATCTCTTTTTTTTTTTTTTTTTACCAAGAGATGAGGGATGTATGATTATCATTTTAGATTCAATATAGGCAGATAATTACTCCAAAAACAAACTATCAGTAATGGCAGAAATCAAAACATTAGCCTTATATACCAGAATCAACTTTATAGTTTTGTTATTTTGGATATTTGTTTTGAAAAAATTAAAGGATAAAATTAAAAGGATACGTTACAAAATATAGGTCTAATTTTCTGACCGCGGATTAGTAAATCAATGTTTGCAAAGCTTGATTTCATTGTTAATGTTAAAAGTATACTAAGTTTTGAAATATCAGCAAAAATTAAAATAAGGTACATTTCAACCTGGAGATGCAGTCAGATTCCTACACACTGTCCAAAGTAAACAAATATGTTTAAAATTACCAACATATTTGTGTAGTTTAGATGGCACTCCTGTTCTCTTATAGCAGCTTTCGACAAATACTAGATAGTGTATTAAAATATTTTTTTTCTTTTAAGAGCTGGTACTTTTCCACTACTGTTAATTATCAAAATAGCAGAGATCACACCGTCTTAAAGCAACAACGTGAAAACTAGGGCTGGTATATATATTGAGTTTTCATAATAAATATAATTCTAAACAACATAAGTTTAAACCGTATTGTTCACATTGATAAAGTTGTTGACATGATAAAAAAGCATTAAATGAGCCATCATTAGAAATGCCAAAACAGGAGGCAAAAGCACCACAAAGCTTTCTGCAGTTGGTAACGCAGCTGATGGGGTTGTCCTTGCCTTCAGAGCCATCTAGGCATAGAGTTTGCATCCCTTGCGCTCTTAAACTTCATTGCACAGGAAAAAAATCTACGAATAAAGTAGGGTTAGCATTGCTGGCGGTGCAGATGAGTCGTCACAAATGATAAATGGCGAAGTGCTGACCTGGTATGTGCTGGTATGACCTGACCACAAAGTGCAATATGATTACAATGTAAAACAGGTAGCTGCAGCCCTAGACCTAAAGCTGCTGTAGAAACTCATCATCAAAAAAATCTTCTTAAGCTCTATCAACCCATGTTTTCAAAAATAACATATCTGGAAAAAAATATTTAGACATATATCGAATATAGCCATTCACCTAAAAAAAATATCAAGATACAGATTTTGGTCCAGCCCTACTCAAAACAATAGTTTTAACGTCAATCTAAAAGTAGGAAGACTCTTCATGAAGAGAATGGCACATATCCCACTTCCACTGAGGTCCCCAATCACCTGCACATAGCACTATGTAAGTTTGAGTCACAGTCACCTCGCAGAGTGTGTACTGCTACTGTGTAGTTTGCCCAACTCTGCACTGTGTTCCTGAGGCAAGAGACAGAAAACAAGACAAAACGGGACGGTGATTTGAGGGGCTAGGGGAGGAGAAAGAGGGAGTGACCAAGCAGGAAGCTGGGCTGGTGTAACAGCCTCCAGCTAATGCCATGACACAACATGTGACTGGGGTTGTAAAAGAGTATGTAGACTGATTTTTAAGTCCATTTGAAAGTATATATACAAAAAAAACACCAGGTGACATTAAACATACCGTAAGTGGGTCAAAACTCTGCATAAACTTGGATGGAGAATCATGAATCAAACAAATTCATTGCAAATCCCAGCTCAAAAGTCTGCCAAAAAGGATAACCTGCAATCAAGCTTTATTTTACCTGCAGAATGTGAAACGTCTCCAAAGAGTCCATTTAAAGTTCTCTCTTTTAAAGGTATATTGACTCTTTCCTCAACGTGACCACCATACACAGCATCAGGTACCCACTTTTCCCCACAGGCCACAGTATATTGTCTCAATTAAGGCAGGGGCCAGCAGGTAATATGACCTCTTGTTAGTAACTTTAATAACACATATGATGGCTCTTTATCTTGTAATAAACAAGTCAAAGTCCTTAAATCCTGAGGTAATACCCCAGATTATAGAACATATGAATAAGTAAGTGTTTAATGGCTCCTGGGCACCCTAAAGGTAAGAGGAGTCAAACAGATGTTGTGGGTTCCTGTCCAGGTGTAGATAGTCCTACATGATCTGCTATGAAGTAAAGGAGGACATTAGTTCAAGAGACCAGACTGATGACATCAGTATGAGACAGACACAGTCAACAAGAGCACTGCTGGGTGTGATCCATGCAAACAAAATCTTATTATGTCAATCTCCAGCTGCTTCTGCTGCCTGCATGTAGGTACATCAGGTTTATTACTCAGGACAGTGATGTAAAGGTGGAGGTCAAGTCCCCTCTGGGGGTCACAAACACATAAAAGGAGGTTGAGGGATGCTTTCCAAAAACAAAGACACATTTCAAACATTATATTTGACTCATTATTCAAAAACATACAAGAATGAATGTGGTTTAAATTACTCAGTTAACCACAGTCATTTGATGAGATTTATGCTAAAATTAGGGTAATTATGTGAGTTTACTTATGATAACAATAATGTAGGAGTTTAAAGACACAAACAATGTGGTCCCCAGTCCCATATATTACTATCTTGGAGCTCATGGGCTGAAAACATTTCAAAACCCCCTGATTCACAACAAGAAGCTCAAGGGAGGGCAATTTTGGACCTCAAGCAAAGCACTTCACAAATCAATTTAATTTATCAATAAGTTGTACATAGAAAACATGACAAAACTGCCTCCATAGCAGGGGACTGTTAGGACCATTGCAATCCCCTTCTTTTGATTGTGTTTCCACCTTTTACATTACCAACACAGAAAACAATACGATGACGACGTACAATGGTGAGCTGCAGACCCAAACTTCAAGCCTTTACAGCCCTCTGTGCTTGAACAATCCTTGGTTTGAGCTTCACTAACCTGTATTGGTTAAAATTATTTATCTTAAACTACTTTCACGATATATATTGAAATATTACCATTAATATCGATATAGTATTTTTTATCTATATCACCCAGCCCTTACTCAAAGCCAGTAGCCATAGGTTACGACTCCGCCTGTGGCTCCTTTTCTTTCTTTTTCTCTCTCCTTGGCTTCCATCTTTGACTAAAGTCATGACTGAAAGTGATTAAAGACTAAAATGTAATCTGAAAAGAAAAAAAAAATCTATATCTGTGATAACTTTTGAATAGTGGTACCTATTTTGTTACTTTAACATATATGTGATTGGCTATATTTTTTCCGTTAAGCTTTTTTAATGATTACGTACTTTTGAAAAAAAAATTGAAAAGAAAATGTCCATCAACAATCCATTAAGACTTTGGTGACTTTACTCTAAAGCAGAAAGCATTACTTAAATTAAATGTATAGTTCATTAAATTCAGTATTTTTATTAGCATTTGGGCTAAATATGAAACCTGACACAAAAAGCCATATATAAATAAGGGATGCATGATATTGAATTTTTACCAATATCCGATATGCCGATATTTTTTAATTCATTATCGCTGATACCGGTACCAATATTTCTGGTTAAGAGCACAAGCTCTGTACTTAACAAAAACGGACTTGTTTCTTTGAGTGTTACAGTATATTTTTGTGAGGAACAGATGTAAAACAAGAAAAACAACATTTAACTCTTGCAAAAATTAAACCCTTGATTTTTAATGTACCCATGCAGTGATAAAAAGTTGCATCAATAATGTACATTTGTATAATTTGCCGATATTCCAGCAGATATATTGCCGATATGTCTGGCTGATATATCAGCTGTAAATATCTGCAAAAATTTTAATATTGGCAGATACGATACTTAACTTTTAGGCTAATATCACCAAATACTGATATCAAACTGATAAAATCGTGCATCCCTAATATAAATACGTATATTGGTTTTAAAGTTTGAATAATTATGATTTTCTTATTAGACATATCCAACAAAATGTAGCCTACCAACACAAGTAAAACCTAAAAGTGGCCCTTTCAGTGACAAAACTGCATCCCTGCAATAGCAAGTTTGTTTGTCAAATGTTCTGAACGAATCTTGATTACATTTTCAGGTGAGTAAAGTAAGTAATGGGACAAGGAAGAAGTGATTGGACTTTGGTGGTGATTTGAATCCAGATGTGGATGCAATGTTTTGAAGGGTTTCTTAACAGTGTGAGACAGGGAGGTTTTCTACATTATTGACACTGACTAACCCAACAATGCTGAAAATGCCTTGGTGGAGGTTTGTGTTCCTGGAGAACTTCTTGTTTGTTTGTTTGTGGACAGGATAACTCAAAAAGTTATTACCAGTTTTTGATTAAAATTTCCGGCAATATTGGTGATGGCAAAAGGAAGACATAATTCGACTACGGTGGTAGTCTGAATCCAGATGTGGATCAAGGATTTTTTCAAGGAGTTGTTAACATAGCAAGATAGGGCAGTTACTCACTTGACAATGTTGGAAATGCCTTGGCGGAGGTTTGTGCTCTTGGAGCACTTCTAGTTTTGTCTGTGAAGCTTTTCTATTATTCATGACAGCATGCTTTTGAGAAAAAACAGAATTGAAAATAAAATGTACTTTAACAACCCATAAATACTTTGTCAACTGCACTCTTTAGCAGA
Organism: Cetoscarus ocellatus; assembly: GCA_037902135.1. NCBI lineage: Eukaryota > Metazoa > Chordata > Actinopteri > Labriformes > Labridae > Cetoscarus > Cetoscarus ocellatus. Next base: position 236,768 of record JBAMNC010001370.1, on the reverse strand, counting down.
TAAATAACTTAAATTACATGTTTAGCTCATATATTGATTATTAATATTTTATTATTTCCTTGTTAAGCATATCAAACAGTCTGTAGTCCTTTGATAGTAAGAATAATCAAACTATCTCTTAGAGGCCAAGTTGCATCCCTGCAATGGCTCGCCATGTAACACACAGGCATTTCCATTGTTTATGTTATGATTTAGCATTTTAGGCGACTTTTTCACAACAGTCTGGGATGGAATTCATACAGCATGAAGGTAAGCTCACTCTAAATGTGTCCTTTGAATGTATAATTACTGCTTTACCAGCATATGGCAGTGATACAGACAGGGCGCCACCTCCGTATTAAAATGAACATAAATATTGACAAAGTGCGCGTGACAGTTGAGCTGATGATCGCAGGTGTGACTAATTAGTGAAGACCTGCGAAGCCTCGTTTATGTTTTTTTTACTTTTAATATACTAAAAAACCCTCAAATTTAACGCCATAATGTATTGTTTTAAATTATTAATGCCGTAACAACACTGTATAATATTAATATGATATAATATATTAATATTAAGTGCTTTTATCAGCATACGGTAAAAGTATTTGAATACAGAATGATAGAATAATAAATGAAAATGTGTCCTGTTTGTCATGTTGTTTTACTTTGTTGTCTTTTGTACAAAAAAAGTGTTTGTGCTTTAATAAATGTGCCAATTTACAATATTCCTGTCACTTGAATCCACATTTGGCTGCGACTAAAAGACAGTTTTGTAAAGGAATACGTGTTAGGAATTTAAAGTCTTATTATCAACGGCTTCAACAATTTAGCAGCTATTGCCAGCAATTGAATTAAACCCATTTGTTGAATTCAGCTCTACAAAGCTTAATGACAAAAAAATGTTCATCCTGTTAAACTGAGCACAGGAGCAATTAAAACTCCCGAGTGAGAAGCTTTGGGCTAATGCATGACCACTATTTATCTCTAACTTGTGTAAAATGTATATTTAATTACATGTCCATGTCTCTAATTTAGCTTTAAAGCGGATAATTCTAAATACCCTGCGTTTAGTTGCAGAAAGGGGTTCACTGCAGCCTGTTGAGGAACTTTAAGAAACGAAGCAATGCAGCAAGCTTTGCCTAGAGGAAAAACAAGTCACGATTTGGATAAAGCCTTGCAATAAAAACAAGAATGCACAGTTACCTCTCACATGTGTGTGGGCTTTGCAGGCACCGCAGCAATATGAAGGTAAAAACTTGATCCGAAAGCCTTTAACTCCTCTGCAGAGGGTCCGAGGATAATGTCAGCACAGTGCGTCACATTAAAGCCACAGTTGGTTGCCGAAAACCAGCCCAAAAAGAAGCTATTTACAAAAGCATGACTTAGCTCAAATAAAATTACAACCGGCGCGAGTAACGGGTGTTGCAGGGGGCCACAGCCGACAGACAGACACCTCCCACCGGGTAGATAAGCCAAGTTCGCTCGCTTGTGTCGCGGAGGCTCCGGTACTCTGTGTCCGGGTCTGCGAAAGTCTCACTCAAAGATGCTGAACCCTTTTCCGCGTCCACGTCCGCTCAGCTCCGGTGACCACGGTTCTCCTCTCCTCGGCTTGTATGTTGAGATATATTCACGGTAATCCACAGATATTCCCTGTTTTGAGCCACCGGACGGCGGCTCCGTCTGCTCTGTGCTCTTCTCTGGCGATGACTCGACAAGGCGACAGGAGGGCTTTCACACCGCCGAGCCGTGAAGCTGGAAACCGTTAACCAATGGAAAGCCGGAAAAGAAACGTCCTTTCAAAATAAAATGCGAAACACGTTTAATATCTTGCCCTGGAGCCGTTTTTATGAGCTTTGTGTATTGCGTAAGAGACAAAAACTAACTCGGATAAATCCTCCAAAGCGTTTAAAACGCGTCAAAGGGGCTATTGTTAGGCAGTAATCCAATATTTTAGGCTGCAGAGGTGAGTGAGGACACCCTGTAGCTACCACACCCTGCTCCCATTTCTCTACCATCTCTATTTGGCTATGATTTTAATGTGCCCTCCAATATGGGGGAGGATTAGGGCCATTGTAAGTAAAAAATACAGGTTTATTTTTTAATCTGTGGGGAAATTCAGGATTCTCAGGGGGGGAAAAAAAATCAGAATTCTAACCCCTTTCTAAGGATCCTAAATTAAATTTCAGACTTCTGTCTTCATTCGCCGGAGCTGTCCTTTATCTCAGAATTCTGACTTAGATTTCAGAATTACGTTTTCTTTTCTCATCATCCTGAATTTAATCACAGACATCTGACAGTCAAAATTCTGAGATTAAAGTCGGGTTATTTTTGTTTTGTCCCTGAATTCTGGTTTTAATTTCTGAATTCTCATTTTGAACACTGAATTCTGACTTCTTTCACAAAATACTGAACTCCATCTCAAATCCTGAGCTTTTCCTCAGAATTCTGACTTCTTTGCCAGAACTGAACTTAATCTCAGAATCTGACTCTAATCTAGGAATTCTTACATTAAAGTCAAAATTCTGAGTTAATCTCAATATTCTTAAAATAAAGTCAACATTCTGAAATAAGTGAGAATTTTGATTTTCTTCGCACATCTTTTCACAGATCTATGAAACATACTTTCAGCCCCAAAAACATTTTTTTACGTGGCCCTTGTCCTCATCCATACTAAAGCAGTATGCCTGCATTGGAAAAATATGGATGTTCTTTTATCCTTTCACAAAAACAAGAGCTTGTTTACATTTTATTTGATGTCTTTTTTTTTTCTTTTAAGCTTTTGTTTTCAAAATCATTTTTTTCTCAAATTGTTTTTTAATGCTGGTTTGCCAGTGTTACTAAGGTTATATGTAATGACAATGCTTGGTTTTAATTTGTTTTATCTTTCTGTTTGTCTTCACAAATGTAACTTATATCATAGGCAAATATATTTATTGTAGTTTGACTTAGAGATACAAACAGTTTTGAACACTGTTTTAGTAAAGCTAAAGTAAGTTATTTTGGTTGACAAAATTATTGTTATTGTTTAGCTTTCATTATTTTGTCAGTTATCATTAACAATGGAAACCTGTTAAAGGAGTTAAACTTAGAACATAGACAGAGATAAACATTTCAAAATAAAGGCAGTACAAAGTGGTTGGTAAGGAAACTTATGGGATTCTCCCATTTGTTTAAAGGGATAGTTCAGTATTTTGAGATGGGGTTATGTGTGGTTCATTCCATTTGTAAATGCATTAGCCACAGTGATTCTGATCAGCTCAAAAGACTAAAAATATGTACATTGCTGCAGATGGGGCCAAGAGTGCAGTGTAATTTACTGAATTTTTGGTGTGGGCAAGCTAAAAATCTGTATTTGGTTGGTTTTTCACAGTACTGAACACATTTACACAATGTTTGTATGGAATTTATTTTAAATGTGCTTGGTACTGTGTACAATTACCCTAACACTGCCTTTTGGTGTTTTTTCTTTTTTTTTTTGTGGCAAATTTATTGAAATAAAAATCCATGTATATAAAAAAAAAAAAAAAGAAAGAAAGAAAGAAAGAAAGAAAAATCCATACAGGCCCACTTCAAGAATGCTGAATTGTCCTTTCAAAGAGATGAGTTGCTATGGCATTCAGATATTATGAACATGTCTTCTTTTGACGAATAAGGCAAGAAAACATATGATACCTGGTTAACATGTTACAGAGCTTAAAACAAATTAACCGCACAGAAGTCCCTGCTGACCTTTCATATAGAAAAGTCATCAATTTTTCAGTAAAATGTGTGTGTAAAAATGTAATATTTCTATTACAGTGACCTGTATGCATAAATATCATTGATGAAATTGTTTTTGTTTTCGAATATTATTTACAGCAACAGTAATAATAAAACAGAATTTTTACTTGCTGTATTTTGGAACTACCTCAGGATTTTCAACCCAGGCAACAAAATATAAGCCTGATTATTATTTATAACAGTGTTAATGTCAAAAGAATCTAAACTCAGCCCAATCTTCTACTTAATAAAAACCTACTGCAACACATTTATCAAGACAAAATTTATTCTGACAGGTCAAACCGGAAGTTGTTAGGTATCAACAGGCTCCACTGATGCTTTCGGCAGAGGGAAACTCCGGCATCCCAAGCTTCGACAGCTGCAATGTAAACTGAAGCATGTCGTACAGCATGCTCTCATGTCATCTCGGTCATGTCTGACGCCACAGCAGTCAAATTTTATGATTGATGCTTTTTGACTTCATGGTTTTCCGTAGAGTCGCTCTGATATAGCCTGTCTGTGTATCATCAGCTGGCTTTAGGCCCAAACGTAATTTAATGTACATTTATGATGGAGTCATAAAACTTTATTTGGAGATTTATAAATTGATCATGTATACTTCAGTTCAGTAGAGGAGAAAATACCCCTGCCGTGGAGCCAAATAATCATCAGGATCAAACGGAGCTGCTTTCACTTGAAGAGTCGTTATTTTGTTTGGCACTGAAGCCTTTTTCTGTTAGACCGCACACAAACATTTAACCACAGTTCACAATCTTATTTAATGTTTCTGTCAGATCTACACACCTTGATACTGAGCCCCTGGCAAGACCAGTCAAAACATCATAGTACTTTAAACACTCATCAATCATCTTTACTGAAACTTAGGGCTTAGTGCAGGGATGGGCAACTGGGGGCACAGGGGCCACATGCAGCCCTCCACCTCAATCAAAGTGGCCCTCCAGTCAGTACCAAACATCATAATTGTGGACAGGAAGAAAACATGACAATGCCAAAAAAGTAGAATATACCAAATGTGATCCTACCCTGAAATACCGATAACTTTGTTTCTGAAAAGTACTATATATCCATCCTTTATCTATACCGCTTTTCCTTTTATCAGGACACTAGAGGCTATCCCAGCTGGCATTGGGAGGGAGGCAGAGCACACCCTGGACTGGGAGCCAGCCAATCTCAGGGCCACATATAGAGACAGATAACCATTCATGCTCACACTCATACCTTGGGGCAATTTAGGGTCCACAATTCATCTAATGAGCATGTTCTTGGTCTGTGGGAGGAAGCCAGAATGCCCAGAGAACCCACACATGAACATGCAACTCCAAACAAAAAGGCCCTGACCAACACAGGATTCAAACCAGCAACCTCCTTGCTGTGAGGCACGTGCACTACCCCCTGCGCTACTATGCTGCCCAAAAAGTGCAATGTAAATAAATATTATTATTATAATAATTATGATTATCATATGTTTTGTTTTCTTCAATTAAGCAATAACTTGCTTTGTATAACTGTTTCTCAGAAATCGGTTTTTATAGCATTAGATCTTAATCTCAGAGTTAGTATATACTATTTTTGGGAGGAAATGGTAAAGGTAAAATATTTGTACTTTAAAAATCGTTGCCCACTGGTTTTATGTCACCTAACAAGAAACCTAAGATGGCTTAAATCTGTAAGGCTCAATAAATCCTATATAATTATCAGGGTTAATTACCTCTATAAATGTTGGTGTAATCAATTATGATGAAAGATGTATATTTGCTATTTTTGTTTATATTTTTCTGTTGTTAATAGTATCTTGTAGCAAAGTTGTCTTTAGGCAGTGGAGGAAGATTTTCTGTGTCCCTCTTGGTAATCAAAGTTGCCCAGCCCTGATTTACAAAGACCCATTTCTAAATCCTAACAGTCACACGCACACTATTGTTCATTTTCCTCAGTGGGTCTTCCTGTTTGTATTTGACAGCAGGGGTCCAAACTATTGAGCGTCAAGGTCTTTTAAATCAAAACCCAGCAAAGATTGCTCCTTGATAAGAGAACAGTTATTTTAATGTGAAATACATCGGAGAAAAAGTTATTTTTTTTTTCTATAGGGGCTCTGCATTTTGTCCTTTAGTGAGTATCTAGTTTCATAAGATGCTGTCAGCAGTTTAAATTAACTATTTGCTAATTAGACTCAATTTAATGATGTTGTATTACTTTAATACAAAAAGGCAAACAAGATCATCAGCAAAATGATCAATGACTCCTGTGGTTGTTAAATACATAAAATCACATCAGACAAAGTGATTGAATGCCTAAAAGAATCTTCTTGATTTTTCTCAGCTAACATACAAAGGTACATTTGAGTCTACAAGAATCTAAAATGAGATCATTTGTGTACTTAAATTTGACACTATCATGTACTGGTCAAAATTAGCAAATATATATGTAGTAAGATGACACTGGGGGCACCAAAAATGACACAAATCGTAGGTTTTAAACTGATTTTACTGTATAAATGGGCTGTATGAAGCCCCTCAGTAGTGTGTTGCCCACTTCTTATAAAAATGGTAGTGTCATCAGTAAATATCTGGATGTTTGCTTCATTGCACACATTGAAGATCACTTTTGTAGCGGCAAATTAAAAGTGGTGCTACAGTTGATCCCTGAGGTACACCAATATCATAGCTGGGAATTTGCTGCTGATCCCAACCCTCAGTGCACTACCCTCCAGATGAAATTTCATCAATTGCAGATAATTTTTTGGATACAAATCCATGAAGTGAAGCTGAAACCAGGCAGTTTTGTATCTTTACATGTCGTATTGGCTGTTTAACAATTTTCAAGTCTAGTTTTGAGGTTAACTGGACAGGACCAAATCTTGTTTATTTATTATCATATTGGCAAGAGATTGTCTCATATAATAGGTTTGATATTATCCATTTATTGTTGGAAAATTTTCATAATGTTCCTGATACTTAAAAGATTTCCGCTCTTGCATGCCAGAATAAGATCATACAAGAGCCTTTTTGATGAACTGAACTGGAAAGACTTGATACTGTAGGCAAATTTTCCTTGACTCACTTAACCTCTGTTATAATACCATAAAAATCCCTGCATGCCTTTGGGTCGTAAACCCTGCTGACTGATGTTGGCTTTAAAGTCATCTCCATATCTTATCAAATAAAGTTGTTATCTCAGCTTCTTCTTTTAATAGTGAGATAATTTGCTCCAGTATTGCTGCCGTAATCAGCAAACTCTCCCGACATGATAAGGAGCCACTGTGATGTTTTCATACCTGCGACAGTCAGATAATCCAGCGTTTGTTCACCAGTCAGGGGGTCATGGACGTGTTGTTTGGGATTTTTCACATGATTGCTGAAGTTTAATATTAGACTGTGTGTTTCAGCACAGAGAAAGTCATTTAGTTCAGGGCTTGATATTGTGTGTGTGTGTGTGTGTTTGTGGTTTGTGGGTACTTTTCTGCCTGTTTCTGCACATACTCATCCTGCACTTTGCTCAAGGGGGCAAAACGGTATGAGGCTGCCACAACGGCATGACAACAAGCTAACACAGACTTTAACATAGTCCACAAAGACAGCATTGTATGTGTAAGCATACATACATTATCTACTTATATATTACAATATGTGGGCTAACAACAGTTTCATACTATATTGCCAAAAGTATTCACTCACCTGCCTTCACACACAAATGAACTTGAGTGACATCCAAGTCTTAATCCAGAGGGTTTAATAAGATGCCAGCCCACCCTTTGCAGCTATAATAGCTTCAACTCTTCTGGGAAGGCTTTCCACGAGGTTTAGGAGTGTTTATGTGAATTTTTGACCATTCTTCCAGGAGCACATTTGTGAGGTCAGACACTGATGTTGGACAAGGAGGCCTGGTTGCAGTCCTCGCTCTAATTAATCCCAAAGGTGTTCTATCGGGTTGAGGTCAAGACTCTGTGCGGGCCACTCAAGGTCTTCCACATAAAACTCTTCCATGTCTCTATAGATCGCTTTGTGCACTGGTGCACAGTCACGTTGGAACAGGAAGAGGCCATGCCCAAAAAGTTGGGAGCATAAAATTGTCCAAAATGTCTCTGTTTAGTGAAGCATTAAGAGATCATGTCACTGGAACTAAGGGACCGAGCCCAACTTCTGATAACAACCCCATACCATAATCATGTTGGATAAAGATGTTGGCACTTAAAATATAAAATTGTTAAATGAACTATACTTATTACAAATATGATTGTTATGAATAAAAAATATGTAAAATATTATTAAAAAAAAAAAGTAATAACTAATAAATTTAACCGTTATGAGTTACGGTAAATGTGTAACTGCAAAATAAAAGGTAAATGTATACGTATATATTCTGGTATGGAGCGGCGAATAATATACACGAAGAAGACCAACTTCCAGTTTGTTCTTCCAGTATGGACTGGACATATGGTGACACCCTTGTCTCTACAGATAGGTACTCTTGGAATTTTGGCTCAGTGATGGCAGTTTTAGAAAAGGCTCAGTTATGGGTCAGTTAAATCATTTTTTGTTTTCTGTCTTTATATGGCTTAGTTGCAGCAAATTTGCAAAGTTTGAGCTTGGTTGTGACACTTATAATTCCAGTTTAGTTCAGCATTTTTTGGGCTTGATTATAGCTCAGTTAAGGCACTTTCACTTCTGGTTCAGCTTTAGTATATAGTTACAGCTCTCTGATGGCTTACTTATCGAATTCAGCTAAGAACGTCTCAGCAAACATGAACAATGACACTATATATTAGGAAGCTGGTACACAATAAATGACTCAAACCATGACTTTTTACCATGACAGTCTGACCAGAAGCGTACAAATGCAGTTGGAGTTCAACATGAGAAACATCCAGAACAGTTTGTCAGCTTCACTTGCATCTGGAAATCTGTTTATGTGAGTCATTTTAAGCTAAATCTTCATCATAATGAGACTGCGAGTGGGTGCCAGGATGATGTTCTGACAGATAGAACTTCGCCACTTCTGCTTTCATAGTCTATGCTGGGCTGCTTGTGAAAGATGTAGTTTACCATCATGAGAACAGACACCAGAGCAATATGCTTTCATATGCTGTTAATTGAGGGTATGCAGCACATTATAAACCTGTTTAATTCTTACCTATAGGGGTTATTTTAAAGAAAACTACAAACAGAATCACAGCAGCATGCTTACAGCAATATTGGGCTTTTCTTGCTTCAGTCTTATTTTCAACCAACTGCAGTTGTTTGCCCTCAACATTTCTGCCCTTCACAAACATCTTGAGAAACCTTTGCCTCTTCCTATAGCTGTAAAACTGCCCCACCTAAAAATTACTCTGTCAGAACGATTGATTTATTTTTCTCCTTCTCTGTTCTGACCTGTTCATGTATGGTTGACCTGTAAGCAGGGTGCTAGCATGCATGCTAGAACAACTCGTTTGTTTAGGGGTACCGTACTGACACACAGCTCCCTGAGGGGACTTCTATCAAAGTAGCAGCAGAGCATGAGGCCTCAGAGAGGTGACAAGACTTCAGTTGTTCTATGATAAACTGACATGTTTCTCTACTCATACAGACACCGACAGCTCAGCCTAATATTTATAGTACAATATATCTGTAACAAAATCTCCAAATTTACACTGAAAAGATTCACTAAAAGGACCTTTGACAGAAATTTCAGTTTTCAGGAAAAATTATGCTTGTTCAACATCTTCTCAAAAGGCAGATGCGAGGATTTTCAACGATCTTTTATCTTTTTGGTTGATACAGTGCAGTAAAGGGTATGCCATTAGTCTGATGCTAACTTGCTGGCTCGCTCCAAAGGTAACAAAATCCTCTACTCTCATGCTAGAAAGTTCTGACATCATCTCACTTTGAGTCTATTCATCATCTCTCAGCAAAGCAAATCAGTCTATTTCCCAAAAATATAAAACTCTTCAGTAATCTTTGAAAATTACATTTTAATATTGTAACATTGGAAGACAACAATGGCAGAATATAATAGTCCAGACAAATAAAAATCAGAAAACATGTTAAACAAAAGGATGTAAGAAAGTACTGATACACCATAACATCGCAATATTTTGCGGTGCGATACTGTAACAAAATTTTTTTACGTATTTATTTTGAAGTCAATCATTTATAGAAATATTGACATTTGTGTTGTTGTTCAGCCTCCAGCCACTAGTTGGCAGCAAACGTCCAGCCATTTGACTCTGTCTCTCTGTTAGATTTTTAGAGTGGTGCAGAATTTAGTCCAAAATTATGTAAGTGAGTTAGCATTTAGCATTTTCTGGTTCCCAAGACTGAAAGTATGAAATTTAGACTATTTTTTTCATAATAATGTCTCAAATAAGGTTTGCAATGAACACTCACAAGACTTTAATAATTTATCAGGAAAAATAAAATGCATCTGATATTGCCCACTTTTAAATTTTAAAGCTTTGTTTTGTGTGTAAAAGGACCATTGCTTTTAGAGAACAAGAGTAATGCTAACTTCCATGTTGGCCTACAAAATATGTCATCCCTGCACCACTCTATTAATTTTGACAGTAAAGTTTACACATGTCACAGGGACCTGTCTTAATATTAGTAACACTTATTAGGGGCAGTATTTTTATGCATAGAATATTTTTGATTCTTTAAACTATATTAAAAAAAAACCATATCTTAAAAAAAACAGTGATATACTGCCCCACTAATAGCATCGCAATGAATGGTGATATATGGTATCGTCAACCTTGTATCATTATAGGTAATTATCAACAGATTCTTGCAAGTGCAGACTCCTACTAACACAAGGTAAAGATGTGGACCTAAGGTGGCCTTATAGTGCCCTGGGCCTGTAAAACAGATAAAACACACATACCTCGTAAGATTAGTCACAAACCCTAATCATGTATAATTCTTAGCCATAATAAATGCAAAACTGGTGAGAAATCAGATCATAAACATGTTTATCTCTGCTGCTATAAAATAGGTTTCAACATGGTGTTAACTGGACTTCTGAGACTTCTGCAACTCCAACCAGCCCCAAGTGGTCACTCAAGGAACTGCAGCTTTTTACACTTCTGTATCTGCTTTACCTATCAGTGCTGTTTGCTACCTTTTAACCAAATTAGATATATACTTTATTGGCTTAAAATATATTTGAGCCCTCTGGAGGTCAGTGAATCCCAGATTAAGCACAGAAAAAGTGTATGTCTATGTCAATACTCAATTTGCAACAATATTCAAAGCCATAAGTTCATGTAGGGTTAATTATTAGTCTCTTAGCTCTTCCATTTTGTTCTTATATACCTAAACTTTCATAAGTCAAGACTTTTTCAATTTCCTTGTCTTACATAGAAATCTATAATGTATTTAGTAGCTTCTAAGAATTATAATCATGCCCGCAATGCAAGCCTGTGGCGGTGTTATCTAACATATCATCAATCATAACATATCATCAATCATATCATTCACCAGCTCTGACTTAAGAAGCTTGTTAAAACATACCTCAAAAATACACACTTCTTATGTTTTAATGTAAAGTAAGGACAAGAATTTCCACGTTCTGGTTTATATAAGTGTCAGCCCCGTTGGCTACACTGAGCCCCTTAGATTTGATTTAGTTCAGTATCTTTGGGCCTTTGCAATAACTCTCAAGACATTTTGTGACATTTTAATTTACAATTTGCTTTCAGTGAGGAGACATGTCCCATTTTAAATATTTTACTTATTTGCATTTACAGTCCATGGTTTTATAAAGCTCTGCCACACAGCTTATATAAAGTATGTTTTTTCTTCCTCTTCTTGCTTAGTTGCTGTCTTATGCAATCTTTAGCTGCCATCAGTCACTTCTGGATGGCTGATTTTCCTTGTAACATGTTAAAAAACATATATAAAAGTAGATAAGACAGACTGTTTAAACCTAAATTTCCCTATTTTTGCTGAAAGTCCTGCTGTTATCTCCAATCTCTAATGTCGGAGTATACGCAAAAACCTGTCACTGCATGTTTAACCCTTTGTGGTGCCTACAAATTTCTGAAAATGTAGCTTAGCGCACACGTCAGGCTGTCTTCTGTGAACTGAAAAAGTGTGCTGACCTATGCTGACCCCTCTCAAATGTCAGTGACAATCTGTCCACGTAAACAAGAAACAACAGGTTGGGAAACTTGTCGAAACTCGGCATAGGTGAAAAGGAAATTAGGCCCCTGATCCTCTGAGATAATGATAAGACACTCTTCTTTGAAAGATTTTCTGCATTGTGGTTGAGTAATTTGTTTTCTAAAAGACCAGAGCAGCAGAACAAAGAGTTATCTTGCTAGAAATCAATTGAGGAATGTCATGCATATAGTTTTTCTTCTGTCTCTGTCAAGTCAGTGTTTTCACTCCTCCTGCTTCAATCATCTGCCTGTCATGTAGTTTTCATTAACGACTGTCTTATAGAACCTTATACCCAGCTGACACTAAATTACCATTTAAAGGAATGAATACATGCATATATTAGTAGCACTGATGGTAGTCTAATGATTGACATGTTTGCTGCATCAGGCCTTAATTCTAAATCAGCTGGGACAATGTGTTGAGTGTGAAAAAACAAAAAAGAGTGACTGCAAATATTCTAAACTTAAATATTAAATGTTCAAAATGATAAACTGTATAGTTTTTTTGTTTTGTTTTGTTTTGTTTTGTTTTTCTTTCTTTATTTATTTCTTTATATATTTATTTTGCGGGGGGTGGTATTTAAATGTTCTTAACCTGCAAAATATTCAAGAACAATTGGTCAGGAGCATGTTTTTTCTTTGTTACATCAGTTGCCTCCTATGTTCACATTTGCAAAAGAACAGTGAACATGCTATCCTGACTTTACTTGGGTGAACTGTGTTTTTCACACAAACTTTGTCCAAGATTTGTCTTAGCAGCCCCTTTTTTCCAGGTCAAACGTTTTGGGAAATTCACTGTATTCATCCCATATGAGGGCTGTAAAATCTTGAGACTAAAACATGACAGGATAGATAAAAAACATCCAGGGCTAGTGTGTTAATTACAAAGAAGATTTGGAAAAAAGTGAAAATAAAATGTTGGCCTGACAGCGTGATCCAAGAACTCTCATCCACGATGGCAAACCAAGATCACAAGGCAAATCTAAGGGTGACAAGAGACTTGGTCATGTGTGACCAAGTCTTAGCTTTGGGACTGAGGGCTCATCCAGACAAAGACACAGGTCTATAACAAGTTGAAAAACTTAGAGAGTTCATATCATCCTTCTCTCTCACACAGCATCAGGACTTCTACTGTGGGGTTTCAGTGGCTTTGTCTGGTTGTTCGCTCTACCAACAATCAGAAGGTTGTGGATACAAGCCAAGCTCAAGCTGTCACGTGTCCATGTGTCCATGGGCAAGATACTTGACCCCAAGTTGCAGCGTCAGTGATGTGTAAGTGGGTATCAAAGTGCATGGATGTGTTGGCACATACTGATATATATATATATGACAAATACTGATGGACAACTAGTATAGACTTACATAAAAAACTTTCATAACTTCATGAATGAATGAGTATGAGAGCAAATGGGTGAGAATGGGTAGATGTGACTTTTGGTGTGCAGTATTTTAAGTAGTCAGAAAGAACCGACAAATGCTATTTAAGCTCAAGTCTATTTACCATTTACCTGTTACCATTCTACCTCTCCTTTTGTGAACATCACTTTTAGCTGCCTGTAAAATTTCACTAGCATCCACAAATAGACATACAAGTATGACTTTCTACCACTTGCTTTAGGAGTTAAAGCCAATTGCCACAGGATGGCAAGTTCAGTGCAGAGCATAGACTGCAGAAAGAATGCAGAGCCATTGAAAATAGTGCTAAACCAAACTGAACTGACCAATCACCACAGAGTATACTGGTTGATCAATCAGAGAAGAGTGGGCCCACGTGGAAAAGGGGAGCTTAAAGTGACAGGTCCTCCAGGAGTATCTACAGGTGGATCAGGCCAATTATTAGCAAATATGTAGAAAATTATCCTACCTAGCACTGCTAACAAATCTTTGAAAAAATTCCTGCATACGGATTCAGATCATCACCAAAATCAGATCACATGTTCCTCGTTCCATGACCAACATTCCCTGAAAATCAAAATCAGTTGAGAACTTATTGCGTTATCAGCAAAAATATGTAAAACTGCCCAAACTCACAATGTTATAAAAACCTTCAAAAAATTCCTGGATCCACATCCTTATTCCAATCACCAGTAAAATCTAAACACTGTTTCCTTGTGTCCTTGTGACCTATGTATTTCATCAAAATCCATCAAAACATATTGAGTTATCCTGTTTACCAATTGACAAACTAACTAACACTGGAAAAAACATAGCGTCCTGGATGGAGGTAATTAGCTTGACGAGTATGTTATGAAGCCCTTTCTGTGTCATCTCCACACAAAAGGCCTCCCCAACACGTATGTGAACCAGCAACTTTCTTGTTAAGACTACCAACTCCACTTCCATGCAGCCCATTATGTCTCAGTGCTGAATTCAATTGGTTGCAGGAAAAAAAGGATTAACTAATTTGTATTACTGCACATTTTACTTGATGACCCAACTATTTTGGGACTAGGGTTTGTAGATACTAACAATGCATTTATTTTAGCCTGTGGACTTTTTCAACTTCATTTCTGTCTCGTGAAAATGGTTTTAGGGTATCTCCTCTGCTTTCTACATCCATATACGCACAGAACTTTGTGTGACTTCAACACAAGTCAGAAATCAGATGTTGCATGTGGGTGTCTGCTGTGGGAGAAATCAGCAATGACATTTATCATTTCTTAACAAACAAAAACAACAAATGGTGATTAACAATTCAAATTATCTGAAGAATCATTTAAACCACATTCTGCTGTGCATGGTAACAGAAAATTTCCTCTTCTAAGAAAAACAATCAACACATTTCACAACATTTTAGCTTTAATGTACAAACATTAATGAATACCTTCCTCTCTTAGTTCCTTCTTTCTGTGTCTGGTCTAGATTATGACTGGTATGCCAGTAACTCAGTGTATGCACTGCACATATGAGGGCGCCTATGTGTGCAGAGGGTGTGCTTTAAGAGATCTCACTTTGCAAAAGTGAACCTGTCACTTCCCTTCCCTGTGACACTGCATACGGATCTCTGTTTCTGTCCCAGGCTAGCTACACACCAAACGATTTAAAGACAGATTTTGGACCCCGTTTGCCCCTGTTAACCATTGAGGGGGTGTGACAGTGTTTGGAACTTGTTTCAACTGATTATCTCCTTAAATAATACAGAAGTGTGTGGTGTTAATAGGGTCATTTTACTGATCCAAATGTCAGTGTTGCTAGATCTGTCAAGGAGAAAGGAATCAGGCTGATGAAACAAGGCTAAAATAAACAACTTGGCTCCTCAAAAAAACAAAAAAAAAACAAACAAAAGACCAAAACATCACCCACAGTGTGCCAAAAACAAAAAAAAAACACTTGATCACTTAATGCTTGAGAAACCATTTCCATAACTTGTTAATCTACATTTTTCTTCTTGACAATTTACACACACAAAAAGTCCATACTGATGTCTAACATTCAAAAATGAAGAGGAGGATGTTTTAAATACCTATTTTCATTTTTGGCAGGCACAAGGACAAAAAGTCTCCTGACAAACTATTATTTTTACCTTCATATGAGTGAGCTCCACTAAGGGTGCTAACACAATGGTTGATTAAGGTCTTCTTTTGGTTGTCCTTGCTTGAGTTCTGTTTTGCAACAAAAATTAGAAACAAGAAAGAACACGGAAGAAATCCTGGCTCACAGTAGGATAAATAGTGTTTGTGAGCTTTCATGTCTGAAGGTTGTGAAACTAGCCTAAATTGATTATACATCATTGTCTGCTCAGTCAGCTTGTTCTTATCACAGTATTACACCATAGGCAGTCCAAGCTGAGGTCATAATTATGAAACATGTTTTATTTATGTTTTGAGATCAGCAAGGCTCCAATCTAATTTGGAGCAGTAAAGTAGCTATTTTGAGACCACACACTTCAGGATAAATAATCAGTTGTGACAAACCTTGATTCAGGTCAGAACAGAGGGGAGAGAGGGAGAAAAAAATCAGGTAAAAATTTAGACACAAAATTGTCTAGCCTAGCCTTATTTCAAAGTTAGATATATTTTATAATAGAGGAGTGGAAAAGTTTCCATTTGAAAGGGTAAATATTCCACTCCAAAACTCCAAGAACTGACCAATACAATGATTCCAAAGACAAGTTAAAGTTTTGAAAAAAAATCCTTATATTTTAACTCCTGAGCATTTGAAAGGATATATGGATATACATTTAGTTCTGCTCTGTAATTTGCGAATAAGCATTAAAAATTACAAGAAGAAATGTGATCAAAGCATCATACACTTTATTTCAAATTTTGGCCCCTTTTGTGATTGAGTTTCACAACCCTGGCCTATACAATATACATTTCCATGTCACAAAAAAGAGCAGGAAACCCTTAGAATCTATTCTAAGTAATATTCACTTTTACTCCCTATTTTAAGAAATACTAGGGTAAAACATGATCAAGATAACTCCTATTTTACTTGAGCACAGTATTTCTTGCTGTGTCCACTGTGACCCTCTGCAGGATTGAAACGTGCCTAAAATCAGGGTGCAGTACCTCCACCTGCCAGACAGTGTCACTGTAGAGCACAGTCTGTCACTCCGTTAATTCCAAGTATCACACATTTCACCTGATTTTTCTCTGACCTGTCATTTGTTCACCCTCTCCCTCACTCTGTGAGTCCATATGTCTCCCCACAGGCCTGTTTTAAAGCCATTATTCTACACATTATATACCTACACGTGTTCTCACTCGTCCTGGTTGTTTTAATAATTGGAGGCAATTAACATAAATGAGGTCTGTCTGTCTCTCTCTCTCCCTGCGGGCTGGGAGAACGTTGACTACAGCGTGGTCTGCCTCTGAACTGTAATTGTATTAAGAGGAGAGGAGAGGAGAAAGGAGGACAAATGTGATTAAAAGTGGAGCATGATTAAAAAAAGGTTATAATTATACAATTTGATGTGGAAAAATGGCTTAGTTTCACTGCTTTTTCTCACTTATATTCACTTAAAAGGCTTTCACTTCAAATTATCAGCCCCTGTTTGTTCTTACTTCCTGGAAATCCCTCACGAGAATGCTTAAATAGCTGCTTAAATGGTGTAATTGTAGTAAGCAGTAATGCTGGAGTATTATCCAAATCATTTTAAAGCAAAGTATTTGCAAATACTTCATGGTTTAGGGGGTTTAATCCCAGAATTTACGGAGATTTCTGTCCAAATCCTTTCCTTATTCTGAGCAAAGCAACAGCAGCAGCCTGGCATTATCTGCATGTGTGTAAAGTATGTGTGTGCATGTGTTCTGGATGACATTTCACTCTGATACAAAGACTCATTGTCCAAACCATACTGGATGTAAGTACTGTACAGCCTTGAAATGTAGTTATTAGAGTAACAGGATATGCTTAGCTCTTAAGCCAGCAGCTGTTTCTCCCAGCTTCTTTTCATGCTAAAAGTGCAGCTTCCTTTGAACCTGCAGCTAAGTCCTGTTAGAATAAATAAGAGTGAAGAAGTGGGAAATGTTAACTGTAATGAGAAAAATGAAGGCTCACTATTTCCTTATTAAGTCAAATTTCCTGTTTCTCAAGGAAATAAGTGACATGTTTCCGGGAGTAAATAGTTTAAAAACCAAAAGTAAACAACAACTTTCAACCCTGGTGTGTGTCTGTTTGTGTGAGAGTGTGGGAATGACTTAACCTGCTGTTGGGGACACTTTTCAAACTAAAGGCCATTTAATTGGGGACGCCTCATCTAATTGGGGACAAAAGCTGTGCCCTCATTTGGGTAAAAAGTGTTTTTTGGGTCAGTGGTCGAGGTTAAGTTAGGGTTAAAGTTAGGATTTGTTTTCAGGAAATGAGCTTAAATCTGTTTGACATACTCAAATGTGGCCTTAGGAAACGTGTGTGTGCACTTATACATGGGTCAAATTCAGCTGACGCAGAGTTTGATGTGATTTGAAGTTAAACAAAAGATGTGCATGTGCATGTGGGATTCATTTGCTGCACAGTTTTTTCCAGTTAGGGCTCTCCTGCAGCGGCTATACTGCTGAGATTCAGCCCTCAGCAACATTCAATCTCCATAAATCAGCGCATACATTCCTCACCTTAGAAGAGAGTTTAACAGGAGCTGCAGGGATCAGAGGTATTAATGTGTAAGAATCAGCTGTTGGCCCATTTGCCTAAATCTAAGCATTTCAAGTCATGGCAATGCTGCAAAGCTACTTCAGTTCTCTAATGCAAATTATATGGCCTTGAGAATGATGGTAAAAAAAAGACAGTATGTGAATTTACACCTGAGCCAAACAAAAAAAGTTTAAAAGTGAATGTGATTGAACAATGAGGTCTTTTTTAAAATCCAAATCATCACTCACAGCTTGCATTTAAACATTTCTAAAATTCTACATGCAGTCCCTTTAAGATGTACTGTGTTGCTTAGTTACTATGTGAGCAACGTCATTGAGGGGTGCTTAGTTTTTCGCCCCTGAAGTCAGTTTGAGGCCCCGTTTACACAACAACGTTGTCACCAGAAACGGAAAGTGAAAGCCACTCTTTTTTGTGAAAGAGTACAAACTTTTCACTCTGGACCCTGGTTTCAAAAGTTTGTGGATTCAGACACTCTGGGCACCGTTATCATGTAAACGGAAGGCAAAAATGCACCGAAAACTCTCAGTTTTTGGTCTTTTTCGTTGTCATGTAAACGGGGCCTGAGAAGCGCTCTCACTGTGGACACACTATATCTGTCAAGTTTTGCATTTGAAAATCGGGGAAATTTTCCAGCACCCACTGCGAGCCATCCCACCACCCCAACCAAACTCCAGTATCCTTTACATTTTAAGACAGGTGTACAAGAAATCTAAAATTAACCACTCGTCAACCACTTACTAATTACAATTAGGTGATCAGAATCTGACATTTGTTGACACTGAGATGCTGTGAACATTCCTACGTTATAATATGCCTAAATGAAAAAAAATGGTTTGAGGTTATATGAAACACATTCATTTATATTGGATATTTTCAGTTCACATACAAGTCAGTATATTACATATTTACTGTTTATTTCAAATTGCTTATCTTGAAGTTAAACATTTACATTTTGTTTTCATTTCATTTTTTTTTAGATATTTACATGACTTCTTTGTTATTTAGGCAGGAATGCCTTCTCCTTCGTCGCATCCATGCATCTCTCTTCTTTGTTTTTCTTGGTTTGTTCCCGCTGTTGGCGCTAACCTCGCAACAACTGCCACCCAGGCTACTGCAGGTGGCAGTTCTCACAAGGCTTTTTCTTCTTCTTCGGTTTTACGGTGGTTGGCATCCATCACTTTGGTGCATTACCGCCGATTCCCGCGAGGCTAGTGACAGAGTTCAGTTTGGAGAGGCAGATGAATGATTTTTTACTATTATATTATCATACGGAAAATTTACGGGAGAATACTAATACGGGAGGATGGCAGGAAAGAGGGGTAAAATACGATCGTTTCCTGGCCAAAACGGGAGACTTGACAGCTATGGGATACACACCTTTAGCCATAAATTTCTTTCTGCCCGACAACTCAAGTTCATGTGACTACTTTTTGGGTGCAATAACCTTGCGGTCATACAACCAGACTTCGTAAGGTTGATGTGTAGTTTGTGATAAATGTTGAGCATCGCAGAACCCTAGGCATAAGTGATTGGGCACTTTTGGCTACCATGCAGTGTAGCTGGATCTGCCTGATTCATTGTCTGTAATCAGGCAGATCCATCCTGCAGAGCTCCAGGCTGGAACCACGGAGCTCAGTCTCTAGAGGCACTGATCAATCAGCATCCTTAAAGGAGGAGGAGGGAGCGAGAAGTAACCGCATTGACTGCTTGTACAAAGTTTAGCATAGATGCTAACAGCTTTAGTAGCAGTTTTATCAAGCACATCTTCATTAAATGAAGATCAAATAGCAACACTTTTAGTGTGTTTGTTGTATGAAATGAATCGTGTTTTGCACTTAACACAATTCTACTTCAACATGAAACCCTTTCTATGGGCTGTTGCTCAGATGGACAAGTAAAAATATTCTGTTTAGTGTATATTGAACCGTCTCTCTAGCTTGTCAGATTATAAATGACACAGATTCCATTAAATAGTTTGAACTGGACTTTTGTTACACAAATTAAGACCAAGGAACCATTTTTACATAAAGGTTAGATTCATTTACGTGAAAAAAGGTGAACAAGTTCATATTTCGAATTATGCGCTATGAACCTGAACTTACTTGGGATTTATGAGCTGAACTTTGAGAAAGCTCATTTTAAAAGTGAACTGGCACAACACTGGTGATGCAATACAATATCATACCGTACCATACAAGACAACAAACACGTTTCAAAACAATATGATACCGTATAATATTATCCAATGATATATACAACACAATAATATGATAAAAAAAAAGGATACAATAAAATATGCAACAATATAATAAAATATGATGCAGTATGAGATAATACAATGCGGTGGGTCCCGGAGGATACATGTATATTAAATTGAATAATTCATATTATTTTTTGCAGTAGATTTAGAATACAAAAATCAAAATTTTTACCTTGAGTTACTCTTACTCCGCTTGTAAATTTTGGCAAAGATTGATGATATGAATACTGAAATTTAATACTGTTTTCACTACAGTAGGACATGTCAGGTTTTGCACAAGAACATTTTTAGGCTTTTATTTGTTTTTTGAATGATTAAATACTGATGAAAGGGTTTCAGGTTGAATTACGGTAAAAATAGAGCAGCTTTCTGCCTATGCCCAAACTACCTAATGAACATGTGATGAGAAAATTACAGCATGCAATTCAACTATAATGGGGAAATTCAGTTTAGTTCTGGAAAATGTTTTGTTAACATTAAGGTAAAACTTGTTTATGTAGTTTCTGTCACTTGGAGGTTTTGTTTTTGAGAGGGAAAAAAATGATTAAAATCGTAATCAAGTTTCATGGGATTATACTTTTGGGCCAAATTGTTCAGCCCGATGATGCATTATAGTTCAGTATGATACGCTATAATATACAATGCATATTTTCACCTTGTGTGCTCAACTTAGATAAACAGTATGAGAGATACATAACGAAAGAATAAGTGGAAGTCTGAACAGATTTTCATCACAAAGTAAAATATTTCAGTCAAGTGTCTGAAAGTAAAAAAAATGAAGAATAAAAATCGTAACTATTGTAGCTCAGTTGTCTTCTCCGCATGATGAGTTCTGTATGTGTTGTATTTTTGTTCTAAGGTGTGCAGTGGTGAAACCTCCTCACACAAACATCCGAACTGTTACACAAACACACACCATGAGTGAGCAGGTGAGCAACATGAAAGCATATGCACCTGCTTGTCTGTTGGAGACATGAGCTGGCACTTTGATCTGTGCTGCTAGCGGGTATCTGTCCTGCCCTTGTGTTTGTGTGCATGTAAATGTGGGCGTTATCACACAGGTTTACACATCTACTCACGTGTGTGTGTGTGTGTGTGTGTGTGTGTGTGTTTGGTCTGATAATGTCGCCGACTGTTACAGATTGTATCTTAAGCTCAGATGTGTGAAGTCGCTCTGTTCACTTTGAAGCAGGTCACCTGTTGACTGAGTGTGTGTACATATGTGGATGTGTGTGTGTGAATCACAGTGATGAAAATTCATGGAGCATAGAGGCCCTTTCATTGTCGTCAGAATGAGAGGCTGGCACTGTCTGGTTAGTGTGTGCTTGCATGTGCATGTGTGCACGACAGACGAGGTAGAGAGCGAGAGGCCGGCACAGAATGGTACGCAGCCCTATCTTGTGTGAGAGAGGGAGAGAGAGAGTGCAAATGAGTGAGACAAAGCCTGATAGCACTACAATGTGACATACTGGCAACAGCAAGACAATTGTATATCACCAAGTCAGTATCACTACACAGTGTCATGTGTTGAGTTGAGACAGCTGATTGTGTTTACTCTGGAAAATGTTCAGCAAGTCTTAAACCACTACATCTCCTCTAAGCTGCATTCAGTCATGCCACTCTTTTTTATTTAAGAGGTCTTTTAGAACAAAAGTGGCATTTATAAGGCATATTTACAAACCAGTAAGCAGCTATTCTTATTTCATGTATGATTTTGACATAATAAGAGTGAAAAGCTGTTAAAAAGTGGCCCCTCTACATTATAACTCAGGAGAAGTTAACTGGACTCGTGCAGGAATGAGTCCAAAACGTGGAGGTGTGTTAGCATTTTAGTTTTTAGCCCCTCAGCCAATAGTCTATGGGATTTTAGAATGGCTTTTCAGAGAGAAACCTGATAAAGGGTCTGTGGTGAATATATGTATACAAGATTTAAACATACCATTTGCTAGAAATTTCTTCACCAATTTAGTTTAGCCTTTTTAAGCTACAGATACCTACAGATGCATCTGCTTCAATATTCACCTCCCAGCCAAATGCAAGCTGAGTTCCACCCAGTTACCCAACAACTTCCAGCCACTGGGAGTCTAAACAAGGTATTTTGTTGTTTTTGTTCTCATTTTTTTACATAGTGGCATTTTCCTTGCTAAGCAAAATGTTCATTTATATACCCTAAGGGTTACATGTTTATCACGTAATCGTGGGGGAACTCATAACAATGAGGTTGGGCAGGTCCAAGCACTTTCCTGTCATGGCCCAGCCAAGACTCTGACAAGGAATTGGGGGAAATTTAAGTGGCCCTATCTGTACCACATCAAGCTGAATGGCTTTATTAGTTGGATAAAAAAACAAAAAGCAATTTGCTAGCTACTTAATGCTTTCAGAAGACAAACTATGAAGTAGGAACCCCGTAAAACAAGTCCTGAATTAAAAAACATCACATGTCCAAGACAACAAATATACAGTTTTACCTGGCCATAGAAACATAACTGTTTTCTCAGCACAGAAATTTCAGTAGCAAAAATGCCCTTTGCTAACTTGCTTTAAAGTGGAGAGCCCATAAAACTTAAAAAGGTAATTGATGGCTGTTTTTTATTGTGCTTCAGGAAAAACACTGGTTAAGTTGTTAGCATAA
The DNA here is from genome assembly GCA_037902135.1 of Cetoscarus ocellatus. NCBI lineage: Eukaryota > Metazoa > Chordata > Actinopteri > Labriformes > Labridae > Cetoscarus > Cetoscarus ocellatus. Next base: position 213,890 of record JBAMNC010001370.1, on the reverse strand, counting down.
CTTTTTAACCAGTATACTTTCAAACACTTGCTTTTTTTGTTTTTAAGCAGAATTTTTCTTTCAGATTTTTTTAGTAGGGTAGTGGCTAAAGTAAGAAATCAAGGAGAGAGTGTGAGGACTGACTTATGACAAAGGAGATGTAGGGCGGACTTCAACCCAGCCTTAGTAACTACGTGAGGGTGCAACTCAACCTCTAAGCAATCGCCCCAAACAGTAGTTTTGCACCATGCAAGAAAAAGAACTACTAAAAAAAGTGACCACTGATGATCAGGTTTATTATTATCATGCTAAAAGACCCAAAGAGGGTGAACTTTCCCGATATGAAAGTAGTGTAGAGGAAAGGCATTGTAAAAACACTAAGATGTTTTTTGTGGGTATGGCTAAGCTGGAGGCAAAACAGTCCTCCATATACATTAGCCACATCCTACCTCCTTACGTTGTTTTTGGCTTCAACAATGGCAGGAGATGATGCAGGTCTTTCTGGATACAGGAGGTCACGAACTCTCTGGGACAGAGAGAGAAACTGGGAGCAGACTGGCCGAATATTAGCTTTATACTATCACTATCTATTGCCTCCTGGGTAGACCAGGAATATATGTACTAACATTAACACAGATTCACATCTCTTTTGGGCATCATGCCATCTCATTATGCAACACCAGTACATCTTCAGTGACAACTTGTGGTTTCTTCATTTACATCCAGCCTCAACTTGCAGATGAAGTCAAATTAATTGGAGAGATGGATCTTAATATCTGTCATTTTATGTCGAGTTTACATTACAAACAATATGAAAACAGATTTTTAAGAGCCCATGTTACGCTTTTGTAACTTTAATTTGCCCGCTATTGTATTTTACATGACTTCTCAGTGTGGTAGAGTACTTCTATGCACAATGCAGGATTTCTCTGTCTCCCCTCTTTGACAGCACCAGTAGCTGCTTGAAACAGCTTGTCCGCTAAACCTCATGAATAGACCTACCAGTGTGATGTCCTACCATTGTTTGATCAACAGTTTAGGCCCATTGGCTCGTTATGGCAATGACAATAGAGTGAATGTAGAGTTATTGACAACATGGTGTAAAGCAGTGCTGAACTGACCAATTATCACAGTGGACTGGTCAATGAATCAGAGGGAACTGGGTGCACTTGAGGCCTTAAACTGGAAGGAGCAGACGGAGAGAGAATACAGCTGGATGAGAGGGGTCCTCAGAAAATGAAAACTAGAAGTATTTTGAACATAAGTAATTATGAACATATTTAGGCAGTCATCAAATTTAATATTTGAGCCTGATGGCAAAATACGTCTTTAATACATGTTAATGTTTACTATTTCCAAGGTTAGACTTTTGTGCTGCCTGTGGTGGTAATTCATGTTTGCCTCCAGTTTTGCTAGACACTGTAGCAAGGGTCTGATAATGTCATATGAGTCACAAGGTAAGATTATGGTTTTATTTTGATATTCTTTCAGTGTTAAGTCTTGGAGGATGCTTAACTTAAAGACAAGCTTGTTTGCATTTTCACACCATGGATCTTGTTATTAAAAAACACCCTTGATGATTAGAAGCAAATGTTTATGCCACACAAGTTTGGGGTAAATGGCTGACAAAAGCTAAATCACCCCGTCTTGTTATCAAACGAAGCCTGCTCTCTGGATTTTAAAGTTATATAAGGTCAGAAAATTGTAAGTAGTAGCTACTTCGCCCCATACTCTGAGGCTTTTCTCTAAGGCAAGAGCAAGTAACTAGACTTTAAATTTCTATATTTTTCTCCTTGTAACTATGAATTGGCTCCAACAGAGCCTGAAATTGACATCTAGGGAGATGTAAAGCTATTTTCAGTTGTTAAACAAGTCAAAATGTTGGCCTGGAGCTACCAGGAACTTAATTGAAGTCCATGTCATGCCTCCATCCACACCAGGATGCTTTCATAGAAACCAAACAACTAATAAATCTTGAATTAGAGGATGTAAAATATAAAAATGTACATACTGTAGCTTTAACCACTTAATTAAAAGGCTCCAAATGTTTACAGGAAAAGAGCCAGAGTATTTATTTTGACAAAGCAAGACGATAGTGGTCTTTAAAATGCCACTGCCGTCCCATAGCTCTCAAGACATCTTCACCTCATTATCACCTCATAAGCAGTGTTGAGCATTCAGTTGTTGTGTAAGTAAATTTAAGACGGTACATAAGGATTCGTGTAATAATATTTTGATGATTACATAAACCCTGTCATTTCACTAACCTCTCCCCACCAGCTTTGTGGGAAAAACTAATTCTTCATTTGAACAAAAATGACCACAGGCAATTCATTCAGTTTCCTCAGAGAGTTGGCTAATAATAACTTAAATACACAAAAGAAAGTTATTCCCATCCTGCAGAAAAGGGGAGCTGCATGCACACCAAAAGCCTGTGTAGCAGGTTGTGTTAGTGTTTCGCAATACCCTCAAACTCGTTTGTTTACAGTCAAGAAAACCTGTTACATCAGGAGAGAGCAGCACAAAGCCCCTGAAGGCTTCACTTAGGTAAAAGATATGTTATCAGGGATTAAAGAAAATTACAGGTACAGGTTTAAGACTTCTGTTTGGGCTTCCACGAATCCAAACAAAGAGAAGCATGCCCAAATCAGTCAATATGCCCCTGATGAACTCCCTTTAAAAGCCACAGCCTTTACTTTAAACTACCTGTTTGCATTTGCCGTGTTTATAGACATGAACAGAGCTCTTCTGGAAGAGGATTAGTCAAAACCATCACAATGTAAGTCTCTGTAAGCCAGGGGTGGGAGTGGAAATGTTTCACTAAAACTGTACCATCTTCACTGCAGTTATTCTTTCTAGGAAAAACTTTTAAAAACTTAGATTGGCATCTGCCAAAGTCTCCCTGTTTCCAAGAACCAGTGAATAAGGAGGTCTGGCTGGATACAAGGTGTCTTATGCTAATTTCAACTTCTAGGAATAATCACAGAAAAAAAATGTGGGCAAAAAAGTTTGCTTTAAACTCCTCATTTTGGGATTAACTCAGAATCCATAGCTTAAACAGTCTCAACAACTATTTCAGCCTAAGTCAGATAGCCCATTATGTGCCACTGTGCAGAAATACAATACAAACCAAAACCCCTGAAAGACGGCCCAAGCGTAAGTCTGGAAAACCACAAACGGAAAATAACTAAAGTCAGCTGACATTTGGAGAGTTCCTGGAAGAATGTCAATGCAAATGTATTCAGAGCTAAAAGGGAAGTGAGAGGGCAGATGGTTCTGCTTTTACAACCCAAGGAGAGCAAATATATTATCCATCATTGGAGAGAATTTTGTTAGCTTAGACCAGGGGTGTTCAAACATCTCTAACTATGGGCCAGATATAGAAGAATAAATGGATGACTGGGACACCTTGGCAGACCTCAGTTTTAGTGTCCTGAAGTGTAACCAATTAAATGAGGTTCTGTCTAGTACATGAATATATTGAAGGCAAAAAAAGCTCCATACATCAAATCTTTCCACAAAGGGGATAAAAAAACCCACAATATTTGTAAAGGATCTTAGGCCCCGTTTACACAACGTTTTCACCAGAAATGGAAAGGTTTTTCCTTTGCGTTTTCAAAAAGGATCCGTGTCCACATGGAGACGCGGGAATGACTGAAAACGCTGTAGCGTGCATGCCAGGCCAGTAGATGGCTATGTACGTTTGTCAAGAAACAACGGTGTTACAACATGTGTATGAAGGTGACAAACTTTTCACAAACAACAATGACGAGTGGACGCATGAAGACGCAGGAGTTTCTTGTCTGGACAACAAATCTGTCTGGATAGTTTTGTCTGGATAACAAGCAGAGCACGGTAAGCAGCACACGTGTTGCTCGGTAGACGGCTGAAGCTGTTGTAGTTCCTGGTATGCGCGCACAGCCTTCATGTGAAAGAGTACAACATATGCAGTGTTGTCAGTGTTTCAACCTGAAACGCTGAATCTCATCTACATGGATATGGATATGGATACATTTTCAAAACTTTCCACTTTGGACCTGGTTTCAAAAGTTTGCGGATTCAGGCACTCCAGATACCGTTCTCGTGTAAAAGGGAGGCGAAAATGCAATGAAAACTCTTCGTATTCGGCCGTATTCGTCATCGTGCAAACAGGGTCTTAAAATGACTCCAGTCAGGCCTGGATCCAACTAGATTGGCCCCTGATCAGGATGAGAATGATATTCTGCGCTGCAGTGAGGGGAGACAATAACGTCATTTCCATGTTAAGATGCAAAACAAGAAAAAATTGCTTAAAGGCTCCAACTTTACAGAAGTGTTTTTGTTTGATAATGATTAATGCAGTCTGATTTGTGAACTTGACCTTGCCACAGAGAACCTATCAGAGTAACTAAATGCCATATGTGGTGCTGCTGTGATCCATTTGTCTTTATTCATCAATCAAGCACAAGGCCTCTGATCAACAGTGGACTATATTTTCCTTATTTTCTAGTATTTACTGTGGGACGATTAAAAATGGACCATGGACCAAAGATGCTCCAAAGCTGCAGTATAGACACCCCTGGATCGGACCAAATAAGCAGTGTAAAATAATATATTGTCTAAATACTAATAAAAACAAAGACTTTTCATTGCTTTTGCACCTTCCAATTACATGAGAACGGTGCCTGAATCCGCAAACTTTTGAAACCAGGATCCAGAGTGAAAAGTTTTGAAAAAGCTTTTATATCCGTCTCCGTGTATAATAGGATTAGTACTCTTTGGGCCTGATTTACTAAGATCCCAAATAACGATTGTGTGTGCAAACTAAAAAACTGCACGTGCTACTAGCGGGCGTGTTGCAGGTGATCTACTATGACTGTGGAGTGATTCTGGCTATGAAGGGGATCTTTTTTACATAGGTTAAATGACCTCCTCCACAATGTATTAAGAGCACAAAATAGAGAGGGTTTACTTTATGCTTGAGTATGATGGCACATTGGATTGTCCCTCTTTTTCCAGTCCATCATAATGATAAACAGCCTCAAAATCTTCCATCATTCATCAAAAAATTCAGTCATTGACGGAAAATATTTGGTTAATGTGACCCCTGTTTCTCGCCACAATGACAGCAGTGATCTTTGCGTAACGCTGTGGCTGTTTGCACCTGCCTTTCAAAAGTGCTAAATTTAGACTCAAAAAAGAGCGCAATCAGTTTCGGGTTTGATAAATCACATTGGGGGTGCTAAGTGATCACATTTGCATCTCCTCCTCCCAGTATTTTGCAAGCTCTGATAATCTGCACGTATTCTGCATATTTATGAAGGTAAACACGCTAAATGGATTGCGCATGCTATTTTGCTCATTTGACAGACGCAATCCTCAGTAGCCTGTAGTAGATCAGATTTGCGCACTATCAAGTTTGCATCTGTTTTTATGCAAACCTTTAGTAGGTCAGGCGCTTTATCTTTCAGATAAAGGTTGGGCGCACACTTAGGAACAACAACAACAGCTACCAAGTAACATGTGTGCTGCTTACTGTGCTCAGTTTGTTGTCACTCCTCCAACAAAATGTGGATTCACTGTGGCAATACTCTGACCAGCGGAGACACATTTGTTATATTCACCAAGGACTGAGAGTTTGTCTTCACTGGAAAGCGTTAGTGCGCAGATGCGTATTGTTACACTGCTGTTTCACTACAAACCTACATCACCAACTACTGGCCTGGTATGCACCCTACCGCTTTTTCAGTTGTTCTTGCAGACCCGTGTGAATGCGTATCGTTTTCACACCATCTCTGTGTGAACGCGGAGTGCTTTTGAAAACGCAAAGGAAAAAAAGGTGACAACATTGTCATGTAAACGGGGCCTGAGTGTGAGCTGGAGAAGACCATCACTGCTGATCTGTAGGAGAACGAGCTGGTCATGGCAAGAGTGAAGCTTTGTGGCAGTGAGTCATGAACACAAACAACCCCCATTTTAAAAAAAAGTTTCACAATCATTAAGGCAGCTTAGGCTACATTTTCACATTCTTAGCTAATGCATCATGTGGGAATAACAGGCTCACTGACTCTGGAGCTAGGACGTACTCTCTAGCTGAGGTTAGTTTAGTAGTGTGTGATAGCCACAGCTTAGACAGATGATTAACGTAAAAGCAAAAAGTACATCTAATCTCTGACATCATTTTAGAGCACCTTAAATTTATGAAACCTTTTTTGACCTAAACCCAAATGATAGGCAACCTGTTAGCAAAATACAGACAACACATCCCTTTAGGCTTTAAAGGTCTTTACAGAGTGGGTCAAATGTTTGCTGGTTTATGTGTCAGTGGGTGTGGGTGTTGTGTTATGTTCAAGGTTCACTTAAACTAATGAAATTCCTGCCATTGAGCTGATCATATTTTTAGGATTATGAGCTTTCAGTGGAGTGTTTAATCACTGTCGACAACACCCTTTCCCTTCAGGACACTCAAGTATGAGTGCATATATGAACAGGAGAGAGAAGGAGAGACTCGCTTTGTAACTTTGCTTTTCTGAATGTTTTTTGCACAAACCCGGTGGTCTAAACTCCATTAAGACAAGCCGCTGGAAAACAACTACTTTATAAATATGTCCTCCTGTAGGTAATTACAGTTTTCTACTCTGGTGGGGTTTTTTTTTTAAATGAGTCTTTTTTAAGTACCATGGACTTTCCACTCATGGTGACATGTAAATTCTGGGTTTGAAGGGTGCCTGTCAGTCGCTCTGCTTGTTTGTTCATCTTTCCTTTTTTGCATTTCTCTCTTAAAAGTAAACAGTAATGCATTCACTTGTCTACTCTGTCTCATTTAAGGTCTAAAAACCTTGTAAGTTAATGAATCACTGTCCTCAAACATTCATGTTGATCAGTCAATACTGAATATCAGACTCTGAAATATAATTTGTAACACTGGCAGAGACGCTTTCTCAAGATTAACAATACAATGAAGTCTTACTTCAAGTTGCCTTTTCAGCCTTTTCCTCCCAGTATTTTATTGATAATGATTTATTCCTTTATTCCTTATATTGAACAAAGATAGCCTTAAATAATGTAAATAATATTAATAATGGTATGCACTGGGATCGCAAAAGATGACAGTCACAAGCATCACAAACCATCCTGTGCAGGCCAGAGTTTGCATTACTTTTACCTATACCCAAGGCTGCCCATAAGGGGGGATAAAGGGAACACTTTTGGGGCCCAGTGTCATGGAAGGGCCCTAAATGATGAGCAACAACACGGCAATGGTTATGTCCGTTCTAGTCTGATCTGAATCTGATTACTCTCTATTAGCAATTAAGGCCCTGTCCTCATGGAGATGAAAACATTTTCATATTGAAAATGTTCTGCAGATGGCATTGTTTCAAGAAATGTGTCCATCCACACGAAAACACTGTAGTATATATGCCAGGTCTGTAAGTGGCGCTGTAATGCTGCTGCAGGCATACACCAAAACCAGAGAAGAAGACATGGAGTACATGCATACATCATGAGAAATGTCAACAATGGCATATACTGTTCTCCATGTTCCCTTGTCGCTAATGGTGGTGGTAGAGGACTTCACCATTAAAGCCATAACAAGCTTAGTAGCTCCTGCAGCATGAACGCAACACCATATTCTGCCATTGTATCTGTTGTTGTGTGGTTTGCTCATTTGGTTTAATGATGTCATTATTTCTGAAACTATCCACATTCGTTGTCCACATACAAGCGCTCAGCATTTTCAGATTTATCCACTCTGGCATGGATGGCATGAATGAAACATCTATTCGACTAAAAACTTGTGCGGATACGCCTGAATTTTTTGCGAGTGTCTTTTTTTATTTTTCATTGTTTAGAAATTTAGGCCCCGACTCATTAGAACATTATGAGCATTTATTTTTGTGATATTATTACTGTTGGTGGACTTACTCAAGTTAACTTTCAGTTTTAGGTACGCTGAGACCAGCAACAAACTTTTCAAAAATTAAATCCCGAGCCAACCCCAGGATGCAAATTAGCGCTAACATTACAAATCCTTCGTGAAGCATTTATATCACTAAACTACATCTGGAGCCCATTTTAAGAACTTTTCAGGGGCCCAGCCATGTCTATGAATGAATGTTGGCTTAAATGAGCTAATGGTGGATTGCTACTTTATTAAGGCACATTATAGCAAATAATTTGGCTTGTATTCTTATTTAGCTAATGATTGTAAATTTATGTAAGCTAATGTCTTATAACCAAAACACTTACACTTCAGTTGGAAAATTCTTAATGTTATATGCTTAATTAGCTAATGAACATTAGCCTAATTGGGCATATTTTGGAAAACAATTGCTCAAGTGGGTTGTGTAAAAACAAACACTTTTGACTTATGATAATTACTGAAACCATTGACGGCTAGTTTATGTGAGCTAATGCTAGCAATGACCACTTGCTTATGTACTCCTATGTTTGAAAATATTTGTTGTATGCTACTATTTGCTACTGATGGTTAGCTTAAGTCAGCTAATATTAACTAACTCTAGCTCAAGTAAGCGTCTGTTAGTAAAATAATGTAGGTTAATTAGGCTAATATGCATATTATGTAGGACAGTAATACTGATTCATGACTACTGCTTTAAGACAGCTTATCTACGGAAAATTGTTTGCTTATTTCATTTTTTCCACTATATATCGCTGAGTCTTTGAATTATGTAGGCTAATGATACCTACTGACTACTACAGGCAAAAATATTTGATAGCATCGGTAGCATAAATCAAATTACCACCATTGGCTTATATAGGCTAATTTATGCCATGATATTTTCTTTGGTCAATGTATGCGAGCTTAGTTTGGTAAACATAATGAGGTAGTAGCTGTATTCAAGAGAGTAACTATCTGGTAACTGTTCATGTTTTTGAATATCAGTCTAAAACACTCCTGATTTCACTTAGCTTGTCTCCTGTACTTATGCTATCTTAGGAACCTTGTTAGGAAGCCTAAGGTCGGCTGGTTTAGAGAGCTGTAAACTACTAACAGTGGAGTCTTAGTGCTTTTATGAGAAAATGTCTGACCTCAGTTAACTTAACAGAAATACCACAGAATGTTTTTGAGGAGCAAACAAGCACAAATAGGCAGTACTTGCTGAGCACTGTTTCCAGTGGCTGTTGAATCAAATAGAGCCAAAAACTGAGGGCAAGTCTAACTTAATACCTGAACAATATTTACCAAGTTTCAGTATGATCCATCATTTGGTATTCCCGTGTCTAAACTGTTATATTAGGAGAACAGAATGAGTGAGCGAGGCTGAAGGAGGGCAAAAAGAGCCTGAGTGTGGGTGAATAGGTCGTTTGTTTGTCCCTCTGCTGTCCTCCTCGGCCTGGCCTGGTGCTTGGTGCCTGGTGTCCAGGATCATTTCCTTTCATACCCACCACTGCCATCCTTGCATTAGCATTTTCACTGCTGTGGGGGCAAGACGCAAGTGTACGAGTGTGTGTGTGCTCGCTTGCTCGTTCGCTACGGCTCGAATTATGCAGGGACTTGGGAAGACAGAGAGAGGGGATCAGGGCCGAGACATCGACCTGACATCGCTGAGATCCACCATGCCTGCCAGCGGCCCTCTGCAGGTTAGTCCAACAAAAAAAAAAAAAACAGAAATACTGAGGGAAACAGCAAGAATCTGGTTTGAGATACAGACAGAGCAGAAAACTCAACTCAGGGAAAGAAAAATGTGTATTCCTGTCTGTCAAGTTGTGCTCTCCCACTTTTTCTTCCTCTTTTCCTTCACTCTTTCATCTCTTTCTGGTCTACCCGCGGCCCTGAATTTGCCACAGACCTGTGGTATGTCATGCCTACGTGAGAGTTCAGGATCAGAGGGTTGCTGTGTAGTTAAACTTTGAGTCTGCACTCTATTCTGAGATGAAGTTACGATTGAAACATCCATCAAATATCAATTAGGGCCTTGGTGTGAAGGCTAATAAAGTCCACTAATGCAGTGACAGGTCAACAGAGCAGGTACTCACTAATGCCAAGAAAAAGGGGTCAAGGTAGGGTTAGGGACCTGCGATCATATTCAGAAACTCCAAGTTTAGTGCTTGTTTTTTGTATTACATTGTAGAAATCAGGATTTTGCTCCTCCGGCTTTGTTTGTCATTGTTTAAATCAGTATTCGTTTTTCTCTGACTCTTCACTTTTAAAATTTAACACCTTTTTTGGACAGTGTAACACTGACGCTGCATAATGCACAAACCTCACACATACACACTCAACAGTGTCTGTTGTGGTTCTTCTTCTGTTTCAGTGTCAGGAGCAGCAGTGCTTCTGCCGTCAACCAACAGGGCTATCAGTTACTAGAATATATTTAGCTACACAGTCCCCAGTGGACAAAGTGCTATTGCTCAAGATACACAGAGTGTGAGCCTAAAAAAGACCAGAGAGCTCTTATGTTTGAGGAAGGCATACATGGAGTTTTCTGTCATTTGCATTTTCAATTGGTGCTTAAAAACTGTAGTGGAAATGCAAGAAAAAAATAAAATAACTTTTTCACTTGAAATAGATTAAGCAAAGGGAATTGTGTTATGCAGGAAATTACTGCCAACTCTCTTTGTAGTTTTGATCTGGATTACCAAAGTCTTCCATGAGCAAACTGGTTTCAAAAGTTTTTAAAACTCTTAATTTCTGTGGATAAAATTGTTCTGTAAATCCCTTACCTGGCTTCAAAGTTTATGATGCAACACTGTGACACAATGGCCAAGGCTATGATGCCATTTTATTCTGCAGTGTTTTTCCTTTTCCTTTTTTTATGAGTAGTGCCATGCATCAGCCAAACTATTGTCTCCAAATACGGGCATGAAAGTTGATAAAACACTCATTAATATGCATTTTCTTTCATAACTTGTAATGTTTTGGTTAAATTGTGAAATAAATTTGAAGGAAAACCCCACTAAATGCACATGTTTGAGAAAAAGAGTTCAGAGGCTAAGTAGAATAATATATGCTAAATGCTACACCAAGACTACGTATGAAGGTGCCTCAATGGTTATCATTGATACAATCATATGTTTTAATTCTGTACTCACCTTCCAGAGGGCAACAAATCCCCCGCCCTGCCACTCTCTTTGTGTTCAGTCATGTAAGTTAAAATTATGCATCCAGTGTTGAAATTCACACTGATGCAGCCAGTTTAAGCTAATCTGTTAAGTGAAATGCATTACTCACTGACACAAAACCTACAAGTTGTGTTTTGGTATAAGTTTAGGTAAAATCGTAACATGATGATGCGAGTGTGTCGGCTCAGTACAGTGACTTGCTCTTAAGTGACTCTTATTGTGTCATTTAAAAATCAACTCTATTCTCTGTAAATCCCCCCTAAAGAATGTCTGTGAAAAGAAAATGCTGCAACTTTGACATTTTGTCATTTACAACTGGTTTTTGTTTTCTTTTTTGCTGTGAGTGACCATATTTATGTAATTACCACTAAGGGTGCTCAACATAATAAAGGCAATGTGCAACTCAGATTTTCTGGCTTCCCAGATAAAATGAAATGCAACATGCAGCATATCCTACTTTAACCCCAATTTGGCTCCAAATACGTCCACAATTTGCAAAATCAGGATTATGTACTGTATTGCGGAAGTCTTGAACTTGTATTTAAGACCACACACTCTTTTTGGACATGCTTATTAAAGTGTAATTAAAGTGACAAGAAGATTTATTTTCCCATAGACTTGAATAAACCACCAGTTTTTGGAACCAGTGTGGTTTACTCCCGCTGGCCATTAGAAATAATTCTAGTTTAAGGCAGTGCTTTCATCACTTAAGCAACTAAACAGTTCCCCCCACCTCTTTTTTTACCTCCACCAAGCAGGCTATGTTTTTGCTGCCCTTTACCCAAACTCCAATCTACAATGATTGTGCTCAACTCAAAGCAGCATGGCCCAATCAGTGTCCTTTGGAGCAGGAAGAGGTGGGAGCCATGAGCATGAGGACAGCAGGAAGCAACTTCAAGTATAAAGATTGGCAAAGATGCTTCAGTAGCAGTTTTTTCGATAGCTCAAACTTACTACATTATCTGATAGGCCAGTAGTGAATGAGATTGATGGAGCAATCATCCAATCAAATTGGAATTTGGAAATGCCTTGGTGGAGATTTGTGCACTTTGAGCATTTCTAGTTTTCATTGTATTTCTGGACCTCTAGGTCTTAAATGGATGGATAGGAAAGCAGAAAGAGCTAGAAACTTGAGAGAGAGAAAGTGGGGAATGAAGTGTGGGGAAAAGGCCACGAATTATATGAACCCAGGCTACACGAGTCACTACAGCCTCTGTAAATGGGGCATGCATCCATTGACTGCTGGTCTATTGGCACCCCTGCGACATTCATTTTTATTTTTTTATGTCCAGTGGTCAAACCCAGTAACAATCTGTAATTAAAATGTCTGCCACAATGGTGAGAGTTTAAGCATTGCCATCCACATATTTATTATAGCACAAATGTGTCTTTTTTTCCAGTTTTCCAGCCCTTAACCCTAACCACCTCCATATTTACCACCTATGAACGCTGCTCCTGTTCATTCATTTCAACAGAAGTTGGCCCTCACAAGATGGAAATACACATTTACTGGCCGTAGGCAGAGCTGGAGGTCTACAGTGGCACCCTTAATCACAGATAAGCTGAGAATGTATAGCCACATTTAGCCACCATCAGCTGCCACCTATTGCAGTCACTTATATCATGTGGCTCGAAGTCTAAATGTTTACATTCACAGATGCCAAGTCCTTACCACAACTATTCACTTCAACCCTGGTGGTTTAATCATATGCTGACAGAAGTGAGGAGAGAAACGTGTGATCCTGTGGAAGGCAGAAATGAGCGTTCACATGTGCACATGTGGGTGTTTAAGTAAGCGTGTGCATGTGAGAAATTGCTCCCTCAGCATGATATACATCCTGTATGTCAATACCAGCTCATGCTAGTATGTGTGTGATTGATTTACCTCACCAAACTGTGCATCTCATATGTCAGTGCCATGTTGTTTTAACAGACAGATGGATGGTTGCTCATGTATTTGCAGACAGATATGGTTGTGCTTATGGCTTAAGATGCAGCAGGTGCAAGGGTGTAGTGCTGACTTATGTAATGGATATTCTCCTTTAAAGTGCAAGCTATAGAGGATCTGGTTTTTCCTTACAATCCTACTCCTTAACTAGTAACTCAAAGCTTTTGTTGATACATATGACTTATAAATATACAACTTGCAAGCAAAGTAAATAGTCTTTAGCTCTCTGGGATCATATCTAAAGTTTCATGATTGCGCAATTAACCATGTTGTGACACATACAGCACACATACATAACAGTTCAAGAGAAAGGCAATGATACAGCGTCTTCAAGCCACAGGGACTTTCATGTTGGTAAACATGGAAACACACAAAGAGGTATTGTTTGAAAAAAATCAAATAGCCAAAGGGGAGAGGCCGACCAAAACAAGAAGCACTGAGGCAGAACTTGTGATCAAAAACCAGAGGGCTGAGGTAATTGCACTGGGGATTCAGGCTGAGTAGAACTAATGGAGAGTTTTTCATGAGACGGAGAAGAACAATTTGGCAATCAGTGCAGGAGCAAGAAAGACTTGAACACCAGCTGGACTGCAGATAGAAAGAAGCTGCATGCACAGGTAGCGTGATAACGTGGGAGTGGCCGGCAAGCAGAGAGGAGCAAAGGTGGGCTGAGTAGAAAAGACTTGAGTAGCAAGGAAGGCTGTGACAAACCTCTGCGCTGGGACAGCTCCAAACATCACAAAACAAGGACAAGAACAAGTCACATGAGCCGAATTAGCCTGGAGGCATCCCCATACTTCAGGTGGTACATCAGGAGGACAGCACCCTTGGACAGGTGCAATCAGAGGGCCCTTCTGGTGGACAGCCTGGAGGCAGGCTAAAAAAGCACAGGAGAACAGACGGATCAAGAGAACTTTCCTAGAGGACAGGCAGTTGGTCAATCAAAGGGACTGAGCTACTCTGAAGGGACCAAGTGGATAAAGAACTTGTGTCAACCCTGGCCCACAAAGGCAGAACCATGTGTTGGCTCAAATGCTGACAGGGGATGCCAGACAAACAATGGGCAGCCAGGGTAGACCAACAGCTCTAATAATAACCAGACACTGACCAGGATTGACATCACAAGTCCTCATCCGGCACTCTTGATATTAGACATAACAAGGGGTAAGACAAAGACCCAGACACTGGACAAGATGAGTAATCAGCTTGGCTCCCTGACCCTGGATATAGCAAGTCATCACCTAGGACCTCAGATTCTGGATAAGACTAGGCATGGACTGAGACCTCAAACTCTAAACCTGACAACTAGCCAGCAGATGACCCAGACTCTGGACATGACTACAGGTGTAACAGGTCCCCAGCAAGGACCCAAGACACTGGAAAAAACGAGTCAGCGAGGGCCCCTAACTCTAGACATGACTGGTCGTCAGCTAGGATTTAAGACTCTGGACTTGACAAGTCATATGGATATCACAGGTCATAGGCTGGGATCCCCAACTCTTGACCTGATGAGGCATCAACTGGGGCCCCGGACTCTAGACATGACAAGCAGTAGGCAGGGGCTCCCAACAATCGACATAACACGTGGTAAAATGGGGTCCCTGACTGTGGACAGAATAAAATATGAACTGGAAAGCCACGAAGCAGGATCTGGTATCAGGCCTGATGCAAAAACACAGAACCAAGTGTCAGCCAAGTTGTTGACAGGGAATCAGGTATCTACCAGACAACCAACTGGGAGCCAGATGGGGTGTCCAACAGCTGGGTCAAACAATGACCAGAAACTGACCAGGAAAGACACCATAAGCCATCAACTGACACCCTGGACACTAGACATCACAACTCATAAGCTAAGACTCAAAAATCTGGACATGGCAAGACACCAGTCCAGAACCCTGACTCTGGACATGACAAGCTGTCAGCTGGGACCTGAGACTCTGGACATTAGTTGCCACAGACTTAGATATACATCTAAAGACCTGACAAGTCCTAGAAGGGGACCCCAGACTCTAAACATAACAAGTCATCAGCTAGTACCCTCAAGTTCTGTTACAATGAGTCACCTGCGAGGACTCAGGACTGTGGACATGACAAGTTATAGGCATGGAACTCCAACTCTTGACCTGACAAGTTGTGGACCAGGATCCAAGATCCTTGATATGACAAGTTGTAGGCTGAGACCCCTGACTTTGGACATCACAAGTGGTGGACAGGGGTCCTTGGCTCTGGACCTGACAAGATATGGACAGGGTAGCCGGACACTGGATCTGACAGCCAGGGTTGCTCAGCAGTAACTCAGGATTTATGCATCAGCTTTCTGGGAACAGGTAAAGAGTGTTGCAAGAAAAATCAGCTGGACTGCTACAAGGGACTGCTGGCGATCATGAGATGGAGCAGCACTGGAGACTGACTCAGAGTGACGGAGAAGGGTGAGCATACCTGGACTAAATCTCTTGGTCAAGAGCCAGTTTAAAGCCCAAACTAGACCTTGGGAAAGGATATGTCAAGGCCATGGGCTGGAATAGTCAAGCAGTTGCCATGGCCACAGACTGGGATACAGTGCCTTTTGTACTTGATAACTTTGTTCTTATGTCTTGGCACTTTTAAGTTTGGATATAAAACCATTGGAATCAGTCAACAACGAGACGAGACCCTCAGGCTGTATGTGTTGAGCCCTCCATCGTTGGTGGTAAATGTGTTTTGGTGCTTTCCCTCAGCAAAACTACTCTTAGGTTTAGCTTAAGATAAAATTATGTCATATTTATGACTAAAATGTTTCACCTTAAGGTAAGCCAAAGAAAGATACCTTACATTCCTTCTGCCTCTGTATGGGTTTGCTTTTTTGTCCCTACATAAACCTGGCGTGTCTTTACCCTTTTCACAGTCTTGGTCAGGGATGGGAATCACCTTGATTCTGTTTCCTGTTGTCAGACTGGCTCACATCGGTTCCAGTCTGGTCTTCCTAACATTATTTATATGCGAGAAGAAAAAAAAAAACACCCAGAAACTATGAAGCCAAACAACCTTATCTGGAAACGATTCAGTTGTTTTTGGTAAGCTCAGTTTTAATATTCCTCTCTGAAGATGTAGCATCTTCAAACATCTGGACATAATACATTTGCATGGGCTTCAAAAGGAACCCAGAGGACAGCGTGTAATTTTCTGGAATTAGATTTATGAGTTTTTCACGGAGTGTCTGTGTGGAGCTGCCATGATGAATCTATTTCTATGGTGTGAAGTCTTTACACCTCTAAGTCACCCTCTATGTATAGAGCACAGCAGTAGGGCGTGGAGCACTGTCACTGGACTCAGAGGAATCACAGACACTTTCTAAGCATGGCCGTCATGTTTCAAAGACAGAGGTCATACTCTCAGAAGAGGCAGGGGGTACCAGTAGTTTAACGGTCATTTAAAAGAGAAGATAACTACTGTGACATATTTTGTGTATGGTTTTGATGGTCCATTTAAGAACTGATAAATCGATTAGCCCTACAATTTATAATAAAAGGCAACATTTGATGGGTCCTTAAGCTTTTTCTTGTCCAATTTTTCAGACTTTGCAACCTTTTGTCTCAATGGTAATATGTTTTAAGAATAAAATGGAGCCTGGTTTGCTTTGAATAAAATATGAAGTATTTCTGCTCTACCAATTGTCACAGCGCTGAGATCACCCACATCAAAATCATTAATGACCTACTCATTAATGCAAAGTCCATACACATCAAGCTACTCATTCTCCTTCACCTTAACACAACCTTTGACAATGTGCCATAAATTCGTTCTTTTCATCTGTAGCTCTTTTTGGAGTTCCTCTTGTTAAACCCACCCATCTGTTGATCCAACAGGACAGCTGGCAGTGAACTTTGGTGAATAAAGGAGGAACCGCTCCACTTTTGTCTAGAGACAAGACCCCACAATCTGAACTTGACGAGGAGCAGTTACACAAACATGTATGGACAATGGTACCACCAATGAAAAGCTTTCTTCTAGATTCAGCTGTAACTTTTAGACAGAAAACAGTTTGTCACCATCACCAAATCCAAATAAACCAAGTGCTTCAAGGCTCCATGCTGGACTCCATCTCTCTGTCATTTACATACGCTACCCTTTTGGTTAAATAATCAGCAAACATGACGGAAGTGACAAATAATTTTCAAACAGATGACAGTTTGTTACCATCAGCAACTCCCAAGGCATGCCCAAAGGCTCCGTGTTTGGACCCCTTCTCTTTGAAAATAGGGCATCCTCACTGGATATGTTTTCTTTTTTGGACCTTTCTTGGAAACCCCCCAGATGGTTTCTGAAAATGCCAGTTGATCTGCAGTTTCTGAAATACTCAGACCAGCCCATCTGGCACCAACAACCATGCCTTGTTCATCCATCCAACAATTATCTGTGCCTCATATCACTTTCAGGGTCATGGGGCTGAAGCCTATCCCAGTTAACATTGGGCAAGAGGCAGGGCACACCATGGACCAGTCACCAGCCAACCACAGGGCCACCGCGCTTACTTTCTCACCTAAGGGCAATTTAGAGTCATCAATTAACTTATCAAGGATGTTAGTCGTCTGTGAAGGGAAACCAACTCAGGCACAAGGAGAACATGCAAACTCCAGAAATATCCTGACCAGTTAGGCAGTCTAACCTTCTTGCTGTGAGGCACATGCAAACCTGTTATGCCACCTTTAAGTCTCTAAAATCATCTTTTACCTCATATTGATGCTAGGTTTGAACTTCAGCCGGTCATCTTGACCATTTTCAAATGCCTAAATGTATTGAGTTGCTACCATTGGCGGATTGGATGATTTGGTATTTGCGTTAATGGACAAGTGTGTCTTACAAAGTGGCTGTTGAGTATATGGTCTAAGGGCTTTTAATGGATTACTGTCCTGCCCAAATGTGTTTTTGTGACACTTGACCTCAGCTACTCCATAATCATCTGGGCATTTCCACAAAGAAACACACTGAGATCATGACTCAGTGTAAGGGCATGAGGTACAAAATGAAAGCTGAAATCACGGCGACCTGACAAGCATGACAGTTATATTTCAGAGACGTGCAAAGTCGTTTACTGCGCGCGAACAAGCCTGAAATGGCCAATGAGTGACTTTGGCAGAAAACAGAGAGGTGGGTTACTTAAAAGACGGCCTTGCACTTCACTCAAAACAACAATAACAGTACAAACTACTCATTAAATGACAGGTGCTGTAGCAATGTCAACAAGCACAGTATATCTGCATTAATTTCATTGTTGTGTTTGCTTCTTTATGTCCCTCGATGACCACTGCCCCCCTCATCCTTTTCCCATTTCTCTCACCTCCCAGAATACATTGCTGTCTCTCTTTGACATTATCTGTGTATATGTGTGTGTGTGTGTGTGTTCGTAACCCCTTCTTGGCCCCTACATGGCAAATGCCACATTCTGAGAGTGGCTGTGAAGTACGAGAAAGTGTGTGTTTATCTGCAAGCGCGTTGGTGTGTGCGATTCTGGGAACTTCATCTTAGACCAAATTGAGTCATCTTTAAATGACTTCTTGTGTAACAGGTGTGTAATGTCATTTGTTTCATATATTACAAGACTATGACTCTTGTTCTTGGCCCTGTGTGTGTTTGTGTCATTATTTGTTGTTTTGTGCATAAAGACTAATCCAACTGACTTCTCAAATGTTCATTCACCTTACGCCAAATCTAGACATTCATCACGAAATGTTCTTGAATGTCATGGGCCTGTTGTCAATCAAGCTTTGTTGTTAATCTTATGCTGTGGGTCCTTAGGGAAATAATGTCTCTGTCTTGTTCTCTGATAAGCAATAACAGTTACACTTACATGCTTGTTCTGAGGCTTTCAACCAGCTGACGACTGAGTGACAGAGCTAAAAGGTCATGAAAAAGCCAAAAGGAGGATCTAAAATTGTTGTTGATTGGTCCAACTTCAATTTAAGATGATAAGACATTAAAAATAAAAACTGAAAGTCACTTGTGAGCACAAGTAGAGATGAGACAGAATAAAAACATCTTTTGTTTTTCCTTTCTTTATGCATTTTTTAATTCTTTTCCCCATTAATTGCTTCTAAAAACAGGGTTAAACATTTTATTTTGTGAGTTAGTCCCAGCTAGTATCAGGGATCCAGACAAATCCATGCTTAGCAGTGCATGTGTGGTGTATTTCTTAATGTGGCAGTGTGCAGGTTCAATATAGGTATGCATAAAAAGTCACCTTTATTAATAAAACTGATGATAATTTGAGTATTTACTAACTCAGGGATGCTTCTGGTAGTAAAATCTCTGCTAGAAAACAATATTATATTAATTGGACTAAGATATTCATATTAATTCAGTTTAAGTCAAAATCTGGTCCCTGTATGCTATAGATTTGATTCCCAGATCAAGATTAATATAAAAATGTCCTTATGCTTTCTACATTCTGTATATTAACCTGACTTTGAAGGTAACACAGTTAAAGTTGAGGTGTTGAAGTGTACAGCTTTTCATCCATTTGTACCAAGACCACAGCGCCCATGTGAAAACCAAAACAGACACCAAACTGTTTTTTAATCTTGAAAAATCTGTTCCTGTGTATTATTGTTCAGTTTGCTTTCACACATTAAAATGAAATTTTCTCCATTTCAGCATTTCTAACAACTTGGCACCAACCAAAAAGCTAAATCGCTGTCCTCATCTGAGAGCAGTTGTGGTTTAACACCCAGTAAAACACACCCAGTGACATATTTGGACTCCTGCTGGTTTTCCTCTTAAATCGTTACCATCTTTATTCTTACAGACTCGTGCACAAACAGGAACACATGTCTAGCTTTTCAGTTCTGTTGCTATGTCTTGAATAATTTGATTGTTTGTGCGTCGTCTTGTTCTTGGAAAAGAGGGCTTTAGAGGGGAACAAGTGTAGAAAGGGGGCAACATTATTTTTATAGCCTGCCCATTCTTATTTTAAAATGTAAATGCTGATACAAATCATGTACCTTTTGTTTTTTACATTCTCATGCCTCCTCTTATTTTGCTGTGTTTAATGTTCTGTCTCAAAGTCTGACTATTTCTTCTCTCTTTTATCTTTCTTACTCCATTTTCTTCCCACGTCTCTCTATTCCTCTCTGTCCCCTGTCTAGGAAATCTTTGTTTTCTTTTCATTTTGGGCAGGAAATGACAACAGGCTCGGTCTGAATCTAAAAAACAGCTTTACAGGAAAAAAGCTCTCTTCACTATACATGAGTGTTTGGCAGACAAATAAGAAAAAAATTGCTGTGTGAGCAAAACAAAGCTTATATGAGTGATGCCAGGCATAGCTTTAGATCCGAGCTGATATGAGCTATTAGATTATAACACACAAACAGAGACCAGTCTGTATGTATCCTGTGTTGTTTCCTTCACACGCTCACCATTATTACGTCAGAGTGAGGCACAGCAGACAAAACATCCAAAAATCTGCCTCTGCTTATTTGCTCTTAAAGCTGGCTACACATTCGACAATTTTATGCCAGATTTTGGGCCCAATTTACCCTTTAAAGACTTTAGAGGCATGACACATTTTGAAGCCTTTCATTCCTGATCTGGCTTCCTATGGCAAAGTACCTGCTACAGCAGATATGTTACCAACTAAATGTCCCGTACCTGGCATTTTTGGCCCAAAACATCACACTCTGTGCTGACCTCTCCTCGGGTTTTTGTCCCACTAAGCAGCATTATCACTGTTGTTCACGTGTTGCCACAGACGTTTCTGAACTGTTTAAAGTGTCAGTAACTGGACTATTTACATGCCAACACATACTTTCTGTCGCTCCCTCATTATGATGCCGCTTTAAAAACACTAAATATAAATGCTGCCTATGTTTAATGTGCTCATGAATAACAGAATTTAAGAAACAGAATTCATTCAAGGTTATCAGATGTGTCTCAAAATGAAACAAACACTGAAATGATAATTCTATCAATACACCTGCCAATACCAGTTAACATAGCCACGAATTAAACCGTAACACCAGTCAGAATTGCCGCTGGAACAGACATGAAAAAAAAGATTTTGCAGTTTCATATTGTTACAATTTTTACATTTCTGCGTTTTTTTTTCATTTTGCATGGACGGGGATGTTTTTAGAGACATAACACGTGTGGGCAGGTTTATATCCGAAGACGGTGTTGGAAAAGCTCAGTTTTTAGAAGTACCTGTGTTTTTAGAAATACTGTGTGGACATAGCCTAAGACAGCCTGCTAACAAAGCTGATTATGCCCCCTTTTGTTTCCTACCTGATGTCACACGGGGTGGACCCCTAGGTTTCCAAAAATCTGAAAGCCAACCCTACTATCAAACCTCAAAATCTTGACTCATAATTGGCTTTTTGCCTGTCGAAAGTTAAACTTTTGTTTACATAAATCATTTTGGCTGGTACAAATGGCTGCGGGGGCTTTCTTTGCCTCTCAGTGTATCACAGTCACTAAAATTGTTATTCCTTTTCAGTCATTTCTGATGCAGTAAAGCACATTGAAAGGGCCATATGTTTGTCTTTGCCACCAAGTTAACACTGGTCCAAAATAAAACCAACATATTTTGGTAATCTCTTTCTGACAGACCTTAATATATTCAATTAAAGCATGCCTGTTAACCCCCCTGTTTCAGCAGCGATAAGAGTAAATCCCTATGACCTGTGTCTCAAATAGTGGACGTTGCTTTAGCTCTCCAGTGCTGTGCTCTAATGTAATGTTTTGTAGTGTCTGTGTGTGTTAGGTGTTGAGCTGGTAAGACACTAGATAAACCGACGTTGGATTTTTTTCTCCATATTTGGTAAGGATGCACATCAGCATCGGCATTTTAGAAACACTGGCCATCAGCAAAATAATGTGGGGTGAACAGTTAGTTATTAGCTCCTGACGCTGGCCTTCTCCCAGTACTTTTGCCCTTCCTGGATGTGCACTTTGCTGAAAGTGCAGAAAAAGTGTGTAAAGTGTGCAATGGGATGAGTCTGTTTAAAGCAGAAATAGGATACTTTTGTAAATGTGGCTCATTGCATCATTTCAGTTTACACTGAAGAGATGATCTTCAGGAAAAAACAAAACAACAATACCAAGGCAGTGCTAATATCTCCATTTACAACTCTGCTGCTTAACATGACCACAAATCACTAAAGTTCAACATCAGGAAAATAATTTTTCAAGTTATGTACTGCTTTGGGACCAGTTGTGTGCCTTTACTGACAGACACATGTTCATCCTGTGCCTATTGAGTAGCTGCTCATTTCTGTCCTTAACATTACTAAATTCACCACCATCTGGTCTGTCCCTATGTGGAAATACGAGCAAAAGAAAGTGACAACTACATTTTTCATTGTATTTGAACAGCTTATAGCTTCATTTTAGCTGATAATTTGATGTATATCTGTTTCTTCACATACATTTCTTATTATTATACTTTGCACTTACATTTAAAAAGAAATGTCTCCTCTTGTCACGATAAACACTCGTGGCTCTAAAGAACTCAAATGCAGACAATCAGGTCCATGAGGCAAAAAGCAGAGTTTATTGTCGGTCCAAGGCTTGGTGCACAAGCAGGCAAACAGAGGTATCAGGCAGACAAAAGGCAAGAGGTAAGGTTCAGGCAAAAATGAGTCTATAACAAGGCTAGGCTATGAAAAAGTGATGGAAAGTGACGTTAAGATACAAACAATCTGGCAACAAAACAAGGAAAGACACTAGGGTTAAAAACATGAGGTGATTGGGGATGAGACACAGCTGGGGAAGAACAATCAGGGATCAGGTGTGACAACGCCAGACAGGAAGAAAAACTCACAGAAATAAAAAGAGACAGGTGACTTTTCAAAATAAAACAGGAAGTACAACATAAAAAATAAAACATGAACAAAGCAGGAAACTTAACTAAAGTAAACAGGCAGGATCATGACACCTCTATCTCGTTGCTATTTTGTCCTCATTTGGCTTCCCTGCCTGATTCCACTTCCAGATCTCCAGGGTAACAACCATTCTGCTTTGCCATTGGTCAGTTGTTAGAAATATTGCAACGCAACAAGGGATTCTGGGTAATAGCCTTAAGGGAAGTGTGGTCTGATGCACACTTGTGAAAAGGGTGCATTAGAGCATGAGGATGCCCTCGAATTATAGGACATCCTACGCTCTTGCTCCCCTTAACGGGATCAAGCATTCCCAGTGCACAAGGGCACAAGTGCAGGTATTGGGATAGGGCGTTTTTTTTCTGTTGTGTCAAACCAATTGAATGCTGGCATCTGGTGTACCTACCTTACTGGATCAGTGAATATGTTTTCTTTTTTTTGGGTGGGTGGGGGTGGGAGGAAGTAAAAATGACCTCTTGAACAAACTGATCTTTTTCCCTAATTGAACATGATTGTGGGAGAATTAAGCCAAAAGAGGTAACAAGAAAACATTAATGAGAGCATTTTAAACATCGACATCAGCCCTGAATTTCATGATTGGTGCATCACTTCTATTTTTCCCTCCAAATGGTTAAGGGATATGACCAGCTTCCTATGCTTGTCACAACAGAAGATTTGTCCAAATAATCCTCGAGAGCATGCCATCAATACTCACAGTTTACTGATCTCCATAAGGTTGGAGTCTCTTCAATCTGAAATGGATATTTTCAACTCCAGGTCAGGCTACCTATGTTGGAATACCCACAAAAGCCAACGAGACCAAGCAAACCAGGGAGCCATAACAACCAGATGCTAACAACTTTTAAAACTCACAAACATGAAAGCAAATATGAATGCATTTCACCTTGTTATTAACCAGAATCTCTCCCAAATTTTCATTTTTTTGCTTTTCTTAAATGACAAAACTCACACCAAAACTTAACTGAGGACAGTAATAGTCAGGATACCACAGTATAATTTGGGCTTGAAGGAAATGATTGACTTCTTTGTTATTTATTTATTTAAACCAGAAAAGAGGGAAAACAGACAACTTTAATTGATCTGTCATGTTTCTGCAATAAGTAAACATTTGATATATCTATTATTAGGTGCCTGACCAGGCAGGATTTTAAACCTTCCATTCAACAGCTACTCAAAAGCCTTATTCTGGCCTTTGCTGGATGTATTCATTACAGATATTGCTAAAGATCAACCATTAAACCTCGTTCAGATCATAACACGTGAAGTAAATCACCCCCTGCAGCTTAAAGGCCAAGCATGTTATGTCACACTTTGTTCCTCGTCCACTTGCTCGAGTTGTATCTGCCAACAGGGAACAGGAAACCCTCTCTGAAGTCGTTGAGGCTCCCCCGCTGCTCTAGCGCACACACACTCACACAGTCATACATAAATCACAAAAGCACCCTGTAGTTATATTTCTAAGTCCACTGTACGTCAGTCTTTTTCGCAGACATAAATACGCTCTTTTATTGAGAACACATGCAGCTTAGTTTGGTGGTTTTTCTAGGAATTCAGAAAGATTTACTCTATTATCAAAAAATTGAGAATTGTTGTCAGATGCATGTGTTACGCTACAGCAGTCGGAGGTGCCATATGCTATAATTTTACTCCTGGAGGTTTTGGATTACAGCCAAACACATATTGAGAAACACACATACATGTGGCTATACATCTGTGGAAAGCATACCATTAAACAGACATAAATTTGTACAATGTCATAAATTTTTACAATGCCTCTGGGACTTTTTGTGGTAAGGGGTATATGTTTAGTCTGTCATTAAGTAGGATTCAGATTTATGTACAAAATAATACATTTGATTCTTGGAAATGAGTCGTTCTTATACCAAAATTTGGAGCTGTAACTTTAAGAGCCACATAAAACATGATTTTCTCGTATGGAGACTTACACTGACTCTGAGCTCTCGTGTTTGTTGTTAAAATGTGTTGCTATGCAGCGGGCTGCTGGCCAGTGTAAAGTGTGCACATAAATGTCTGTGTATACTTCAGATGAGGGTCAATCTAAATGTAAACACAGGCCTCACTCTATCTGTGTTTTCCCTCTCTTCAGTACGAGTGTTAGGTCATTGGATAATACACAGAGAGTGTGAGTGTTTGGGAGGGAAAGATCCCTCTCGTTTATGTTTCTAGTCAATCTTGTATGAGGGTGTACCCACATGTGTTTGTACTAACTGTCCATTTAGCACATGCACAGTGTGGATTGTGTGGTTGCTTGCATGTGTGCATTTGGATCATAGGCTAAAGAACTAGACGAAGCCATGTGACGTCAGACACTTGATTAACATGGGAGTCTCTGGAACCCTGTTGATTAGCACTAATGGACGCTGCCATATTGCACATGTCATCTCAACCAAACTTAAGCTCCAGCTACTCAAAAGCAGAGAGGCCATGTTGAGGCGGGACTAAAAGCCATGTAACCAATAGCAATGCCGTGGTTTCAAAACCAGACATCCTCAAAAACCCTAAATAAGAGAAAAATGGGCAGGATGTATAGAAATTCACCTCCCTCACAGTGAAAGCACTTAGATGTGTTATATGTTATATGTTGTTGTTAGATACATCCAGTAAACACTGAGGTTTCTTGATATTTTAAAGAATGTAAAACAGGACACATGCTGTATGTTAGTGGCAGAATAATAGCCAATAAAGTACTTTAAGCTGTTAAAAAGCTGTCTGCTTACTCAAAGAATGTTAAATACTCTTAAATATGTGATAATACATCCTTTACATGCATGTTCTCTTTAAAAATGTGCAGGTAGACTTCATGCTGAGCAGTAAACTGCAGAGTTAGCTTAGCTGGTGAAGAAAACAGAGAGTTGTATTGTTTGAAGTGCTAAAAACTTAGTCAAGGAGTGAGTGGAGATGAAACCTTAAAGCTTTAATACTGAACAACTTTTCATAAATGCTAATGTTGTTGTGTGTCCTCTAGATCTGCTACTATGCTGGTGTTAGGTAGTAGCTTGCAGAGTTAACCATCATCCTGCAAAGCAGTTCCACGTGCAATGCATTTTTCTAACAATAAAACTAAAAAGACTGTTAACGGGAACTTGATTACTTGATTGTAATCAAAGTACTTTGGTTCCACAAAGCACATTTTTTACTAATGAAAAGTGTTTGTCTTTATTTATGTATCTAAAAGTACATGGCTACTTTACTGGGCACACCTTGATAGCATAGAGTTGAACAAGGCGCTGAAAACATTCTCCACACATTTTTATTCTATATTGATAAGACATATCCCAGATGCAAGTATCCTGTTTATTTTATCCCAAAGGTGCTCTTTTGAATTGAGATCTGGTGACTGTGGAGCCCATTGGAGCTCAGTGAACTCATTGGTTAAGAAACCAGTTTAAGAAGATCTGAGCTTTGTGACTTGAGGCACCTTCAGCAGCAATACTCGGATCGACTGTGTGGTTTAAATGATGCTTGGTTGGTACAATGGGGCCAAAGTGTGCCAAGAAAATATCACCTTCACCATGACACCACCACCAGCCTGAACCACTGCTGCAAGGCAAAATGGATCCACGATTTAATGTTTAACACTAAATTCCGTCTGAACGTTTCAGCAGAAAGAAAGACTCATTAGAAAGGAAACTTTTTCCAATCTTCTATTGACAAATTTTGATGAGCCCCTTACTGAATATTTTCTCTTTTTAGACTTTCTTTCTCTGCAAATAATTATGCATGAAATCCCAGTAGATCAGCAGTTTCTGAAATACTTAGACCAGGCCATCTGGCACCAACTACCATGTTTAAAGTCACTTAAATCACCAATCCTCTCCATTTTGGTGCTCAGCTATGGTGTATTAACCATGTCTGAATGCCTACATAGACTGAGTTGCTGGCATGTGATGTGAGGACTAACATAAAAGACTGGATATTTGAATTACATCAGTATAGTTTATAATTGATTATTATCTGTAGCATATAACCGTCCATTAAGAACAACTGATAGGCCTAAAGCTGACGCTATGTAAGGGACGGGCATTACACTGCCCCTGGTGGTCAAAAGGAAGTCATTGCAGTCGGCTAAGAAAAATAAACAAACACATTCAAGTTAAAACAACAAAATGTTGTAGCAGTGCCGGATCATATGTGGTTTTAAATGTGTTTAAGGGAAAGCAAAGGAGCCTAGGAGGAGTGATGGAGGGACAGATCGAGTGTGGGAGGTGGTTGAGGTTTTGTCTTACCTCATTCAGTCTCAGTCGCTGATGTCCCCTGGTGCTTGTGGTGCTCATGGGACTATTGTTGATAGAATTCAATGCCATGAGATCACTCTCATAGACAAACAAAGACGCTCTGTTTTTAATTATCCATGGCATAGACCAAAACTGAGGGGAAAACACACTTATTCTACTAATATTCTAAGTTAGAAAATGTTTTTTAAAATGTAGAACTGAAAGAGAGTGATTTACTGATGCTAAAGAGAAGGTGCTGTTTATGAGTCTTTTATAGCATCTCCATTTATAAAGAGAAGATGTTACAGCTAAAATGGCCGTGTCTAACAAGCATGCAGCTGTTGTCTTACATGTTGTATTTATAGAATTTCCCATGACCAGACCCATAACATGTTTGACAACATTTTTCTCAGGATTCTGCCTACATAAGCCAGCTATGCTCAAACATATACATCATGTTAAAGAGCCTCCACGGACCCAAAAAATGTCTTCACTGAGCTTAAGCCGACTGAAATGATCTATGGCACACGTGTGTTTGTGTGTGCGAGAGAGAGCGAGTGAGTTTCTCATTCAGAAATATCTGTTTACCCTTTTGACTTCTTCTGTGAAAATAAACAGCCGTAACCTCTGAAGGCTGATTTATCTCTTCTCGATGCCACAAAAAGAACTGTCACTGAACCACATTCAGTTTTGACAATAAAACAGATATAGTAGCTTTATCATTTTTGTTTTGGAAGACACAACCTGTACACCTAAGCCTGTACCATATCACAAGACCTTGCTTAGTTTGTTAACAGGATACCTAAAAACAAAATTAAATGAACGGATTTGGATAAAATTCAGTTGAGGTAATCTTGGTCAGGGGACAAGGAAGATTTACAGTTCGATTTTGGTTATGATCCGAATCCGAATGTTGATCCAGAATAAAGGATTGATTAACTGTGCACAACGGGGCAGTTTTCCACATTTTGTAATAACTCACCCGACAATGTTGGAAATGCCTTGGTGTGGGATTTAGCAGTTTTAGTTTAAGAATATCTTTGCCACTCTTGGATGAATTACTATGACGTTTGGTAAAGAGAATCATGATCCAAACAGGATTATTCTTTTTCAAACAAGTAAATCAATGTCCCTTCCCACTAAAAGGAGGAACCAGATCATTAATTTTATGTCAGTATGTGTCATATCTGATGCTGTATGTTTTTCATATCTGTTTGCTGTCCTGTATTCTCTTATTGTACTGTGAGGTCTCATTCTTGGAGTGAATTGTCTATTTTACTGTGCATTGTTTGGTAGTGTGTTTGTATCATTATCATTATTTTGTTGTTGTCAGACCTGCCAGAGACAGCAGGTACAAAGTAGCTTTTTTGGCTAATTCTGGCATATTTACATGAATATGTTCATCAATATGTACTGTCCCTTTTAAATAAATACATTTCAAACACTGCCTGGAGGTCAGACCAAGTGGTTTTGAGAGGACATTATTGGTTGGATTAGGATAACATTTGGACAAGCATATCAGATACCCTCCTTGAAGCATCATCTCCAGTCAACTGATTTTTTTCATGCAACATTCATATAAAATACTGCTATGGCCCACTGTTTAGTGTAACTCTGCAATAAGCATAGCAAAATGCTAAATTAAGACACTGAACTTGGTAAGGGCTACATTGCTAAGCAGAGCCATGCAATCACATCACAGGCATGTTGGATAAAACTGTGTGTGCATCTCTTTTCTTTTCTTACCAAGACAAAGAATTCTGTCCTATGCAGAATAAAAATTTGAAGTGTTCAAAATTGACATGGTTAAATTAACATAATTTATTTTTTAATTTAATTTTGAGTGTGTTAGCTAAAAGTGTTTTTTTTTTTTGTCATTTGAAAATAAAAAATCAGAACAACTTAAACATCAATGTGCTAACATTTACAGCATGGGTCTTTACCAGTCCCACAACACTTTCTTTGCATTTAACATAGAACTTTTTCTTTTGTTTAAACTTTCAGACCTCAAACAAACATCTTCAATTCAAATGAAAAAAGTACAACATGTTTAAATGTTACAACTCCATGAGGGATAAGGTGTGATATCAACAACAATTAATGTACTGTATGTCAGGGTTATATGATAATAAACATAATATATGGACATGATCATTCCTAATGGAAAGTTGAAACTGTTTTGTGGTAACAGTGAGTTACCTTAGCACTGATCTAAATATATTTCCATTTTCTTATTTGAACTCTCGGCAGGATTGTGCGTCCCTTGTAAGTTTGTGCAGATGTGGCACTCCTCACTAAGGTCTGTCTCAGTGGAAAACTACCATCATGACGATTAAACACTTTAATTTCCAGCAGCGGCTGTACATCACAGTCTTGCGGTTATCTGAAATTACACGAGTGGTTGCTGCAGTAGCTTTGATCGAATATGTCTCAGATCTGTGTTGATTGCTACCACATTGCTGCAGCAACATGGTTTCTAGGAAACTGTACTGTTTTCTAATACATTGGCTAATGCAAGTCATAAAAAATCTGCAAAGGAGGGTTTTTTTTTTAACTGTTGTTACATAATTACTTTATTACAGCTTTCAATACAGTGGTACAGTATATTAACTTGTCTGTGTGTGCATGCTACTGAAGTGAATGGTTGTAGTTTTCTCTGAGTGTAAGATGAACCGACACACTTGCTGTCATAAGGTCGTTGGTGCTAACACAATATGTGCTTAGCTATTTACTCTGCCAAGTAACAGTTACTTCAGGACTTATTTTGTACAGGTATTTCTGCAAAATATATCTTATATATTCAGTGTATGACCTATACTGATGGGAGTTTCACAACACTCTAAGATAAACACACACACTGTCACACTTCACTGCCTTTAGGTATGTTCCTATGCGTAACTTTGACCTACAAATTGTCATACAAGCGCTTCTTGTCAGAGACCTTAAATGTCTAGAAATGTCTCATATAATTGGCACTTTAACTGAGACATATCTGAATCATAGTTATCTTAATGTGATGTTTTCTCGTTCTTTTTCACAGACTTTCTTCTTCATGTGGTAGCCTTTACAAATAACACTCATAACCTGAATGAAAGAGAGAAGAAGACAAAAGAGAGGAATGCCAGATGAAGATAATTTGACTTTGAAATGAAAAACAAACTGAAAAATTATGATACGACCCTAAAGATATCAACTTTAGGTTAATGGGCCATATTCCTGTAGTGTCATGCACAGGGTTCAGAACTCTTATGTTGCTATCTTGGCATAGTCTTGTACTCTGGGACATTTCTGATATATATATATATATTTTTTTACCTCTTTACCATACAGACAGAAATTTCCTGCAGAAAAGTACTGAAAATCCAGAGAGACTGGACCACATTTCATGTTTAGAAACATGTTTGAGCATGTTGGAAGCTAACTGCAGCATTTAGCCACTTCCTTGGTAATGCAAATACATCCAGTGGGTTTTATCTCAGGCTTGATTTTTTTTTTTCTGGATTAACAGTGAACCATTGATCTGTTTTGTTCTGTTTGTCTGGGGTTGGGTTGCAGAAGTAGTAGACTAAGCAGTTACCTGACACCAGATAGACTTTTTCAAATGTCCATGGGATATATTTCAAGCCAATTGGGAAACATCCCGAGAAAGTGATTGTGAAGGGCAGAACAATTCAAAATACTGAAAGGTGATTGAGCAGATTTTTAGCCTGCTGCATTCATATTGGGCCAAACAGAGGCTTGCAGTCACTACCTGCTTTTAGCACAACTGACCCACGCTCATAGCTACTGCCTCTTTGTCCATAAAAGAATGTTAAAAAGCCTTGTCACTCTGACTGGGCACAATTTGTTCAGCTTGAAGCTTTTGTATGACAGATTTACCTGATTCAAGACGTTAAATCTGACAAATTCAGCTGCTTTACAAGGTCAACCAAGCAGATCTCTTTAAGATCCTTCGAAATGTCCATGCTCATCACCCTCTAAAGTAGTGTTGTAGTCGAGTCACCAAAGATTGAGTCCGAGTCGAGTCAGAGTCCTCAGTGTTTGGGTCCGAGTTGAGTATTTGTTTTTGTTTTTTAATTGTTCTTTTCAACCAAAATTCAAAAGCAATGTCTGGGCTAAGCCTTCTTCAATCCTAAATCTGTCCCTGCTGATATGAGGACCTTATAGCAGAAGAAAAAATAAATAAAAAAATTATAAAACTAGAAAAGCACTCAGATAGCGCAGACCTCCGCCAAGGTGATCCGGATCAGTCCCAAAATTTAATCAGTTCTTCCATATCCCATTTCCAACAATTCCTGAAAATTTCATCCAAATCTGTTCAAAACTTTTCAAGTTATTTTGAACACAAACAAACAGACAGACAAACAGACAGACAGACAAACGCCGGCAAAAGCATACCCTCCTTGGCGGAGGTAATAAAAATACAAAGGATTCATTGATAAATAAGCTCGAGTCCTCCAAGTCCTCCCCCAAGTCCTAATGCAGCCAGAGCTCGAGTTTGAGTCCAAGTCCGAGTCATCGGCACACGAGTCACAAGTCCGACAAATCAGGACTCAAGTCCAGGACTCGGACTCGAGTCCTACAACACTGCTCTAAAGGCTCGCTTATCCTCTCCATGAGGACACAAACTGCCACGGATTCCTGACGCACGCTGATTTAATGTTCTGTGTGAATCTCAGCTTGCTGCAAACCAATACTCTCCCAAAGTCACAGGGCCTGCTGGAAAAAGCTGTCATGAAACATGCTATGAGCTGAAAAACAAGTCGTTCATAATTTCCTGTTGCACTAAAACACATTCATTAACTTATGTCAGCCTTGTTAGACACAACTGTGAAGTCCTGTCCATGTTCAGGTGTTTGTGTTCACAGAGTGAAAAAGGTCCTCACCTTGCTGCATGGTTGGTCGTATCTGACAGGTTAGGTGACTGTTTGCACGGAGGCGTATGCTGCACTCGGAAACTGTTTGGCTTCAAAACATTCCCACCCATCACATCATAAGCAAATAAAAAATAAGTAAGGATAAAACTGGATTTGCCAGCACACAATACTACACAATACTTTGAACTACTTATGCAACAACTTGACGAGCTTGATGAGCTCCATGCAAAGAGAAAGGCCATGTCACAAAGGCTTAAATACTGTTTGTTTTCATTTGAGACCATGTGACAACTACCAGTGTTGAAATCAGTATCATTTTTTAGGCTTTGGACCCTTTGAGTGAAGATACACTTTATTTCTACAGTATATTTCAGGCAACACAATGTGCTACACATTCAGTCAACAAATAAACCAATCTTTCTTTGAATGTAGCCAAAACATAATTTTTGTTTTTTCAAAAAAAAAAAAAAATCAGACCGATATACTTATTTGTGTGCTGTTCACAAAGACCAAACACAACCCAATTAGTTATGCATGACATTGTTAAGAAGTATTGCTATTGGCAGATAATAGTTCAAATGACTAATTACTGGTGTTGACAGATGTATCATTATTCATGTTAACATCTCAGGAGAGTAAAGCTGCCTAAAAATGCTTTAAAAAAACTATACACTGTTGAGCATTGGTTGAGTGTGGTAAATACTTAACTAAAATCTATAAATTTTTTATTTATTATTTATTGACTGTTAATAAAGGAGGTTACAAATGCTTTATTGATGCAATAACAAAGTATTAGGCAAGCATTAGCATATACCTCCAATCCAACCCACTTTCTTTATATATAGCACATTTACAAAAAACAAAAGTTACCACGGTGCTGCAAAGCAACTAGCAAGTAAAATAAAATAAGAAAAAAATATAATTAAGTAAAATAAATAAAGCCAACAATTAGAACTAAATAGCAAAATCATAAAAATTAAAAAAGCCATATGGAAAATACAAAAAAAATAATAATAATTTGTTAAAATAATAGAAAACTCTAAAAGTAGGTTATGTGAGTTCCATAATTTAGGGGCCACAACGGAGGAGACTCAATCACTTGAGTTTTTAGTGTGTAAGCAGCACGGCCTAATCAGCGTCCAGGGCCAACCACCGGCCGGATGTGCTTTTAAAGGTTCTGCCCATTCCCAAACACTTTCTATGGGCTCTTTCCCAGGTGGACAAGTGAAATATATTGAACAGTCCATTTGGTGTGTCAGGTTAAGTAAAGTTTTAGAAACAATAAAATATTACTTGAGACATCTTCTGATAAAGACTAAAAAAGCTATTTATTAACACATTTATAAAGACTTTGTTGTAACATCAGTAAAGCAATCCTTAGGCTAAAGCTAACTGTTTTCATGAATAAACTGTACCCATATTTAATGACTCAGTGATAAGTTTAATATGTACTTATGCTTCACTAATGCTTCACAAGTGCATGAATCAAGCATTTGTGTTCTATAGATGAAAATATAATGTCCAACTCATAACCTAAAAATGTCAACACATTATTTATCATGATTAATTTAAGAATTATCAAGCTTTGTAGGTGTTTAAGCATAGGCGCAAATCCCGGGGGGGACGCAGGGGATGTGTCCCCCCGTCCACAAAGTTGTCCCCCCCAAAAAATCTGGTTCAAATAAGATTTTTCTAGTAGTACAGTAACGTGTTTCGATGGTACAATACAAGTAAGTACTTAAAAACACATTGTCAGACAATTTTAACTGTTAAGATTACAACCCCCCTCCCCTCACAATGGTTTGGTCCAAACTGTTCTCCCGGCAACTAGACTAGCTGCTGCTGCAGAGCTGTGAGGCAGGCAGACGAAGTGGTGGTGATCGGAAGAAGTAAGTGTATTAAAACACAGAATGGTTGATAAGTTGTTTTCACTCCACTTCTTCAACAAGCACAACACGAAAAGCAAAATTTCAACTCCTGTGTTCGAAGTCTGCCGGCATGTTTTAAATTAACACAGCACGCAGCTAACAGGGTGTTTATTTTTAAGCTAAAATGAAATTTGCACTGTATGTAGCACATCTTTTCATCTTAGTTTGTAATGAATCTGTGAATTGTCCATATGGTGTAGTTCACACCTTCCAACCAATACAACTCTTGGAATTGCTGGTTGAGCATAAACAAACCTGTAGACAGGTAGGATATGAACTAACAAGGAACAATGACTTACAGTTATTGTTTAATATAACTATGCAAGACATTTGAGAAAGCATCAAAATGACACAGCAAAAATATAGCATTTATTTTAATGTCACCCCCAAGAATTACTCTCTGAAATTTTACTGTTTATTGTCCCCCCAACACTGAAGAGGGATTTTCGCCACTGTGTTTAAGTATTTATAAATGTTCTACTAATGCCATAATAATGTTAAACAAGAGTTCAATAGTTACAGTGCATAAAAGTGTTAACAAATAGTCAAAGAATTAGTAAAATTGGATAAAATTCCACTTCAGCTCCAGTCCCTCAGACTCAAATCAAGCTCTTCTCTGATGAGAATCCCCACTGCCCCTCACAGCACCGCTCCCCTCCCTCAGTGAGCCAACTGATAATCATCTCTGGATGATTCTCTATTCAGATATGTAGCCCAGGGGCTGATTCAATTTTTATCCCTTTGAAATATTTAGGACCAAACCGAGTCTTTTCTTTGGATGGGAAAGTCTTTTGGTTCTTCTTGTACTGTTCTCTTATAATTAAATTTTTCCATTGTTTCTCTACATCAGTGATCATCAAGTGACAGCCCTGGGGCCACACAAGGCCGCCCAAAGCTTTCCATCTGGACTCAAGGGTATCATCAAATTCAGAAAATGTGAGGAGGAGAGTTGTCTCATATAATATCAGGAATACATGTTAGATATGTTTCACAAAGACCTGACTGTCAGCCATCATTATGAAAGGAAAGTGTCATTTATCGAAAATGATCCCCTCATTGATGCTTCTCAACATGTGTTACATCGATTCATATTCACAGGAGAAAAACAGCAGATTTCACCCCGAAGAGCTGAGTTTACTTACTTAGTTTTCAGGGAATAGATTTTGTATTTTTCCTCTTTTTGTACACTAAAACATCTGATCGTGAAAATATTTTACACTCACCTATCACTTTCACGGGGAGACCATGGACACGTTAAAAACTAACTTTGTATTTGCTCATTAAGTGAGTTAATTAAAGGATATGCCGTCATTTTCAATGCAGATTTCAACAGTGGATCAATACTTTTAACTAGCATAATATACAATAAAGTTTAGGAGAGTCTTTCAGGGAATATTCAAACAGATGAGGAGGATTTTTCCTGCAGCAGCCATGTTTTGAGTTTGCCTAGTTGGAACAAAATCAGATTCTCTTTTCTTTTTCTTTTTAAGATTATCATTGAAAGTTAAGTTATTTTGATTATTTTACGCTTTCACTTGGAGCTAATGTTCCCCCTGCAAAAATTGGTATAGGTTTGTGCCCAAGAAGTATTGTAAAATAAGGTTAGTCATAAGACTCAATAGATGCATTTAATAAGCACAAACATTTTTGATTCTGAGAACGTTGAGAAAAAAGGAGAATCAGGTTTTAATAGACCATGATGATCACAATCTTAGCCATTTTAGCAGATGTTAATTTTAGGAGTATTTTTTGATTATTACCAAACACAGAGATAGACAACATGATAGCAGAGCAATAAGAGTATGGGCGACAGGGACAAGTCTCACATTGAGAAGTACAGGAAGAAAACAAAATATAAATAGAAAGCACTCGGAGAGTGCAGACCTCCGCCAAGCGCCACAGTTCCCCCTATTTGTCATTTGCACCATAAATATTAGTCCCACATTTATTTTAACTACATTTTTAGATTCCTTGACCATGAAAACATCCCATTGGCAGCTGAATTCATAATGATATCAATATTGGTTCAGTAGTTATTCATGAAAATCGAATTTTCCTTAATGGCGGTTTTCTTCTAGATCTAGCTCCCTAGCTCTTGAAGATACAGCAAATCCGTTGGCACCTTCCAAATTTCACAGTGCCTTGGCTATTTAATGGTGTTTGTTGCGTGTTTATAGCTTCATTTGTTCTCTTCCTATGATGAAAATTCCAAAGGTCCCCTATTTTTTCATATTCTGGATCATAGTATCTGGAATTATTCCTTTATCCACATCAGTCTTTGATATACTGTAGAGCATGTTAGAAACTTGTCCTGTATTTTTTCCCCAAGTGCCCTGAGCATTATTTGTGGAGTTATATGCAGAAATGTCGAAAATGGGCCTATCTCCCAATGTTAAAGAATCCTTTAAAAAATTCCTG
The DNA here is from genome assembly GCA_037902135.1 of Cetoscarus ocellatus. Lineage (NCBI taxonomy): Eukaryota > Metazoa > Chordata > Actinopteri > Labriformes > Labridae > Cetoscarus > Cetoscarus ocellatus. The sequence continues at coordinate 177,566 of JBAMNC010001370.1, read as the reverse complement.
GATCCAGACGGAAATCCGGATCACTTCCAAAATCGAATCATTTGTTCCTTATCCCAATCCGGACATTCCCTGAAAATTTCATTAATATCCGTAGATAACTTTTTGAGTCATGTTGCTAAATAACAGACGGATAGACAGACAAACAAACCCTCCCAAAAACATAACCTCCTTGGTGGAGGTCATAACAATGACATGTTAGTTGGCCTAAGATGTATTTCAATATTAGTTTCAGAATCATGGATCAAAATCTATCCAGCTCTTTATTGTACCATGACCAACATTCCCTGATAATTTCATCAAAATATGTTGAATGTTTTATGAGTTATTGGCAAAAAAACATGGGAAACTGCCCAAAAGCATAATGTCAAAAAATCCTTTAAACCTTCCACATCTGGATTTGGATAACCACCAAAATCAAATCACTACTTACTCCCTGAAACTTTTATCAAAATCCTACCATAACTTTTGCTAAAAGAAAAAAAGACATACAGACATCTACAAACACCTAAAGGATGTCTTGTCTGAATGGTGTGGACACAGAGCTAAAAAAAACAAACCCAGAGGACATTTGACTTCACTCACTCACTCAAATACACAGATTTATTGATGTACTGCCACTGTTGGATACAAATATAGGCAGAAGTTTTCATTTCTACCAATCAAATAATTCATTTATTAACTTTTGTCTACCTATGCCGATATCATGTTGACCGTACTGTACATCCCTACATTCTACTTTGAAGAAAAAGAGGCCTCCATATGAGTCCGTATGTCCCTTTAAATGACTAAAGTTTTGGGTCGCAGCCTTTGGCACAAAAGAGCAATTTTCTAGGAACTCGGGAAGCGGGAAATGCCCACGTACTGTCACTCACACACACACGCACACAGAGGAAGGAAGCGTGTGCTGTGGACGAGCGATGAAGGCTAAGCCATTAAAGCCAGGAAGCTGCTGGGAGGAATGTCCTGATGTGATGTCACACAGGCCTGTAAACCACATGTATGATCCAGTGCAGCTTTTCACAGTATATAATACGTAAACAGCCACATCCTGCCCCTTCCACTCTTATCTGGCTGCAAGTAGAGATCATATTGTTAGAAACTGACATCTCAGGTCAATGACTTATAATTACACCAAAACACACACTCACTGTTTGCATCCATTGTGTAATCTCATTGCTGTTATTCCACTCTGCAGGCTGGCATGACTCACGTCGTAGGATTAAGCAACACCAAAGTTTGTTGCTGTTTTGATAGTGTATTCATGTTGCCTCACATGCCACACTCACTTATGCAAACACAGGACTTCAGAGTAAAGCTGTTGCATAATTTAACCATCAGGGTTAATATTGGTTAAAGGAGGTGTTAATTGTGTGCATTTTTCTCCTCACATGAGTCACAGGCATTTTATCCTCCAACCCTTTGATGCTTTTTTTCCAACAAATGCCAAAGTTATTATTTCAGCTTGAGGAGGAAACAGTGCTATGAGAGGGGTGTAGGCAGAGAATGGAAAGATAATACGTTCCCACCAAATATTAAAATGTGGCGTCACGTTTCATCACAGTTGGTGCAGCTTGGCTGATTCTTTTCTACTGAATTTCACAAGTTTGTCATTGTTTAATATTTCTTTGTGGTTTCAGAGGTGTTGGGAAAATCTTTTTTTAGGGAGCCTTTTTAATAAATCAATCAATCAATTTTTATTTGTATAGCGCCAATTTATAACAAGTGTTATATCAAGACCCTTTATAATGCAATAGAGCAGGCTATATGTGTGTGTGTATTGTTTGGCTGTAAAACAAATGACATTTAAACAAATGTTGAAAAGTGATCTTAATTAGTAGTTTTTTAATTTATCACTAAAATTTTAGATTTGGTCTGTGTTTCCACTCTTAACATATCACCAAGGAGTATAGTTTTTTTTGGTCTGTCTTTTAAAAAATATACTGATGACTTAAACAAGTGACAGGTGACCATTTTAACTAGAAATTTTTTACTAGTCCAGAAAAGAAGTCTCTTTAAAGTGGTGCTAGCTCTACTGATATGACGATAAAGAGATCTTTGTCATGTATCTGCGCTGTATCCCAAACCTGAGCAAATTCAAGTTGACTGTTATGGACAACTCTATTTTGACATTATGTAGGAATGCAGCCCTGCAGCATTTCTGTGAAGCCAACTAATTAGTTTCAGAAGGACTCAAAGCATTTTAAACTTTACTTTTGGCAGTTTTTGACTGTGAAATGTTAAACTCTCAAGGCCCTTCACTCTTAAATGGGCAGCAGCAGCTTGGTTTTGAGGTGTTGAGACATCATCTCTTCGAAAGGATTGCCGCAGCCGACTCCCACAAGAGCAAATGCACTGCTGACATGTCCAGTGTTGACTGAGCTCTTGTTTATCACTGTAAAATAGTTAATGTGCATTTTTCATCATTCCCCTCTTTTGCTTAACACTCACACACCCCTAGCTTCTCATTACAGAGTGCCAGAATCACAAAGAATCCCACCTATGTCTGCCGCCTTTGTCCTCACACAGCCTGTCTCTACATCACTACATCCACTTTCCAAACATGCCTGCCCTGTCATAAAAACTTCAAGCATTCAACGCTCAACAATGAATAGTATATTTTTACAACTCCACAAATCATCCTGTGGAGACCAAAGTCCTTTTACATGTCATTGTGTGAAGTGTTTGTGTATTTCCTCTGGTGATTGCAGGGCCAGTGATTTGTGAGTGTGTGTTTGTCTGCTGCAGGAGGTCTTGTTGCATCTAGTGGATATAAAGATAGTTGTATGTGTTGAAGAATAAGCAAAAAAAAGAGGTTAATCGAGCATATGTCAAGGACCAAGAAAATAAACTAACTTGATATACATGAAGTGAAACTGAATATAGTCTTCAACACTTTTTTAATGTCCTTTTTTGCTGTGGTACTGGTAGGATGAAGGACATCTAAACATTAGAACCTAACAGAAAGGACCAAAGACATGCTACTGTCTTTTGGACCATGAAAAAGTTGAAAAACGAAGTAAGAACTAATGAAAAAGTAACAAACAGGTACTTTCTCTGCACATCTTGTACTACTTTGCTTTCTCTTGGACGCTTTCTTACAGATTTCACATCCAAGTATCAATTTGAAACTTTGCTTAAAAGGATAATTTGAGATTTTTGAAGTGGAGTTATATGAGATACGCGGCATTAGCCTGATCATCAGCCACAGTGACAGAGATCAGCTCTGCGTCTGTACAGAAAGAGCCAGCATGGAAGCTAGAGCAAAGATTGCTGCACCCAGGGCCACCACCAAACTTTATAATTTCAACAAAGGCACAGAAATAGCGTAGAGTGATAGCATGCTATGTTGAACAGATTTACAATAGCTTAATTTCCCCCTACCAAGACGCTTTATTTAGACAATACTTCAGCATGCCCTTTAATTAGAAAGTAGTGTATTGTAATTCAATTAAATAGAAAATGAACAGTGGTGGGTCGTGACGAAGGGCTCAGCTGCTTTTTGTAGTGATTCATGGAAATCTCAGAAAGGGCTGATCATGAGACCCAGTGACCTTGGCCTGTGACCTGTTAACCTCCAATATGTCATCAGTTCACTGTCAAGTCAGTGAGCAAGTTTGTGATAAGGATGATCAGCTTTATTTATCCCTTGGGAAGACTCCTTCAGGGAAATTAAGGTTCCAGTAGCATTGTATTGTACAAAGGAATAAAAGAACTTGGGATATCTAAAAGTAAAAAACAATTAGTGGAAATAAAATCACTATATATACATTAATAAATCTAAACAATACATAATGACAATAAAGTAAAATAAAAATATAAAATAAAATTGAAAAAAAATATACAGAATAAAAATTAAATATAATAATGGCTACTAGCTAGCTACAACTACTACCACTGCTCCTTCCCGTCTTCAGTCTTCCTGTTACTCCTCCTTCCCCCTAGTGGGGACTTGTACAGTCTGAGAAGAGTTTTTCAGTCTGTTGGTCCCGAACTTGGGGAGGAGCAATCTTGGGCTTAACAGGCTTGACTTAGTCCCTCCATAATAATACCAGTTCATCCTCGGGTCAAAGAAGACATTCATGCAAATTTATGAGATCATTTTAATGACATTGCAATTAAAGTGTTGACCTTTGACCTATGATCTACAAAACCTAATCAGCTCAGTTGTTGGTTAGAGAAGACATATGCACAAAGTTTCACAGAATTCCCCAAAACCTCTTGAGAACTTGATCTCCTATGATGTTGACCTCTGGCCCATGACCTCCACAATTTTATCAGTTCATCCCCATGTCATGGTGGATATTTGTTGAAGAGAATCCCCTTGAGCACTCTTTGCGTTTACAGTATTGCTTTCATGAGCAACAGATAGGTAAACATGAGGCTCATTAACTTTGTCCCATGACCCCAAAACCAAGCCAGTTCACCTTTGAGTCTGATCGGAAATGGCAAAGTTTGATGGGCAGCCCTTTGAGCACATTCAAGAGATTCTAGTCACAAGCAAACGATTATAAGATCCCATATTGGTTACCTTGGGCATGAGGTCTCTAAAATCTAACAATTATGTCCCTCAATCCAGGTGGACATTCGGTCAAAGATTAAAGACAACCTCTGGAAGACTTTCCAATATATCACATTTACAACCCTAAAACATTATGCAAAAGAGATGAAGCAGAATATATGGATTTATGTCCTCTTAAGGCTACCATACTTTTATCTATATTTCTATTTTTCTCCCTGATACATGCTCCTATTAATTTTATCTTAACCACATTCTAGGCCATAAATAAGTGGCATCATATGGATTTTCAACCTTAAATCACATCAAAAGTGCATATATTTTTTAAGAAACAATCTTCCACTGCAGATAAATGCAGTAGCGTGGCATTCTACTATGGAGTTGTTAATGTATGCTCGGTTCTTTCATGGACTCCTGTCCTGCACACTTAATTTGTTTGAGCAAAAACCCTGTTGATGTAAATCTTCAAAAACAGGTCCACATATTTAAGGTGCCATATCAAAGAATACCTAAATCCATTAATATGGCGTAATCTTCTGCTAAAATAAAGGAAAAAGTGCAGCTTACAGCATCACTCAATACTTTAGTCATATTCAAAGGGATGTCTTACACTGAAGCCATCAGTGACTTAAATATTCTGTCATCATATAACTCCCACTGACCCAAATATCTTGACTTCACTCTGACTGAGCTAAGTTCAAGAGACCCAACTTATTCTGAGGCAGTTAGCTAAACCCCACCATCCATACTCATCATTCCAGCCTTTCAACAAAGAGGTTAACTCAAGTCACCACATCACACAGGTTCAGCCTCTGATCAGTTAGAACATACCTGTTTATAAGTGTTTACAATGTTGCCATGACAGCGGGAACACTTCGATGCTGCACACACACTATATATGTCAATCACGCCCAAGCCACCTGGTACACACCACACACACACATCTGGCAGATAGTTCTTCTAAAGTTTTTACATTCACAAAGGTGTTTAAACGGATTGTACCATACGCCAACTTCTTATGCAATGAGACATCCATCATGGCTGACGTCAGAGAGAACAGGGCGTTTATGGGCTCCTGCACACACATGTACACACACTTTCATATACTGCTGACCTACACGAGTTGTCACTGTCAACAGACAGCTGGTGTTTCAGACAATGCCACTCTGGAGGAGTCGTGACTGTAACTTAAAGCTGCAGTAGGCAACATTGTTTTAGTATAATTGAGTAAAAATTTTATAATATCCTCCATGCATAATGTAAGTCAAGTGGTCTGAGACAAGAAATAGGTTTCTGCACCTTACCATGGCTCTGTGTTCAGCCTCTAAAGAATTGGTATCGGGACGATGATCATAAACCAATCAAAGGTCAGCTCAGACCACTGCGTTCCTATTGGCTGTTCTACTGCATATGCGCGTTCCCGTGCAGCAGGCAGAAGGAGAGAGCAAGCGGCAATGGCAGACAGTGCACCAGGTAAAATAGCTATTCTAGCATTGGCTACAACTGCCTACATGGCTAAACAACCCAAAAAAAGGAAGACAGAATTAGAAAAGAAAGAATATAAAAGAGAGGCTGACCAAAAAAGGAACAAAAGTCGTGTTAATATCGGCAGAGCATTCCAGAAATGGAGAAAACTGTGGGACAGCCTAGGTCTGAAGTTGGATTCGGAGCTGGCCACTCTTCTCTTGGACAGGTAAGCTGCTAAATGAATAACCTTTTAATATTTGTCGTAATGTGTTGCAGTGATAGTTGTGTTGCGTAGTTAGATTTCATGAAAGCAGATGACAAACGGCTACTGGTAAGTTGAATGCTGCTAACAGTTTAGCCGTCTGCTAACCGTTAGTAAAGAGTACGGTTGAAGCTTGACTCGGACATTACTCAAAATTGTGCTAAGTGGACCGGTGAATTCCAGCAGCAGCTCGATAGCGACTCTGTCGAAAAAATGCTGTGTGCGTGTGCTCGTCTGGTAGGACGGGCTCAGGGCGGAGACGAACGAAACCTAACTCAGATGAGACTCAAAAATCAACTGTTTTCTGGCTTTCTACCTACTGCAGCTTTAAATGCCAAATGTGTACTTAAACCAACATGGGACTGTTACTGTAAAGGAGTATTTTTGGTTCATGATAGCCTTTGGTGTATCTGAGCATCTTTTTCACTGGTTATCAAAACACAAAACCATTGGGATAAGATCAGTGTCATGCAGCAGTTGGCTGCTAGCTTACGCTGTTTGTTCCAGTGTCCAACTGATATGGCTTTGGCTCAACATGACTCACTTAAAAGGACTGTTTAAAAGGACATCTCTGAGTGCTGACTATGACGTTTTTCTAGTTGTTTGGTCGGGCACCAGTCTTTTTTTTTTTTATTGTATTTTCTGAGTGTGCTCAGTTTATTTTTTCCACATTTACCCTTTTACATAGTCCAGCAGTCAAAACTGTTTACTTTTTACCTAACGTGGACTAACTAAGCACTCTCCAACATTTGTACCACCAACCACTTTTATCAAAGAAATATGGTCACTAAAAACACATAGTATTTTGTATTTGGAACTGGCATTTAAATTTAGAAGCAAAAACATTATAAGAAGTTCACGATCTGTTAACTGTTTTCAAAACTTGGCAATTTCTGGCAACCATAATGTTGTATCTGTGAAAGTTAACTAACTTTGTAGCGCAGCTGGATCCACCTCTTTCAATGTCATCAGAAAGAATCATCTTGTCATGCTCCAACCTAGAGAGACTGAGAGTCCAAGGTGTCATGGTCCAATCAAAATCCTCAGAAGCAGGAAGAGGCGGAGCTACGAGCTAGACAGCAGCAGGACATGACTGCTCGCTCGGAGGTTAGCATAGATGCTAACTGCTTCAGTAAAAGTTTAATCAGATCTAGATTGTATTTCTGTATATTTTTTTCTGTACTTCCAACATGTTTTGGCAATAGTTTGTTCCATAAAGTGGTTTACCTTTTGTATTTTGCACGGTGGCAGTAGCACCCTCCTTCTACTTTGTCTGATAGCCTGTTAAAAATGTGATTGATGGAATTATGATTCAATCATCTGCCTGAAATGCTTTTGAAAGGCTCTGCCCATTCTCAAACACTTTCTATGGGCTGTTGCCAAGATGGACTAATGAAATAATGTAAACTGAACAGTCCATGAGGTATTAGACCACATTTGTCATTCAAACTAGACTATAAACATGCTAAGGATCAACAGTTTTTTGCACTTAAGCGTTGGCATTTTTTCGACACTAAGGATTGTCTTTTGGTTCAGCCATGCCCAACCACAATAAAAGCTTCTTGCAACAGCTGTACAGACATGTTTTTATGGTAGAGAATGGTTCTGATTTGCTTTTCCTTAGTGAAGTTGGATGAATATAAGCAATAGCAGATCTGATGTAGCCTGAAAACATGATATTTTGCATTAATTGGCATAGAATCTTACAAATAGCTCTTTTCTATAAATATGTCAAACTGTCTGGCTCACTGTACTTCTCACTCTTCAATCCCTTTTTGTTAATATTGTTTCATTAGTAATTTCCTGAATTCACTGAGTGTTAAGTATATCTCTAATACAATTAATGCCACATTGACAAACAAAAGCCATCTCAGGAAACAATGTAATTCCCATTTGTGATTATTTCCACTGGTGCACAGTTTGACCTTCAGTGTTGCAAAAGACAGCAACAAAACTTTCTAATAAAATATTTGTCAAATCTGTCAGCTGGATTTGACACCCTGGTTTCTGTAGGACGTCCCTGCAGGCCTGCATAGTCTGGCTGGCTGACTCTCTGATATCAGAGATGGTGTTACACCATGTGGTTATGGTCAGGAATGCAGAGTCAAATGATATCAGATCACTGCCCCTCTGTCACTCATACACACAGATAGAGGTCCAAGTGCACACACACACACCCACATACACACAGGGGCTCACACTACTACATTCATACATTCATGTGGTCATAGCCACTTTGTTTCTGTGTGTGTCAGCTGAAATCAGAGTCGGTCTCTGTGCTGTGGGTTACACTGTGTCACTATGTGTGGGCGAATGTGTCACCCAGGGGCTGGGGGATCAGATGTCACCATGGCAGTGTGGGTTATCGATCTTTCTGGATATTATGAGCATTACATGTATCTAGATATAATACACTTTTGTACTTCAATGTACCATTTAGACACAAAAACATATTTTATCATTCTATATGTTGTAATATAAACCCTACGGAGCCCCTAAGGTGCCACGGAGAAAAAAATATATAAATCGTGCGCACAAGATAGTAAAACGTGCGCACGATATATTAAAACGTGCGCTCGATTTAATTATACAGGCAAGCGGCAACAGACAGCCGGGCTCATCAGTAGATGGCGGTAACGCCCCATAATATTGTGGTCACCTGCTGGTAAAAACCAAGAAGAAGAAGAAGAAGAAGACAGCCGGGCTCGGATGAAGCATCCCAGTAACCAGCCAACGTTAGCTGTGTCTGCGAATGTAGGAGTGCAGGGTATGTACAGTCCCTTAGGCTATTTATCAGTACCTTCAATAAAAGCTGCACAACTTTCAAGACTCAAGCAAAGCTCGTGTCTTGCTGCCACCCGCTGAATAAGGTGGAGGGAGTTAGCCCCGAAGTTAGCTACAACTTCGCCTCTGTAGCAGCAAACAAGTCCCCCCTGTGCATCTCAGGTCAGGACACTGACTGAATCTGAGTACTCCTTCCCCCGGCTGAGCCTGTTGTCTTTTAGTATACGCAGCAAAGTTCTCCAACTTAGGATTATTCCACCTCTCATGGCAAGAGCAGCAAGAATGTCATTATATGACATTCCGAGGTGGAAGTAAAAGTTAACTAGCTCACTTCTTCTCTCCATTGTGTGTGTGTCTGTAAGCATCTGACGTCACTACGGGAAGCCGTAGTGGACAAAGACAAGGACAAGTCAAAACGTGGTAAATGACTTTATTTCGAGCGCACGTTTTAGCTTAAACGTGCGCACAAAAAAGTATTTCGTGCGCACGTTTTAATGTATCATGTGCACGTTTTAGTATCTTGTCCGCATGTTTAAGCTAAAACGTGCGCACGTTTTAACATATCGTGCGCACGTGTTACTATCTTGTGCGCACGATTTTTTTTTTTTTCTCCGTGGCAAGTTAGGGGCTTCGTAAAACCCCAATTCCGATAGAGTTTTTCGACCTTCAGTATTTTCAATTGATTACCCTAAAATGACAAGATATTTAATAATCAAACCGTCAAACTTTTTTTGTTTTTGGTTATATTCACTCATCTTGAATTGATGCCTGTAACACGTTAAAAAGAAGTTGGGACAGGGGCATGTTTACCACTGTGTTACATCATCTTTCCTTTCCTCTTTCACTACAAACCCAGGCTGCTCTGACATGTGTAGACTGTGGCTTAGCGCTGTCTTTTAGAAATAAGCAAGGACGTCTCTGAAAGAGCAAATTTAGCTTTGAAACCTGGAAGTGCCTCTCAGCATTAATGGTGCCTTCACAGATGTGCAAAGTTACCCATGCCATGGGCACTAACATACCCCCATAGCATCAAAGAGGCTGGCTTTTCAACTTTGCATTGAACTTGTCAGACTACAACACTCTTATCCACTTTGCGTCAGTCCATCTCAGATGAACTCAGGCCCAGAGAAGCTGGTGGCATTTCTGGTGTTGTTGATACTGTGTATCAACAACAATACTGCCCCTGTCCCAGCTTTTTTTGGAACGTGTTGCAGGCATCAAATGAGTGAATATTTGTAAAAGAACAATGAAGTTGATCAGTTTGAACATTAAAGATAATGTCTTTGTAGTGTATACAATTGAATAATTGAATACAGGTTAACAAAGAATTTGCAAATCATTGTATTCAGTTTTTATTTACATTTTATACAACATCCCAACTTTACTGGAATTGGCGTTTGTATTTGCAGTGCAGTATTGATATCATAGTTATTCTGTTCTCATTGTATCATAGCTAATTATAACGTTCTTGTTAATATGATTTCAGAATTACATAGTCTTTCCAGATGCTTTAAAAGCCCTCTCCAAATCAAAGGTATTGATGTGTATGTAGTTTCTATGTTTAAATACTCCATTTGAATACAAATATGTTGACTCTGTATTTGTCTTAAGAACAGCTCCCAGTCAAAAGAAAATGCTATTTCCATGTAAACTCTTAAGGTCGAAACTCAAATTGGATCCCACAAACACACTCCTTCACACACACAAACACACTAATGGGATTCCTTCAATGTCCTGCCAAGTAATTACAGAGGCGTCAGTCCTGCTGTGTTATTGCTCGCCCTCCATAGGAAAACAGGAGGATGGCACTTTGATCACAGGACAAGACCATCAGCACACAAGGCAAAACAAACAAATACTATGAGAAAAAAAGGTTTTTGAAAGGAAACCTGCACATTTACTTTAGTTTAATATGTTGTAAAGGAAAATACACAACTTGACAAAATGTTGATAAATTCTAATATAAACTCAAATTTTGGCTGTCATTGGGGTGTGAGAGGGTCAAACCCTAAACCTTGTTAAAATGTCACCTCTGGCTCAAAGATGTAGACTTTTAATGTCAGAGGAATGGAGTCTCACTGTATGTTCATCCCTCAGTTGTGGATGCTATTATCAATCAATCAATCTTTATTTGTATAGCGCCAATTCATAACAAGTGTTATCTCAAGACACTTTACAATAGAGCACAAAGCTCTTCATATTATGGATACACATATATGCATAGATACATATATACATATATAAAGTACACATATACATATATATACAAATATATACATCCAACACCCAACATGAATCCATATAGCCAATCATGAATCCCTCCACCATGGCGGCAAGAAAAAACCTTCTGTTAAGCAGCAGGAAATCTTGAATGTGGACCCCAGTCTAATGATAAACAGCAAATCCACACAATGCTGTGTTGGGTGTGTGGGCAAAGGGAGGGAGGTAAGTGGAGACAAGTGGACTAAAGTAAGAACTAAAGTTAGTGACAGATAGTTGTTTTGAAACTTGTTTTCAGGAGGGTCCTCATGTCTGTGTGGTTGCGGTGATAATTTTATAGAAGTATAATCAATAAAAGTCTAACTGAAAATAAGAATTTATGGTAGTGACGAACTCATGGGTGCCCAGACCACAAGTGCATCCCTACCATATTTGTCTCCGTTAAGTATAAATGTATTAATGGTAGACCTCTTGAGATGTGACACCTCATTTTCAAGAGGGATCTCATGTCCATGTGGAGCTAGAGATAGCTACTATAGATGTATCAACCATGGATAGAAAGATCATGCTAATATCTACATTAACAGCTATAATGATTATGAACTGGAATGAGATGGCCAAATATGTGTTATGTCTGTAATTGTAGTTAGTGAGGCTTCGTGACTCCACAGCAGCAGGCTCCACCAAGGATCCCAGGCCACCTAAAAGACAAGAGCCAGAGACAAAAATGCTTTGAGGAATTTTCACCAAATTTTGTACCAATGTAGTCTGTAGCACAAGAAAAACATATTTAATTTTGGAGGTCATAGCTCAAGGTCATGGATTGTCCTTGGCTTGTGAACACTATATCACAAAAATATTAAGACTACTACATGCATGTTGCGTGCAATCACCCTACACTGTTTTTGTGATGACATTCAAAAACATCCTCACCCCCTTCATCACGGGCCAGATAACATAGTGGGTGGGCACTACTGTGGTAGAACAAACTGTCACCAAATAATGTCATAAGTGAAGTAAAAATATCCTTTCCATCAAGAAAAGCTTTTGGTGTTCTTTGTTTTTCATTTACGAACATTCATCATTTTGCTCTTAAACAAGGTCTAATTTTTGGGTGCGTATTTTACACAAGCACAAGAAAAATATGTAAAATATTTCATCTCCCAACATCACGATTACAACACATCTGATACAAAAAGTCAGAATATTCTCTCTCTCTGCAAAACATTACCGCCAAACTTGCGTAATTCTTATTAAACTGACCTAATCCAGTATTTTGGGTCTCAGTGAGTTTACCTTTGTGTAATGATCGTGTAATGCTCAAGTGTTCCCATACCACTCACATGCAAACACAGGGCGCTGCCATCTTGTGAGCAAGGGGATGCAAAATAGCTGCGGTGTGATTGGTCGAAGACATCGGCATGTTGATAGCTGCTCTCTGATTGGTCGGTACACGACGACTGAGCATGCTCGGACAGAAATCGAGTAATTGCACATGTGTGAAGCAAAAGGTGTTTCCGCATCCGGTTCAGGGAGGAAATCTGGTACGGTATTTGTTGTGAAAATACTGAAATTTCATTGATTAAAACTTTGAACAAAGGTCATTTTTGAGTCGTCTGAGAGAGTAAGGTTTGAGCAAAATGTGGGTGCGAGTTATACTTAAATACAGCGTTTTTCCTGGAAAAAAGCATGAAAAAGTGGGGTGCGTGTTATAAAGGAGGGCATGTTATAAAAGAGTAATTACGGTAATAAGGAAATGCCATCCAGAGCTAATAAAACAGCTACTGAAGCTGTTGGTATCCATGCTAATCTTTGTACAAGCAGCCACTTCCTGCTGTCGTCTTGCTCAAAGCTCCCACCTCCTCCAGCTCCAAAGGACGCTGATTGGGCCGTGCCACTTTGGGCCTCTTACAGTCGTAGATTGGAGCTTAGCAAGATGGATCTGTCTGATACCAGACACTGAATCAAGTTGATCCAGCTGTTGCACGAGGTTAGCAAAGACCAGAACAGAGACAAAATTCAGGGAAAGTGCCAGACATACATTCACCAGACGTTGATACTCATGGGTCCAGTTAGTGGGAATTTATCTCTTAGTCTAACTATTTAAAGAAAAGCTTGCAGTCTAGGGCTGATTTGTAATTTTTGAGTAAATCTTGCATTGAACTGATACTACACAATATACATTTTGTCTCTGCTTTTCCTGCGTTTTTTTCTGGTGTAGTGAATGTAAATCTTGTAGGTATGCGAGTGCTGTTGATGTCACTGAAAAACCCTCTCCAAGTAGAGGCAAACAAACAATTGACAACACATGCACACCACCAAGTTAGGGTTAAAACATGCAGAGGGTGAACTTTGACATGGAAAGAAACAGGGAGAGGGCTGTCAAACACGCTCACACACTCACACACAAACACCATTCCTGTCCCGCACGCTTCAAGCTTCAGACCTTTTATCTTTTGCCCCGAGACTAGCTACGTCCTGCTGTGTTTGTGTATTTTTATAAAACTCAACCAGTTCTGTAGGATATAAGATATCAGAATGATGCTGCTCATTTAGATCCATTACAGAAGTGTTAGAAAAGTGAAGCCATGTTTCATTTTAACACACTTCTTCTCCTTTTTTGATCCTTCCCTTCTTGCTATGTTTCCTCTACTATTTCCAGTCACATGAAAAAAATCACTTCCTTCCTTACTGCACTTCCTAAATTTGCCTTGGGCAGAGTCAGACCAATAGGAAGGCTTAAAGAGAGACCTCAAAGACAATAAAAGTGATTTGTAGACCTAGTAGGGGCAGTTTTTTGTGCTAATGTTGGGATAAAATGCCTTAAAAAGCCATATTATGTATGTCATAAAAGTAGGATGGTTCTGTTTTAAAGCAAAGGAAAAAGAGCAAATTTTGCTTTTATTTCCTTCTCTATTTGAAAATATTCCACAAAGATGACCACTCCCTCGAGGGAACCTTACAGATTAGCAGTTTTATGTTCTCACCAGGTGGAAAACAAACAGAAATGTATCATAAAGAAGGGCAGGGGTGGATTTTGCGGTTGTGTTTGGTAGGAATCTTACAAAAGGCCCAAAAACCTCGACATTTGAAGTCCAAAATCTAATCAGTTCATTCTTGAGTCGGAGTGGACATTGGTGCAAAGTGTGAGGAAGTTTCTCAAAGTGCTCTCATGATATCACCTTCACAAGCACAGGATGAGCATAGGGCTTTATGGTCTTGGGCTTTGACCTATGATCTAAAAAGGGGTTTCTGCTGATGGGGTTGGCATCCCTTGCCCCTGGAGCCTTGGGATGAGGGTTTGCACCCTTGCGCCTTTAATCTTCATCACACATAAACACCTACGAAAATAGGTTTAAATTTGCTGGTGGTGCAGACGGACTCATCAAGAATGATAAATGGCGAAATGTTGACCTGGCTTGTGCTCCCAAACCTGACCTAATCTTGGTCAGAGTTGACATGTGTGAAAAATGTGATGAAAATCCCTCAAAACGTTGCTAAGCTATCACGTTCAAAGGCAAAGGGTGATGATGATGAGGCTATGAGACCTTTGACTTTTGATCAACAAGATCTCATCAGCTCTTTATCGAGTCTGAGTGGAGAAAATGTTCCCATTTTGGAAGAGAGTCCATCAAAGAGATCTTGAAATGTAACTAGAAATGAGCATAAGACCCACAGACCTTGACCAGAATCCAGAGTTAGCATTTGTGCAAAGTTTGAATGAAGTCCCTCAATGTGTTCTTGAGATTTATTTCATTGACAAGCAAGGGATGAATACAAAGCTCCATAATCTGGACCTTTGACCCCAACATTTACACTTCCTCTTTGAGTTTTATTTGATATTTGTGCAAATTTTGACAAAAGTATTTTTGAGACTTTACACTCACAAGCAAAGAATAATTATGAAATGAAATTGTTTTTTTACCTTGTAGCTCCGAAATCATATCAAATTCTAACTGTTTCACTGTCAAGTCTGAGGTCACATTGTTGCTCAGTAAAGAGGAAATCCTTTGAATCATTTTAGACGTCACAATTAAGGAATGAACACTATGCCAATGACCTTTGACCCCAACCTATGACCCTCTGAAAATATTTTAATTTCATTCTTGTGTCAGAGAGTACCTTTGTTCAAAGTCTCAAACAAATCAGGTTCCACACACGATCCTCCAAAATCCAATCACTGTTTCAGTCAGAGAAACATTTGTTTTATTTTGACAAACCCCAAACAGTGTTCTTGAGATATCAAGCTCACTAGAGGGGATTATGAGGCCCACAGACCTTTGACCTTGTACCTCCAAACTTCTATGAGTTCATTCTTGAGCCACAATGGATATTTGTGCACAGTTTGACAAATGTTCTCCAAGGTTTTTTGAGATGTAACATTTACAAGTGAAGGATGATCAAGAGATTCAGTGACCTTCACCTATCACCCACACCCTGGAGGCAGAGACCACATCAGTGCAAAGTTTGATGGAAACCCCTCTTAATATTTTTGATATATAGTGTTCACAAGGCAAGGATAAACATGAGAATCCATGACCTTGAACTATGACCTCCCAAATGAAACTGTTTTTTTCTTGTGCTACAGACTACATTTTTTACTGGTCCGTAGTGAATGGGGTGATGATGTTTCTGAACGTCATCACAAAAACAGTGAAGGGTGATTGGCACGCAACATGCAAAATACACACATTCCAATGACACATCAGCTGTGCTGTGAACTGACGTAGCTCCAAAATAAAGGGGCTTGGTAGTGGAAAAGTAAAATCACCCTGTTTTTGTGACTTGTTTTTTACCCAATATTCTCTGAACTACACATTCGGTGGCATCATCTGCAGTAATATATAGACCTAGCTTCTGTTACAGTCCTCTCTGTACCGACACAGAGCTGATCTCTGTCTCTGTGGTTTAAGGTGACGCTAATGCCATGTACCTCATATAACCTCACTTCAACTTCAAGTCCTGAACAATTCCTTTAACATAAATCAGGAGAGAAACAAGACACACATTAGGCTACAGCCATGACACTTCTAAATGAACACAAATAGACCTACAAAGGCACCTTCCTATAATTTTAATGGAGTGATGTGATGCTAACCTGATGCCCCAGATGGACCATCCAATGTATTTCACCAGTCCATCACGTCAACAGCCCATAGAAATTGTTTGGAAATGTACAGAACCTTTCAAAAACATACACTGAATCAGGCAGGTCCAACTGCAATGCAGGGTCAGTGTGATACATAACTCACAAAGATGAGTGTTTTAGAAAAAATGGGGTTAAAGAGCTTAAAAATAAGTGATAAAAACTGGGAAATAAAATGTGATGTGATATTAAGGTCACTTCAAGCCCTGATAGCATAAAAATAAGTCTTGTTAGTTACACATTTTGAGGATTTTCAGTTAAAAAGCCCTTGTGGATTTTTGATCCATTGTCCTTTAAAATTCATAAAAGGATTTGTCTTTTTAGAATATCCTGCATTGTGACAAGCCATAGATCTGAGAAGCTGGAAGTTGAGGCTCCATTTGTCAAGTTTTCTTCCAGCCCTGCTCCAAGTTTCAGGCTTACAATAGAATAATTTTAGAGCTAGAGTCTTGACAGTAAGTAATAACTCAGACAGCACTCTGTTGCCAATATAAGCCAGTAAAAGAAAACACAACCCCTCTCTTTGTCACTGCCACTTTTCCTCCCATCATGCTGACTCTTCTTCTTTGTGTCCCTATCTGTCTCTCCTCATCTGCTTTTTCTGCTTTCTTCCCACTCCTTCACCCTAAATGGCAGTTATGTAAAAGCCAAACAGAAAGATGATGCCTCGAGGCACAGAGCACAGAAGCCGTGGAAAAACGCATAAAAAAAGTCAAGCAGTGAGACAGATGGACAGAGCAATGGAGAGAGAGACAGACTGACAGAAAAAATGAGATATTAAAAGAAAAGCAGAGCTCCCCTCCTAGTTGGGCTTCCCTTCTTATTGGCCAACAGGCAGCCAATCAGAGTCCAGGGGTGGAGCACTTCCTGTGAGTTTGAGGGGGGGCCTCCCATGTGGTCTAATGTATGTTTGTGTGTTAATGTGAAGCTGGCGGGGCAAAGACATGCACTTTTTCAAGCATTTTGTAAATATTGGCGGCACGTGCACAGCTGTACATGTGCCTCTCTTTTGTGGGTCTGGTGCAGGTTTACATTGAGTGTGGGCTTTGTGTGCTGAGGGCTGCTGTGGGTATGTGTACATTTTGTTCTCTGGACTGAAGCCCGTGCAGGACTGTGGACCAGTGAATTTTAGGAATGTGGGTTTTACAAGGACGCAGGCTTTCTAGGAAGAGTTTTAAATATAAACACTGTCCATTAAAAGCAGAAGAAAAGGCAACAACTCTGAGAGGAAAGACTTTGTTCTATTAACGATAAAAGATTGTGTGCTGACATTCATGGTCCCTGAAGAATCTGCTCTAGGGGTGTTCCAACTTAACCTTGCCCGATTCAGTGTCAGGCAGATCCACCGTGCCAAGCTCCAATTTACAACGATTGGGAACAAACTAAAGCAGCACGGCCCAATCAGCATCCTTTAGAGCAGGAAGACGCGTGAGATGACTGCAGGGAGTGACAGCTCGCACAGAGATTGACATAGATGCTAACATGGACCACACTTTTTCACTAAATGGAAAACAAACAGAGAGGACTTCTCATTTTTCTCTCCAAATTTGACATGTTTTAGCGAAATTTTGTTCTACGAAGTTGCAAATGTTTTCTATTTTAAACAGCGGCAGTAGCACAAACCTACTACATTATCTGATAGGCCATAATGAATGTGAATGACTGAACAATCGTCCATTCGCCTGCCAGATGTGCTTCCAAAAGGATCTGCCCATTATCGAACACTTTTTATGCGCTGTTTGCCCAGATGGACTGGTGTATTGAAAAGTCCATCTGGTGTGTCAGGGTAGTCCAAACTAAAACCAGGGGGACCGACTTCACGCCAAGACGCCTTATTAATCATCCAAAAGGTAAAAGTAAATATTTCCCACATGACTGACAAAAGACAAATGGATTATGACAGAAAACAGAATAAATCATTCTCATTTTCTGCTTAGTATCATAATGTGTATTTGATAGACAAGCATATTTCAAGCACCATCTCTCTTATAAAGTTTGGAAAATGTGTGCAGTTTGCTCTCTCTTATGAGTCTGAATGTGGAGATGAGTCATCTCCGCTGCACAGAGGGTCCTCTTATCCAGGCCAGATGTGGATCCAGTGGAGGCCAGAGCTGACCAGAGTCCTGTAAAATGTGACTGGCCACTTCAAGGTCCTTATCTTTACCGCCGCTATGGAGGTTATGTTTTTGCCAGTGTATGTTTGTTTGTGTGTTTGTTAGCAAGATGACGCAAAAACTACGGGACGGATTTTGCTGAAATTATCAGATGTTGGTGATGGACCAACTTAAAAACTATTAGATTTTGATGGTGATCCAGATAACTACCATTAGCTGACAATCATTTTTGCCCAATAATTGTTTAATGATGATATCAACATGATTCCGAGCACTAGGTGTGCTATTTTTGGGTCAAGGAATCATGTTCATCATGTTCTTTATCATGGAACTATTGCTTATAGATGTAACAGCAGTAAGTGAGGCGGAGGTTTGCGCTCTTCTAGTTGATACTGCATAGATGAGGTATATCAAAGTGGCACTGACATCCTTGTTCTCTATAACATTGAAAGTATTTTAGTTTTAAAACCTAAAATGATCAAGCTGGAGCTGAAGTTAAGCTTGGAATACTGAAAATTGTACAGATATCTCTAAATCCTCAAGTAAGACTTCTTCTTGATGACATTTTAGCATGAATACTGAAATAAAGGATGGGAAACCAATTCCAGTTGAGAATAAATAACAAATAGCTAAAAGAATCAAACTAATTTGTCTTTTGGCTTAACAATTCCCTCATGCCACCCACTAAGCTCCAAAATCAGATCAGACAGACGACAGACGCAGGTTAAAGTGTGGCTTAACTCTATCCACTATGATGCTAACTGCAAAGTGTCCGGTATCTGTCTGTGTGATTTCAAGCATGGGATTTACACTTATTTATTTACACAGAGCAGTATCTCTTTTATCTCACGGAAATATTTTTTCTGTCACTGACTTTGAATCTAATTATGATTTTCTTCTTTTCTTATGATTTTCTTTATCTCATAATTTCAACTCTTTGCCTTAATGTCTGTCTTGCAAGTTCAGTTTAATTCTCAAACAGTGACTTGAATCTCTGATTGTTTAGGTCCCATGTTCTAGTGTGTCTGACCATTTACATCATGTCTAGGATATCTATTAAGCTTGGATTTGATTGAAGTTGAATAAAAAGTGCAAATATTATCTCTGTTTGGCTCCCCGAACTGATGGGAGAGAGGAGGAGGGGTTAAAGGCTGTGGACTTTCGAAACAGTCAAGCCATCTGCCAGAAACACTAATGTAGGTGGAGACTGTATAGCTCCTACATCATAAACCCCAAGAAGTAAAAGACAAAACATTTTCTTTAAAGAGGTGCAGCACATTTCTCCATGAATTGAGAGTTAAGTAACACATGTAAAGTTAATCTGCTCGTCAAGCCCATTTTAACAACATTTAGAGGAAGGAAAATTGCATTTTGCGGGACATGGGAAACTTTTTACATCATAATTTTGACAGCTTGTCTCAAAATGATGATTTTTGAGTTCATAAGTATGTGCTTTTAATTTATTTTTTAACTTTTCATAATATAATTTTGAATAATTATCTTACAGTTATGCTTTTCCAATAAATTCATTCATAAACTTAACCTATAAATTTTGACATCTATGTCATTATTATGACCTTTTCTTATGATTATCACCTTTCATCTTTTACTTGCCATTTTTGACGTCATAATAACATTTTGTCTCCTGATTACGACTTTTCATCACATAATTATAAAAGTTAATAAATGTTTTGACTATTTATCATGTGATTATAACGATTTATTTCTTAAGTTAAACTTTTGATATTTAAGGGTTTCCTCATCAATGTGATTTTGACATTCATTTGTTTTTCTATTTAATTTCATTTCAATTTGACTTTTGTATTACAATTTTGAATTTATAGCAAAAGTTTGACATGTAGGTTTGAAATTCTAATAACTATCGATCTAGTGGTTTTGACTTTTCATCTAATTATTTCGATACTTTCATCTCAAATTAACATTTACAATTAGATATAAATAAAATCGATAAAGTTGTCTGAAACTGAATCTGAATGAACTTAATATTATTATTATTATTAATACAGTTTACCTTACAATTGTGACTTTTAATCCCATAATCTGAGTGTTTTCTTATAGTTATCACTCATTGTTTCAAAGTTTGAAATTTGCCATGTGGTTGACATTTTTGAACCCGAGACCCACACAGGGGCACTGGTAACTAATTGGTTAGGAGGTAGAATTGATAATGACATTGGTATCAACAAAGCTTATCAATTCCAATCCGAATGAATGAATGAATCATATTTTCTGTAGAAACTCTCACTGTGTTTCCATGATAAATGTCTTTTACTCAGAGTTGGGGCAGATCTGACCTACTTTCTCATGAAGCATAGCCTCAACTTTACATTGCTGGCAGCCTCTAAATAGCCTTTTCCTGTCCCTAATACCTCTTTATAGTATATAGAGCAGACATGACTCTCCTTGGCAGGTATTGTATTGTTTAATCTCTCAGAAATACACAATGAAAACAAACTTTTATGGGAGATTTATGAACTGCTGTAAGTATCGCTCCTTGGGGAGGCACCTCCAACTCTGCTGGAGACTGTGCGGGAACATTGAGACATCACATGATGTAGCTATGTTTAACCCCTGAAAGAGAAGGCAGCTGTTGAACTATTAAAAAGCCTGTTCATCATTCTTCAAATGCAGACACTGAGCCGAGTACTTAAAGGACTGTAAATCACAGCTTCTGGAGGTAAAATGTGTGTAACCTTTTTGACCTTTTGCAACCTCCTCTCAAGGCTGACGCTGGAAATAATCCATCAGTGCGTTAACTCTTCAGGAAAACAAAAGGTTTAAAACTAATTCATGCAAGTATGCTAATAAATCAAATAAGTGCAGATTAAGAGGCTAAGTCAGTACATTTAAGGAGACATTACAGTAAGTGAACACACATGGCTCGTAAAAACTGCATGTGTGTTTTGATTGTGGTGTGTGCGCGCCAGTGTGTGTATATGTGTGTGTTTTGGCCGCCTGCCCAAGGCCGATGTTGATAAAGTGTGACCACGAGTCCCCAGTGGAGAAAAGGATGGAGGCAGGCCAGTGTATATGTACGTATGCTTTCTCTCACTCTCTATCTGAGGCTGCTTTTTTCTTTATTACTTCCTCGCCTCTCTCTCTCTCTCTCTATTCCTCCCAGAAAAACACACACAGAGCCACCGTGCATGTGCTCATAATGTTCTGACTCTTCGATTTCTAGGAATTGCTTCATACTTTCCTGGAGATTAACCCCGCGTGGATCAAACTGTACCGTAACAAGATTTCCAGCACAAATATATATCGCACTTTGATGGGCTTTGCAGCATCACGGCAGGTAAAGAAAGGTGCTTTATCAGAATTAAACATTTGTGTCTACGTTGAGGTGCACTTTATCTTTAAATACCAACAAAAACAAGCCTCTCCTCTTGCACAGAGTATTTTGGTTTTGGTCTGCGGCGCTCACAGTCCAAAAACTACATCCAAAAATTTCAACATCAACATCTCGTCCTAGAAATCATGGCACAGTCATGATAAGGCATCGACCTCTTAATTTATGAACACTGAAAACTGTTTGTTGCTGAAGTGCACCTGCCAGATCACTGACATATTAGGAAAACAGGGACATTCTGGCTGAGCTGTGCTGCTATTTTGTGGCACTTCTGGTAATCATGCATAGTTCAGCGGTTCTCAAACGGTGTGGCAGGGCCCACTGATGTGTCTTGCAGGAAGTCTAAGTGTGACTTGTACAGCCATTCATTTTAACTATGATTATATTACAATCAATTACAGTTTCCAGTTTTCTTCATTAGTGCTTAAGTTGCATTACTGTTCATAAACAGTTACAAGTTATATAACTTTAAACACTGTGAGACCCTTTCAAAGACTTCTTTCTGTCTTCTTAGTCACCACATCACTCCATTTTTTCAAATCTTGACCTTTCAAGTTAAAACACGTTGCTTATTTTGTTAAATTTGGCAGATTTACAAGTCAATTTATGAATTACTTGACTGATAAATTACAGCAACAAAAGAGGCTATTTTGTACAGATATGAATATCGTGTGCCTTGAGATTCTGACCTGATCTTAGGTGGTCTAGTTATAAGAAAGAAGAGAAAAACTCACATTTTTTAATATTTACTCCACCACAGTGTTGTGTCCTGTCCACAAGTGCTTAACACATATAGCCAATCACAAGGCCTTAGTCTGTATACCGAAGCAAATGTTAGTCAAGCAGCTTGACAAAAAAAGTACATATTTAGTTTATCCCCCCCTTTGTCAGCAAAAAGTCTGGAGCAAACTTAAGAAAGCAAGCAGGTCAATAAAAGTGACACTGAAGCATGAAACTTTCAGAATTTTAAGATGTAATAACAGCTGCTGATTTAAAGATATCAAAATAATTCTCACATATATTTGGCCCTATTAGACAATAATGACTTATTTCATCACTTTAACTTTTCATCTCATTAGTTTGACCCTTTATTTTACTTTATTGCATAGTTGTAACTTTTTAATTACATAATAATTACAGTTTATCTCTAAGATAGACTTTATTCATTATAATCATATTTAAAAAGTTTGACCTTTTTCTCCATAAACATAGCACTTGCTAATTTCAAAATGTCTTTCTATCCCATAAATATGATCTCATAATGTTTAAGTTATGGATTTATGTCTCAACTTTGATTTTTTTTGTCACATAATTTTGACTTTTATCTTGAAGGCATTACTTAGGCTTTTTATCGCACAAATGTCACATTTTTATCTCCTAACTCTGACTTTTATCAAACAATTTTGACTTTTTTTCCCCAAGTGTGTATTTCTTTTTGACTTGACATGTTATTAATCATATTGACTTTTCATCCAAAAAAAATACGACTTCTTCACAATATTTTTAACTATTAAAACTATTCTTTTAAATCATAATTTTGAAATCTTTTCTCAAAAAAATGAATTTTATAAAACGCTTTCACCTTTGAGTCGAACAATGATGATTGACAGTTTATTTAATAATCACAACTTTTGGATGATTTTCATCATAATTATCATGCTTTATCCCAAAATTTTGACTTTTTAATTACACAATTTTGACATTTATTCTCATAATTCTGACTTTCATTTTGTAATTAATGACCATTTTATCTTAATTATGACTAATTATCTTACAGTTTTTACAATTCTTCTCATAACTTCAACTTTGAATTGTTATGTTTTCCCCACACTTGTGACTTTTATATTTCTTTGGGGGTTTTTTTTATGTTATGATTGAGACCTTATGAAATAATGACTTTTATCCCATAATTTTGATTTTCTTGCAAAAGTTTGACATTTTGTAATTATGACTTCCTTTCAAATTGTATGGACTTTTTAATTAATAACTGAATTTCTTCATTTTTATTTGACTCATCATTTCATAAATTAACAACCATTAAATTAACTATAATTATTCAAATTAAATCTTTTATCTCCTAATTTGGACTTTTTATTTGGATATAACTTCTGGTTTCAAAGTTTTGATGCTTTTGTATCAAAATTTGGGGAATTTCTTGCATATTTATAACTGATTTAATCTCATATCAATGAGTTAAGAACTCTGTTTTTTGTCATCAACACATTTTTAGGTGGTAGGATTTGCAGTAAGGTACTGAAAGTGAAGTACCAGTGAACAGTTTGTGTGCCTCGTGCCCAGAAGCTTCTGCTCTCCAATGTGGCGGCTAAAGGTCCACTCCAGCCTGTGGCTCCTTTCCTGTTTGTCATTTCCACATTTTTCCCTCCCTGATTCCACTCCATAGACAGACCTACAAAAACAGATGAAACGCCTTCAGAAGGTCCCAGGATATTTCCAATCATTTTTAACTTTCAGGGGTTTTTGTTCAAAGTTCCACACTGTAGAAGTTGCATTAGGAGAGAAAAGGGGAGTGTTACATTTCTTTACAAGAGCACTGGAAAGGGTCATGTTGGTGGATGGTTAGTGCAGGAAATCTAAAAGAAAATATCTTGGATCTTGTCCACAAGTCTGAACACTGGACAGATGTGGTGGAGGAAATTTGAGATTCTGTTCCAGGGGCCCCTAATTGGGAGCCGTCTGACACTTCTGCAAGGCTCAAGAATCCCACATATTTGTATAATGGCAGCAAGATGCTGTACATTTATGTGTACACGTAGGATCCTCACAAAAGATGCGACATCTTTCACGGGCTGTGAGTGAATGACTTTCAAAGTCTTATTTTTGGAGTTTATGACTGTCTTTTTTGTTATTATCTAACGTGTAAACAGATATAATTGCTGTACTGATGCACTAGTAAACATTAGCTCATACTTACCTGATCATCTGTACTGCATTATCTAATACTATCACAAATGGAGTATACGCAACATTCCAACACAGCATCGTGTCTTTTGATGTGACTTATCAACCAGTGTAAAATGCTGAGACTCCAAGACCACAAACATTGCGACAAAAATCACATAAACAAAGTCATGAACTTCACTCACATTCATTGTGTAATTTAAAGCAGTTGCCTGTTTTGTTGCTGAAACTTTGCAGAACTACTGGGATAAGCAAGACTGTTTAACAGCTTTTCTCCCCCATTCCATCATTGTCACTGTGTGCAATATTGATTTGTTGGAGGAGACTCCACAACTGAGGAAAACAAGCAAAACTGAGCAGCCTGACTGCCACTGGAATGTTGTTATTGTGCAGTGGCTGGCAGAAAAGTTCAACACAACATGGGAGAGTAATAAGTAACTTAAAATTATCAAGATTTGTTACACTTAACCAGATCACTAAAAGTCCACAGACTTATTATTTTAGGAGACAGGATCTTGGTTAAATTGACTGTAAGCACAATGGGAAAAATCGTCAATGGAACAAGAGTGAAATTAGCATTAAAAAAATAAACCAGAGGCCGTGCAAAAAGAGACGCAGCAGTGTCCATAAATTACAGCACCATGTACAGTGAGGACGTCGTGTTTATTTTGGCTCAGCAGGGCACATTGCAGCAGGGTGAGGTCATGCAGCACATTGTGTGTTTAGCGTGCGCTGGATTGACTTCATATATGTGATCTATGTCTTCCTTAAACACACGTCTCTATTTCTGTGCAGCACAAAAGAAAAAAGACAGTGCTGGTTCAAGCTAACAGCCCCGGGTAAAACGATCCATTTGAGGACAAAATACTCTGATGTATAGCTTATTGTTAGGTAATGCTGTGCGTGCATGTGCAGCCTGTGCAGAACAATAATTAGATCTAGCAAAGGTTAGAGCCTTACAGACGCTGTGATCATACATTACAGCTTTCAGTGATGTTGTTAAAGGCTGCACACACATACAATTATGCAATCTGTTTTTTGTAAATATCACCATTAAGCGCTCTTCCATACTTTTCAGGTAACCTGTTTTAACACTTTATCCACCCTCACAAAACTATTTCCAACCACTTTAACTCCGCTGCAGCAAAAACATTATGAAATATTCTGCTTTCAAGGTGCCAAAATAAGAGCACCACCTATTTTATTCCTCCTGGAAGACACTGGAATTCCTCTAGAGACTCGGTTTGGTGTGTTGAAACACATAATTACAGCTTTGTCTGTCATGTCCAATTATAAGCTTTGACAAAAGTTAGATTTATGTTTTGTAATGTCAGATAAAATCAGCATCTTGTTGACTTGGGCAGTGGGTGTATCATTAATCACATTTTGGCTTGGACTCTGGTGCAGAAATTAAAAAAAAAAAGAACCAAACAATGAGCAGGTTTCATCATTTAAGGGACTTGTGGCAGTCATCCGGGATAGTTCAGTAGTTTTCTTGATATTTGCTGCCCTCTTCTGCTCAATTTAATATTACTACTGATGCAAAGAAGCCGAATTTAAACCAGATAAATGACAGGAATATTAGTAGTTTGATTTTTCTGTCATTTGAAAATGTATTTTTTCTGCTTTTCTCGTTGTTTTGTCTTTAATCTCTCAATATTTCCCCTGTTAACTTTGCTCATTTGAAAGATGCATGGGATTAGGTTTATTTACAGTGATAGCAAAGTGTCTCCTCCCAAAAGGATTTTATACAGAGCAGATAAGGTTTCTTGCACTGAAATCAGGCTTTATGCAAACAGCATTTAATAAGGAAGGAAAAATCAAGAAATTGTACATATGAAGCCAATCAGTACAGTGATTGCAAATAAATTAGATTATTTATGAACTGCATGGTGCTAATTACTCAGCATGCCCAAAATGATATCCTATCGTTCTCCCTCAGAGGAACATACAAGTCCTCTGTGTGCTCAGTCAGTCTGTGCAGTTTCTGCTCTAATGGAGGGGTACTCTGCATGAAAATTAAAGTTTGTTGAACTGTGCTCTTCCACTTTTTCCAAAGCTTAAGTTAGAGCAGCTAAGACCTCCTCGGGTTCTTCAAACTGTCCTTTACAAAGTTTCCAAAAAATATTTTTAATCCCAAAATCAAAAATATTCAAGAAATTATAATTAAAGCACCGGCACTTTCTCCAAAGTTACCCATGCCTACAAAACACTGTCAGAACTCCATGGTAACCTCCAAAAGAGGAAGACATAGGAGTGACAGAGAGGCCCCAGCACAAGAACACTCTGACTGAAAATCAAAGTGAATAAACGACTCCTCTTCAAGGTAATTTTAGGTATGGTACCTGCAAAAGTTTAACCTTTCAGTGCAGATGGATCTGCTGGTGTTCAATGTTTGTAATTGGGCTGATCCATCTTGCCAAGTTCCAATCTACAAAAGCTACCAAAGCAACACGGTCCAATCAGCGTCCTATAGAGCAAGAAGAGGACTGAGGTACAGAGAGAGGTGGCAGCAGGGCGCTACTGCTTGTACAGAGATTAGTATACATGCTAACAGCTTCAGCAGCAGTTTTATCAGATCTGGACACTATTTCTTGCTTACAATAAAAACAAAAGAACAACACTACATAATTCTCTGTAGAAAGGATATTTTGTTCTACTTTCATCATGTTTTGCCAACAGTTTGTTTTAGGAGTTAGCTCATGTTCTGTCCTTTACACAAATGGCAGAAGGGCCCGCCTACTACATTATCTGATTGCCCCATAATGAATGTGACTGATGGATCCGTTATCCCAATCACGTGCAGGAAATGCTTTAGAAAGGTTCTGCCCTCCTTATACTCTTTCTATGGGCTCTTTCCTCAATGGAAAAGTGAAATATATTGAATGGTCCATCTGGTGTGTCAGGTAAAAATATGTATAAGTTAGTGGGTAACATAAGAAAGGAGTGGGAGGGTAAAGGAATCGAAATAAGTTCTTTTGCTTTTCTGTCCTCACAAAAGGCACTTGCAACAAATGTAGAAAGAGATGCAAAAAGGTTTGGTTTGTATTAATACACTGATCATAAATGAACATTGCATCATTGGATAACTACTGAATGTCAATAGCCCTATATCCATGGATTAGTGTGACCTTTGAACCTCTGTTAATGACCTCTGCCAAGGAGGTTATGTTTTCGCCAGGGTCTGTCTGTTTGTTTGTCTGTTAGCAAGATAACGCAAAGACTACTGGATGGATTTACATGAAAATTTTACCAGAGGTGTGGTTTGGTCCAAGGGAGAAGCCAATACATTTTGGTGCTGATCCGATCCAGATTGACATCACAAAAAAACATTGAAGTTTATAGTGGCAAATCCTGTCTGTGGCATTATGTGAATTGTAGTTTATTTGCAAACTGACGTCAACGTTTTTCAAGCCTATGTCACTACATTTCCCAGCTTCCCTTGCAGTGCCAGTTGAGGAGTTCTTCTAACACAACAGCTAACAATAGCCTGGTAGATCGGCACGCTTTTTCCGACTTTGTTACTAGAATGCTGATAATGACAGCCGAGTCTCCGCTCATGTCTGTCAATGTGGAGCAAAAAAGCCACTGCGGTCTGCGCTCTCGGAGTGCTTTTCGACTTTTTTATAATATTGATGAAAGCATGTGTTTTAATCTTGTGAGAATAGACCATGCCTTTGATTTGTAAAGGTAAAAATCCAAGGCAAAAATCTTTTCTAAGTGGTCCTTCATAGCTGCAGTAATACCTGTTTTGGCTTGCTCAATTTGTGTTGTCCGTAATTAGTGTAATTGTGCCATTAATTCAGCGTGAAGGATCACAAATATTTCCACTTAGCATTATGGAATACAAATTTTGACAATAGGAGCTCAGTTTTGACTTCTGTATTCCAATTTAATGTTTTAGTTAGGTTTATATTTTTATAGCACTTGCGTTAAATGTCACAGCACAGGAGAGAGACATCCTTTGAAACCTGTCTTCTTCCTTTTCAGGGAGGTTCACCCTCAAACCTGAACATGAACCTATATGCAACTAAGAAGACAGCAGCTGAGGGCATGCTGGACATCGCTCTGTTCTTAGCTAACATCACACACATGAAGACGGTTATTGAACAGGGAGCTGGATACAGGTAAAGTCTGTGTGAAAGGAGAAACTTAAACCTGAATCATTACTTCCAATGACGCTTAACTTTTTCTACCCCTCTTCCTCAGGTACTACGCTGCTGTCCTGACACTCATCTCCTTCTCCCTGGCTCTTCAGATAGTTGCCGGAGTCCTGATCATCATCATCGGTGAGCCAATCGCAGCACAGCATCAGTCTCTTTAAATGACTTCCACATTTGAAGCCCATCCGCCATGTTCTTAACCAGTCATATTAACACACTAACTCACAGATGAATTGATTAGCTTGATAGAATGAGGCAGTGCAGATCGAAATCCATTCACTTGGTTTAAAATATAAAAGTCATCATGGAGCTTCTGTTTTGTGTTATCATTTTGTCTTGTTACTGTGTTTGTGTTTGTGTATATCTATGTACCTTTTGCAGCTCGGCGAGACCTCAACGACGAAACCAACCATAAGCGCCTGGACAGCCTGAACAACTACGTCACCATCATTATCTTCTTCATCTTCGTCACCAACATCTTCATCTCCGTCTTTGGGATGGAGCGCACCGGCCTCTTCGCCAGGATGCATTTCTAACTTGTGATGTAGGCAGTGACTCTAAAGCATGGATAATTATGAAGGATGGGACAAACACACACTGAAACAGGAGTCTAACTTATTATTCAACTCAAAGTACTAATCTGCTCCAGTGTTTACTTGATTTGACTCAGTATGGATGGACTTAGTCAAGGGACCAACTAGATGTGTGTGTCTCTGTGTTTTCTCTTGTCTGTGTGGGTATGTGTGTGTATATCTGTGTGCGCAGCTCGTTGTGAACTGAACCTCCTCCCCTCTTATCAGCGCTTGCTAAACTTTCTGAATAATCTGGTCACCGGCCTCATCTTCCTCACCTTCATCGTCAACATTATCAAAGCCGCTTTTGGCACACAACGCAGCTGCTTCCTGCGATGGCTGCTGCAGAGATTTATTTTATGACCATACACGTCTGCACAGTAAAGGTAGTTTAAAATAACTGTTGAAAAAAATGTACACTTGAAGGTGCGTTCACATCAAACACGACTTTGGCGACCACTCTCCATGCAAAGTGAATGTACAGCTGTAATAGTGAGAGGCCAGCCCTCACGTGATGTGACCACTTGGTTGCGCTACCGGGTTGCTTGGACGTGCGACCAGGTTGCCAAAATTGAAAAATTTTGACTTTTCAGGCGACGTAGGTGTGGCTGTGCAACAACAGCCAATCAGCGTTGTGTGGGTGTGTGTGTCTATTTTACAGTGGATGTACGCCGTAATATATGAGGGAAGAAAAGAGGGAGGGGGGAAAGGGACAGGTCAGCGGGAGAGCCAGTGAAGAAGTTCTTACGTTAGCTGTACCGCGCTAAACGTTGTACTGGAGACACAGACGACACCGTGACAGTTAACAACTGTTTTTATTCTAGCTCACATTAGAGTGACAACCCATGTCTGAGTGGGAACGTTAGTTAGTGAGTACATTAGTTCTGCCTCATTCAACAGAAGTGGCAGTTCCTATACATACAAATATATGATATATGATATGACATGATCGTGGTAAACCTCAAGCAGTTGTGACGACACTGAGCGATACGACGGTGACAAAATGAGCTATTTTATCAACACCAACTTTAATCTCAGTTGCCAAGTCGTGTTTGATGTGAACGCTACGTGCATGCAGTGCCGAAAGGTGAGTTTGTCTTAGGACTAGAGGGAGTAAAATCCCACAATATGCACAACCGCAACTTCAACCTATATCCATCCCTCTAATCCAGCTGGTGACCATAAAAAACTATAGTTCATACTTGATCAGTTGCAAGAAACACAAGGTACTTATGTCCTGATGAAAGGATGAGTCCTACGTGAAGAGACCCCTAAGTCCAGTAGCATCTACATAAATTTCTGAGGAGCTACCCAATCAGGTGTATGGCCTTTTGTTGCCACGGCATCACCACCCTCAACTGACTCCGTTATGCAAGCTCCAGGTAGTGGCAATGCCGATGCTATCTACTTTACCACATGGTTTCCTACTGGCCCTCCAACACCATTACTTAGACTGATGAGCAGCAACAGCCAGAACATCACTAAGGTCATCAGGTTGGGACCTCCTATCACAGCTGTTTCTTCCAGTTAGCCCCCACAACACCACACTGGTTCCTTTAACAAGAAGAAATGTCATTACAGAGAGTGAGGATGTCACATAGACCAGAGAGAGGCTGGAGGGCGAGTGACTGAACTCTGGTTTGTTTGGGGAAACTTAGTCTGATGAAAGTGCGTCAACTGTAGTGAGTGAATGTGAGTGGATGTGTTTGAAATGTTTGATTTCGTGTGTTTGTGTGTCTGTCTGTGTGTGTATGTGTGTGTGTTACAGCCCGCAGGGACCTGAACGTGGTGTCCAATCAGAGACGACTTGACTACCTGAACAATCTGGCCACGGGCTTCATCTTTGCCATCACTGTGATCAACTTCTTCGTCAGCTTCTTCGGATCCAAAAGGACAGGCTTCTTCCGCTGGCTGCTGGCTCGACTCCACTTCTGACACAAAAAGAACGACAATAAAACACCTCCATTCACACACTGCAACATGCCTGCACACACTCACATCTTTGGACACACATATTATGAAAGCGTACACATATTTTCGAAGTTATATCAAAAAGTTCCAATGTGCCAAACATAATGTCTTATTTTTGTTATGAAGGCTTTGAAAGGATTTCACATTGTAATCCAACTAAAATATTGTCACTCTAACAAACTTATAATTCATGTAAATATGCTTTTTTGTATTTGCTCTAATTAAGTG
This sequence comes from Cetoscarus ocellatus, assembly GCA_037902135.1. Lineage (NCBI taxonomy): Eukaryota > Metazoa > Chordata > Actinopteri > Labriformes > Labridae > Cetoscarus > Cetoscarus ocellatus. The sequence goes on along the minus strand of JBAMNC010001370.1, from coordinate 145,834 downwards.
CACAAACATAAATTGTGTGTGTTCTACTGCTTGTATATCAAGGGTTTTACACTTGTATTTAAATGCTTTTTGGATTATTTAATCTTAAAAAAAACTTGTTTGATATAGTTTGATGGTAACACAGTTGAACAGTAGGAGAAAACAGGGTAAAATGTTTCAAAGATATGTTTAAAATGTTTATAAAATAATAAAAAATTTCAATTTAAGGTAAGCATTGGACATCTTTAGTGTGTTTTCTCTGTAAGATTGCGATGGTGTTTTTTGCTTCTTTGTAAGGCAATCAAACAAAACAGACATATGAGTGAAACCTCTGTAATTGCAGCAAAACACAGATTTAAAAGTAAATATTAACATAACAAAACTTTTTTATTGCAAGTAAAGTCAATTATCTGTAAAGCAGCAATTTCTCTCCAAGGCAGCATTCACACACTTTTGTTTTGGCCATCTTTTCTGACGTATAAGGAAACATTGAGCTAGGCTGAGCTAAGTCAAGCCATGCAAAATTAAGTTAACATTAGTTGGACAATGCTGATCTTCATTGGGTACGTAGAAAATTTACACATGCTTAAAAATGTATGATGCTTGATCCAACACGCAAGCAAGAGTTGAATTTCACTTACCTTTGCTACCCTGAGGACAGCAGTCTTTTGTCCTCAAGGCATGGTGATGGAAAACTAATGTGGTGAAATGGCATATACATCCACTTTGAGTGATGTTACAATGCGTTTGTAGCAGCACCAAGATATTATTAGACCAGAGTTCCCTAAGTTTAGCATGCTACCCATGCATTACAGCTACAATTTTGACAGGAAGTCAGGGAGCTGTCAGGAAACATCATACTCCCCCAGCACGGTTCTCTCCACTTTAAATATTCCAACCTTAAACACAGTAAAATTGACCCTGGAAACATACTTTCATTCATACTCTTCAGAGTATTTCACTCCTTTCAGCTTTAAGGTTTTTTTTCCTTTACCTGTACCATAGTGAAGATCAAAGATGCTCTTGGGTTCCTTTAACATGATTCTGCCCCCTATGCTTCAGTGATATGAAAGCACAAGTGGTTTAGTTCTGCACAGGCCTTTTGTTTTGCTTGCAAACAAAGACAACGCTGCAGAGCTAGAAATTAGCTGCTGGCTGAATGCCTGTGTTTATGTGCATTATCAGGTCAACCTGCCGGCCACAGTGAGAGGGTTTGTTTAAGTAAACAGTCAGAGAAGATTTGAGGGAAAAAAAATTAAAACCCAGATTTAGGCTCCTCTACCTCTCTGACACGATGCAGCTGCCAGGTTTGTTGCCAGCAGTGCCTCACATGTCAGGGCTTTGAGCTGGATTAGTTTGCCTGCAGCACAGAATAACATTTTCACCTGCTTGGACACGTGTTCTGTCCACTGTCTCACATATTTTAAGTCCTTGATGATGATGGAAAGTTATGCCAGGATAGACAATATGATTTTTCATCTGTTATGATGGTCACTGTGTCAGATCAACAAGCTTGACAGACAACTTGGTTCTACACGACTACACGTACTGATCGTAATGATGATGTGCGACACCAAAGAGAGCTGACAAACTCACTGTATCACAGACCTATGCTTGTTGTCTTCCTAAATGCTATGATAAAGCATGAAGCTAAATGATAGCAGCTACTCACCAAGTTGCTAACCTGCCACTATTGTCTCCGTTTAAACCTTTGTTTTCAGTCTGTGGTGTAGTCCCTCTGTATCATAAAGGTGGCGACAAACTTCTCATGTCTCACAGTTTCATCAGGAGGCAACCACTGAAACATTATTCTTTGATGGTCAGTTTGTTTACATGATTTTCTCACATGTAGAGCACTCACAGGTCAACATCCCCAATGTAACAGCAGAAAATCATGGAGGCAAGACACCACACAAAATGAGACATCTTTTGCAGCCAATGAGTCTTTAAACCCTGATGGGCTACATTCATGCATTGATCATATTGTCAGACTTCGGAAGTGTTTCTATTCATGAACACATTCTACTTCCAACAAAGTAATTGGTACAAAAGTCCCTACATATTTTGTTCATACATGACCATCATTTTAAAGAAGTTATACTCGTATAAGGGAATAAGTTCCTCAGAAGCTGTTTCAAAACTCAGAAGTCTGAAATACATACGCAGAAAGGAAACAAGATAACAATTTATGCACAGAAACTAATAGTGCTTTTTCATTGTGGTGTCTGCACAATTTGGCTTAACTGCTTGGTTTGGATCTGTTTTCCATGACAGCACATAAAGATTAAACTTCTTGAAAGTAGACTGTCACCCTAGCATGGCTGCAGGAAACTACAGTGACATCCTCTCAACAAAAAAAGAAGAAACAGAGGCAAAAGGGCTGACAGCCCCCTAGGTTTATGGCTTTTTATAACAATGAGGGCACAAGCTTTGTTTTAAAGACGACGCATCAGCTTTACAACAAATTATTAACATTAGCTGAGGGTTTTGGAAGGCATACCACTTCATAGAGCTGACAACAGGAGGCATTTAATATTGTGGTGCTGGTTGGTAGAGTGATAGAAACTAGGCATGACCCATATATATGCTTCTGCCAGCCCGGGTTCAAGTCCAGCCTGTGACCAGTTTGCAGTGTCCTCCACTACTCTATCTTGCCCTCTTTCACAGACCTATCCTATGTCTCTCTCTCTTGTCAATAAAGGCACAAAAAATAATCCTAAAAAAGAAGGTGTTTAATGTCTGTGTTGGATACCCCCAGTAGTCGAGTTGTAAAAAAAAATTCAGGGGGGATGGTCAACTTTATAGGCTATAAGAAGTGGAGTAAATATTCCTATACCACAAATTGTTTCAAAGTGTGGAAGAGAATAATGAAATGATGAAAACAATCTAGTTTGTCTCAAAAAATATTTGAGACAAACTCTCGTCTAACGTTAACAGTAAACATCTGTTCCACGTTTGCCACGCTCATGAACCCGGATCTAATGCGACAAGTCCTGTTTTTTAGCAAGCTAGTTAACAAGAGAGATGAACATTACCGTGAGTTAGGCCCTGTTTACACGGAGACGCTATCACCTGAAACGCAAAGGTTTTTCCTTTGAGTCTTCAAAAACGAAATGCGTTCGGACGCAGACTCGAGAACGGCTGAAAACGCTGTAGCATGCATGCCAGTCCAGTAGATGGCGATGTAGGTTTGCAGAGAAACATCGTTGTTACGACACACGTACGAAGAAGAAAAACTTTTTACATACAACAATGGCGAGTGGACGCACGAAGACGCAGGAGTTTCTTGTCTGGACAACAAATCTGTCGGGACAACAAATCTGTCTGGATAGTTTTGTTTGGATAACAAACCGAGCACGGTAAGCAGCACACGTTGCTCGGTAGACAGCCAAAGCTGTTGTTGTTCCTGGTATGCGCACGCAGCCTTCATGTGAAAGAATACTGCGCATGTGTATACGTCAGCGTTTCCCCCTGAAACAATGAATTCAGTTTACATGAGACCGGGTGGCGATGCGTTTTGACGGAGTCGTGTAAACAGGGCCTTAATCTCAGGTAGTTTGGACCCTACACGGCGAGCTTGGAAAACTAGCTGTGTTGTTATTGTGCATGCAGCCTGTGGCGAGTCTGGCGACTTTTGTGTAGATTAATAAAAAGTAATGATTGAGATTCCTGAGTCTTGATTTATAGCTCACCTGTAATTTTAGTCTTTTTAAAAAAACTCCCTGACATCAAGTTGTCCAGCCGCTCGTTTTCCCATGCTGACATTGCAGTGCTTTTAATCCTCAAGATGTTGCTCCGCGCTGCAGCTTGTGCCGCTCCCTCTGGCATCAGGCATCAACTAATTGAAAATAACAATCATGTTGCGTCAGTGTGTGTTTGCGTGCCCCTGTGCCCTCAGATTTTATTATTTCTTTTACTCAACATGCATACTGCTCTCTAATGATGAAATAATTATATATAATTATAAGTTATATTTCCAACATTTACTGTAAAAAGGGAAGGGATGGAAAGGGGGGATGGCGGTTTTACAGGGGGGATGATTTTGATCGTTTTTATGTCAGGGGGGATACCACCCCCCCATCCCCCCTCAACTCGAGTACTGGATACCCCCATCATGTTGTGAAGACCACTTGTTGCTCAACAGTGTCTCCATGTCAAATTTTTGGCACGGCTCAGCTCTCATTGAATCTCTATAGATGTGACATGAAAAACTGCTCCAACTACAAATAACAATCTCAAATAAAAGCCAAAACAACTTTCCAAGTCATAACAAGTGTGATACCATGTCCTGGAAAACTGACAAAATGGGGGGGGGGTTTATGTTATCTGATTTGCCAATTTTAAAATTCATACAAATAAAAGAAAATGTTTGAATGAATAGTTTATTATCAAAAAAAGTATTTCAAAAGTATTTCTTTAAGCTAGAGCATCGTGATGTATTTTTAAATCTTGCATACATTTCAGACAATATATGCAGTAATAAGGCTAATATGCACTGGTTGTAAATATCTACCACAATTTCCAAACCAGCTTTAGCTGACAAGAGACATTTAAAGCTATTATCCCCAGATGTTAATAATGCCTTTCACTTTTTGGCACCAAAATATCTGCAGCACTATCTGCTCATGAAATGGGCATACAGTGCCCTCATCTTTTAAAGATTAATGCTTCATTTTTCCTAGATTTTGAACATGTTCCTGCATACTTATAAAATATAATTATCACTAAAATTTGATCTAGTTAATAACACAGTCTTGTTTTGTATAGCAAACCTTAAATGTATACTATTTGTGTCTTTACAAGGTCTTTACATTGTGATTACCTCAAAGTTTGGTTGCATTTAAACCTTTTATTTGAGTCCAGTACTCTTAATTTGTAATCAATGCCTCAGTAACAGGGTGGAGAAAATGATATCCCGAGATAAGGTGTGTTTGCAAGTATATCTTTGCATGTCTGTGTTAAAAGGAGTCATAAAGGCATCCAAATGCTCTGCTCTGAATCTAAACTAGCTGTTTCACCCAAGTGCAGTCTGAACCCTCTCTCTCTCTTTATTGTGTGTTTGTGTATGTTTGTGTGTTTGCGTCACAGGTCGTCGAGATCTGAATAACCCAACCCTGCAGAAACGTCTGGATTACCTGAACAATGTAGCCACCACCATAGTCTTCATCACCACAGGCCTCAACTTCTTCATCAGCACCTTCGGCATGCAGCGCACAGGACACTTCCCATGGCTGATGATGAGGATTCACTGATACAAACACACAAGCACAAGACTCACTCACAATAACACATACACAGAACATGCTCTGTATTATGTCCATATTTCTTTGCTGGTTTATTACCTACACTTGGTTTTATAATAGCGCATCCAAATAATCTTGTTTAAAAATAACAATCAAAAATGAGAGAACTGTATTGTTTCTGTTTATTTTACTAATTTTAAAGCACCTGTGAGGGAATTCAATATTTTCTAAATTGTTATTTTATATGCCGGTCACTCCTGCCACAGGGTAACCTAATGATATTATAATATTCCCATGACACAGAGTTGATTTGCCTTCTAGATTCTTTTAAGAAAGAACAAAACTGATTTGTCCATGAACAAAAAAGTTACACATTCTGGACAAAATAGTAAAAAAACAGAAAGCCCTACTTAGACAACAGGGGGCGACAAAGTCAATACAACTGTGAACTTCCCCACTGGAGCTCAAAGGGATAAGCCAACTTTTTTCTTTTAGTGTTTAGCCTTACTCCTGAGTCCATGACAAGCAGATAGACACAATTCTTCTTACTGTGCGTCCAGTAACAAGAAAGAGACAGGCAAGGCTCGCCCACCGCTAATTAGGTTAGCTAAAACACTGGGAGTCAATGGGAAGTGTTAGCCTGTCTCTGCATACAGTCATCAGATAAACTCTTCAGCAACTGTAGACGGTCCTGTGTGCTTGTTATGACTCGTTTTTTTCGTTCTTAAATGCAAATTGCCTGCAAATTTAAGAATCGGTTCTCATCGTTCACTTAAAACATGTACATAGCCACTGTAAATATACCAATTACTATATACTATATATTTTAAATTTTTATTTTATTTTAATTTATTCTATTTTTAATTTACTTTATTTTTCATTTGTAAGTTTCTTTCTTACATTTCTCTTGTATCCTGCAATTACTGTAAATTTGGAATTTCCCCCCGTGGGACTAATAAAGGAATATCTAATCTAATCTAATCTAAAAGAATTGTTCAAAAGACTCGACTCATTCTTTAACGTCACATCTCTAGTGTAAACCAAGTAAGAAGTAGGTGAACAAAACAAAGCCTCTGTTTACGAGAAGAAGAAGATAGTATGATGATAGTAGAAGATAACGTAACAATCGGGTAAAAAATCGAGGTAAAAAAGAGTAAAATAATGAGTCACTGTTTATCTGCTTGTCATGGACTCGGGAGTGAAGCAAGACACGAAAAGAAAAAAAAATTGATGTATTGCTTTAAACAAATGTACCTTTGTAATACATAAAGGAGACTGAAGCCAACTTGTGATTGTATGTCTTTTTTCTGCACTCATGTGAAAAGTGAAGGTACTGCTTATATAACATGAGCCTCTACTACACTAATTGCTGTTTTATTCAACAAATGCATGTAGAGGACAGAATAAACACTCATTTATAAAAGTGAAAATGTTTAGAACTTGTTTTCTTGGTCTTGAAAACTGCCACTAACCGCAGTGTGATTGTGGATTTGTTGAAGTTCTCCACTGATGGAACTTTAAAGGCTAAGTTCATAACACATAAGAAGTAAATAAGGATTGTTTTTCATGTTTTGTCTGTTTTGTATCCGTGCATGCTTTTTATCTGAACTCTCTGCCGTGTGATGTAGGTTTCATTTATGCCGAGGTCAGAATACACTTTTTTTTTTGTTGGTGATGACAGTCAGCATATCAGAGTAGGTGACCGTGGAGCCAAAAATTCAAGTCACTGACTTGCCCAATGAACTTGACAGACTACACGACTGAGACCAGCTACATTTAACAACTGATGTGATGATGGAGAAAGGGGGAGGTGCAACACTGAAAACCATAAAAACCACGCTGTATTTACAGTACAGTACTTTAATTCTGCAGAGCTTATGTTAAATAAGATGTTAGTTAAATGTAAACAGTCACTCTAAATGTTTTGCCATTTCTCTCCAACATTTATCTCTTCACAGAAGCTCTTCTACAACACATCATAGGGGCAGGAATGCTGTTTTTCAGAGCTTTGCAAACTTTTCCTCTGTCTGTAGTTCTCAAGATGCTCTCAAGGCACAAACCTGTGCTCTCATTGGTCTCTGACGTGGAGGAACACATCGAAGGAGGCATGACAAAAATCAAACATTATGATACACGACATGAATGACTGATTTTCCCCGGCATTAAGCAAATTGAGGACAGAGACAAGCCATTACTGATCTATCAAGACATGGGGGTGGAGGGGTTGAGTGTAAAACATACATTCAGGTAAAGTAATGTTTTGGGTGTTTTTAAGGGGTATGACATTAACTTTAACTGTACAACTTTTTCTGTCTGTCTTCCGACCTCAATTGTTGCATCATATTAGAAGTTGCAGTAAAGCAGCGAAATACAGTCAACATGTTTGTACTTTTACCAATCAAAAATGTTGAGAATGTCTTTTTCTTGTGGGTTCAATATCTTTTTAAACAGCAGAGGTAGAGCCAGTGGTTTACTGAGCTCAAGTTCCAAATGTTTTTTTTTTTTTCAAAAGCCCTGAATCTTGCAGGAAATCTAAAAATTATTCTGTAATCCCATACCATCCCTGCATAGTCTTACTCTCATTAAACCACAGCAGATTTATTGAATTTACTAAAAATAAATGGAAATAGCTGACCGCTGTTTGGAGCTGCAGCACAGTCTTTTGTTTTGCTTATTTATCTGGGCATAACAGTACATGTTACATTACTTGAAAACAGCATAACCATACATTTTTTTTGTTGTTGTTTTTTGTCAGTACAAAAAAGTGTCATATTAAGTATGTTTCACACCATAATATTGAAGAACTATTCCCTGCACACCAATGCCTGGGTGAAAATCTACATACATATGGGCAGTTTTATGCTTTCACAAGCCAGTATTTATGTCCAAAAATGATGTCAATATTTGGAGAAGCCTATGGCATTGATCCACTTTTTGCACCTTTCTGTGTTGTTTCTCATTGCAGAGGTATAGTGCAGGATTATGGTCTCATTGGTGGTGTATCCAGTGGAATAATAACTGTCATTCATAACAATAATAATATTAATAATAATAATAATAATAATGTAGGCTCCCAAGAGTTACTAGGTGGAGATACTTGCCCAGATGGCCAGATTTTTATTGACGTTTTGAGTCAATGTTTGTTTTAAAGATAGCTTAGACATAGTGCAACTGGCTTCAGAAAAAAAAAAAATCAACATGGACATATACTCCTGGACCCTGGACTTTGGTTAAACCCTGGATCTTTGCTCATTCTGGCTCCACCTAAATTTATCAGTACATAACCAGCTAGTTCATTCATCTACTTGAGTCTTTAGTATATTATCAAAGAAAACATGAACAAAAAGCTGCTTTTATCTGTTGTTGCGTAATGTTTTCTTCATCCTGACAGACAGAAGGCAATGTGTCCTTTTGGATAACATTAATATGTAATATTACAATAAAAATCCATCCTTTCATTAAGAGGTAGCATGTAATAACCGACACGGTAAATTAAGAAGAGGTAAAACTTTGGAGTTGGCTAAAGTGTAGAGTTAATTATGTTCTGGATGGAGTCAAATCCCTGAAAATTAACTCTCAGTTGAAAAAGAGTTGGTGTCAGAAACAAGTGTAAAAGTGATGTTTCAGTAAATTAAATCCATAGGTGTCACTGTAGGACCTTTAACTATGAACTTTTCCCTCGAAACTCTGAGCCTGTACGTGACACTTGTAGAGTTACTCATCCTGCCCTTCCTCAATTCCTGGACAAAACAGCTCATTATATGTGCTATACCTAAACACTGTATCTTTAATATAGAGTTAACAGTTAAAAAATATACACTGAGAGAAAACACTTATTGCACTATGTTTATGTGTTTATCAAAACCACACTGTTAATACAAAGTTTTAAATTTCAACTCCAAAAATGGTAAAAAAATGACACTTGATGAGAGTTAAGGAAGTGACCCTGAAAAAAAAGAGTGAAAACAGCACTTTGTGTAGTTGACCCATATAAACACTTAAGAGGTGTTGATATTAACTCTGACAGTGTTCATTTTTCTTTGCAGATTTTGCTGTGTCCATTTACTCAAGAAATGCGAGTTAAAGAAGCTGTTATTAAACTCATCCGCTTGCCTGATTTGTCTGTTGTATATAAAAGAGAGAGGGGAAATCACAGTTTGTGGGAAATGCTTCATGTGTTAAAAGTTTCCAGGAAGAGGAGGGGTGAGAAGGGGAGGGATCTGTGTCTTTCCAAAGAAACAAAACTAAACGCCCAAAGAAAAACTTTTGATTTACCTCAGTCTGAAGACAAAGAGCGTACTTTTCAGGTAAAGTACTCCATTTCTTTCTTTTTTATCTCAATGTAAAATGATATGTACAGTGTAAAAATAATACAGATAATAACAACAGACTTCTGCACATGGAACAGCTGACATACCCTAAAGTCTGTTAATAAAAGCTCATGGCTCTGTTAGACATTCTCTTTTCTGTCTTTTCATGGGTTTGTCGAGATATTTAAGGCATTACCCTTATACTAAAAGGTACTTAGATTAAGACGAAATGCAGTTATCGCTGAACAATAAATAGGGTTTTGTAGCTTTTGACAAGGTACAGTAATATGGTTAATACTTTTAAAACTAAAAAATCTCTGTCCAAAGAAGTTTTCTCTTCATGCTCTAAACTGCTTATTGCCTTGAATACTAGTAGATACAAATGATTTTGTGAAATGGACACATCATGAGGAATGTGAAACACCTTAAAGCTCATGTGTGGCACTTTAAAGAGGTTATATCATGCTTTTCAGGGTTAATACGCCATTTAGTGTATTTTCATGTCTTTTATATGACAGAGTACTGCTATGAGCAAGGCAACAAGTCATCAATACTTCTCCCTCTCCACCTGTGAAAAACACCTGTAGTTGCCCGAAACATCTGATTGGATCTCAAATAGACCTACCATGAGATCCTACCTGTATTGACTCAGAAGTTCTAGCCCAATAGCAAGAGCTTAGCTAACACTGACTGCAAAAAGATTACTCTGAGCTGACCAATTATCACAGAGTAATTAATCAGCCAATTGCAGCAGACCGGGCCCATGAGGGAAAGAGGGTCCTGCGCTTCTACCAGTACAATCCTGCCTGGCAAAGGGAGTATCTCCAATCTGATGGAGGCAACACATCCCTTCATGATATATCACCAAGTGCATTTTTACAACTGACTGTCTGAGCACAAATTTTCTGAAAGGTGGAACAAGCAAAAGAGGGCTGAGGAGGGGTTGTCCTCATGATGCCAGGGGGTTGTAGGCAGGCCATGGACACATCAGTAAAAAGTTTATATTACACAATATGGGACCTATAATGTTTTTTTCTCTTAATTTGGACAAATCATCACATATGTTGTTTCATTTCTAATTTTGTCCTGCGATTGTGCGTATTGTGTTCATTGTTCTTTTCTGACAAAAAAAAATGCATCTTTTTGTCCTTTAAAAATCAAAAGACATCACTTGCCATGGTAAAAAAGAAAAAGTCGCTTAGTGCAAAAATGTGTAATTTATCCAGTTACACAGTGCTGAAAGCAGATGGCAGTAGGATGTACATTTGGAACCTAACAAACCTATCACTTGAATGTTGTCATAAAATCCAGTGTTGCCATTTGGCCAGTTATAATGACAACAGCCAAATTAGTTCATATTATTTCTTTAAACATGATGCTTTAAATGGCAATATCTGGCACAAGCTCCTATGAGCATTTAAAGACATTAAAAGGTACCATGCTGTCAATCCATCTTCATCCTCATGGTCTGTTTTGCATTTCTGGATCAAACAGAGGCATCAGTGTGGTCAGTGTAACCAGAAATAAACTCTATATAGGAGCTTTATCTTCAGTACAACTTTTTATACTTACCCCCTTAAAGGGAGTGGTCAAAAATGAAAGCTTTGAGCTTTATTTACACATTGAATTCTCTCTCTTGTCCAGACATGGCCTCAGCCAGCAGCCTTGCATTTGAGGAGCAGTTCCTCTGTTCAATCTGTCTGCATGAGTTCATCGAGCCTGTCTCCACTCCATGTGGACATAACTACTGCAAGGCCTGTATAACTGGATACTGGGACACCAGTGACCTGACGCAGTGCCCTCTCTGTAAGAAACAGTTCTGCAACCGACCTCAGCTTCAGGTCAACACAGAGTTCAGAGATATGGTGGGACGTTTTAACAACATGAGGCTGGAAGGTGACGATAGCACCCTTGCCAAACCAGGGGAAGTTCCCTGTGACATCTGTCCTCAGCCAAAGTTTAAAGCCCTGAAGACGTGTCTGCTGTGTTTGTCCTCATACTGCCAGATTCACCTGGAGCGCCATGAGGGAGTCAAAGGCCGCAAGAAGCATGAGCTGATCGACCCAGTCTTAAACCTGGAGGACAGAGTGTGTAAGAAACACGACAAGGTGTTTGAGCTCTTCTGTAAGGAGGACCAGATGTGTGTCTGTCTCATGTGTTTGAAGAATGACCACATGGCACACAATGCTGTCCCACTGGAACTCGAGATCTTGGCGAGGAGGGCCCGACTGAATGGTGTGGCAACAGAGATAAAAACGATCGAGCAGGCAAAATGTAGGAGCATTAGGGAACTCAAATACTCCCTAGAACAAAGAAGGACACAGTCCGAGAAAGGGATTGAAGATATTGATGGGGTTTTTGCTGGACTGATTCTCTCCCTACAGAGGAACCAAGTTGAGCTGACTGAGTTGATCAAGAGGAAGCAGGAGGCAGCAGAGAAAAGTGCTAAAGACCAATTAACCCTTCTGGAACAGGAAGTTGCTGGTTTAAGAAGCAGGAGATTGGAAATGGAGGAGCTTTTACGAGCAGAGGACGACCTCAAACTCCTGCGGAGTTCACCATCCCTTGATTTTCCTGCACATGATGGAGACCAATTTAATGGTCTGTTCAACTTCAACCCTGAAGTCTTTGACAGCAGTCAACAGAGTTGCACAGGGATGGTAAAGAGAGCTGTAACTCAGATGGAGAAGATGTTCTGCAAAGAGATGGAGACACTGATTCAGGAGGTCAGGTTATCTGATGGCTCCAGAGCATCAGAACCACGTGGTGCTGATGTAGAGCCAGTTGTAGAGGGATTTATTGAAGAAGTTTGGATCCCGCCACAGGACAAGCTGATGATGATTCAAAAGTGTGATGCAGTGGATGTTACTTTAGATGCCTACACAGCCAACAGAAGACTTGAGGTGTCAGAGGATGGGAAACAAGTGAGACTTCGCAGTGGGTGGTTGTTTTTACATGCTATGTTTGGCCACAGATTCATCAACCACATGTATGTTCTGGGAAAAGATGGCTTCAACTCTGGGAGATTGTACTTTGAGGTTCAGGTCGGAGGTTGTGACTCCTGGCTCTTGGGCGTGGTCAAAGAATCAATTGACAAGGAGCAATGGTCCATCCTCACCCCCCAGGATGGGAGTTGGACATTTTGTGGATTGAACACGCTGAATCCATTTCATACTGTCTTTTTTGGTAATATATCTGAAGATACAGTTTACCTTAATAAAACGCCCAAGAAAATTGGTGTGTTTGTGGATTATGAAAAGGACATGGTCACTTTCTACGACGTAGACACACGGGCTCAGATCTACTCCCACACTGGATGCAACTTCACAGAGACCACACCCCCACTGAAAGCCCTTCTCTACTCTGTAGCTGGTAGGTCCCTAAGCGACAGATTAAAGCTCTTTCCTATTTTGGGCATTATTGGAGAGAATCCTGATAATGTGCTTGAAATCACCCCTGTGGCTTACTGAAGGTTTGAAAAGACCTGAAACCAGAATTTAGACACCAATGTCAAAATCTGAATGTGTATGAGCCAGTACTTAGTATCAAGCATTTCCAACTAATGCATAAGTGAAGTTGTCGGTCACTTCATGCTCACCAAAGCAACCACACCCCCATTTGGGTAAAAAAAAAAATCAAAAAAAAAAAAAAAAAAAAATCAGAGAATTCATTGACACCTGATTAAAAAAAAACTGTAGCCACACTATCACAAGCTATTGTGCATCTTTGCCTGTGAACAACTGACCCTTTCAGGGATTCTCCTTTTGTACCCAATCATGACTCTCACCCATTTCCAGATAACCTGTTCACATATGCAATTTTCCAATCAGGTGTTTTTCGAGCATTCCTCAACTTTCCCTGTCCTTTGCTGCCCCTGTCCAAGCTTTTTCACAAACTCTTTTTTTGGTGTGTACAGGAAAACAGCAAACTCTGCATCGATTTCTCCTCAGCTCAGACTTCTGCTGCAGCAGACATTGCGAAACTATTGCTGGTTTCAGTGATTCTTACTAACTACTTAACATGTTTGCATAGACCTCCAATGTTCCTTCGCTACGATGCCTTGCTGCTTTAAACAACAGTCCGATACAAGACAGAGGCTATTTGCATTTGTATCAGTATGGTGTGTCTTGAGGCTTGATTTTAGGAGTGCTTTGGAAAAAAAAAAAGTTTGAAAACCACTAGACTAAAGAATTTGACTAATTCTGGAAACTACCATCACAGACAGCACTGTTTCAGTGGGAATGTTGCTCACTACTCCAGTAATTAAAATAACTCTCAACTCCAACATGGCAACAAGATGACAAAGGCAAAGATATAGTTTAATGCTTGCCGTAGCACCTTCTGATCCTTTCCCTGGCTAGAAACTGAGACCCATAGTCCACACCCTTTACTAAAAATATCATCTGACACATCACAGCTGATGAGTTCAAGGCTTTCAGAAAGTTTTATCTTGAAAACCATTTGTGGGGAGTATTTTTTTTTGTCTGGATCCCAAACTGGACGCTCTCAGTCTCAATGACTTTAGGGGCATTGATATTTAATGCATAAGTGCATTAAGAGCTCCGTACTGTTAAATCATCAAGTCCACTGGAGCTTGTTATGGACCTCTCAATGTCAGATTAAACACTTTCCATGACTGTTCATCTCTGCAGACTTTCCGTTGAACTTAATCAAATTTCAAGTCAAACTTGCTGAAGTGAAGGTCATCCAGCACCCACACGCCCTGCATAATGTTAACATATGTTCTTTTATTAAAGATGCATTCTTATTTGTTTTTCAAATTTGATTAATGTTAAAAATAACTGTAAGGGAATAACAAAAGTAGAAGATGCTCATTTTTTCCTTGTTGTGGATACTTATGACATGTTTGGAGTTCTCTGTGTTTCATATAGGCAGATCAGTAAGTCTGAGCGATATAATTTTCTTTTTTATTTATCAGTCAAACTTCATTTTTGTAGCACAATTTACAAATTAAATAGCAGTTCAAAGTGCTTAACATAGCGACAGAAAAAAGACTGATAAATGATATATGCAATGATAGTAGGTAGAATGTCTAATGCACACCAGAATAGTTAAAGTAAAAGAAACAATAAAATCAAGATGACTTTTAACATATAAAAAGTAGTAGTCCTGTGAACCGGGAGGGAGGCTGTTCTGCCATGTTTTTGTACGAGACTACAAGATGGCGGCAGTGTTAAAATTTAAAATGTTTACCTTAATTACCATCGCCAATGAAAATGTACATCAACTCATTCTTCTGGCTTATAGGTAAAATAAATATTTCTACACATGGCTTTTTACATGTTCTTTTTACTTATGCAGTATTTGTATTAGACCACAAGATGGTGGCAATGTTCAGACTTTAAATATCTGGTTTATTTTTTGTCGCTAGTGAAATATATGTACATAAACTCTTTCTTCTGTCTTACAGTTAAAAAAAAATCAGTATACATGACTACATACATGTTTTTTTAATTGTTGAAGTATTTGTATTAGATCACAAGACGGTGGCATTTTTTATACTTCAAATGTCTGCTTTAATTACACTCACTAGTTAAAAAGTTGTACATCAACTCATAAATGCTTACAAGAAAATAAAATCTCTGTACATGACTGTATACATTGTTTCACTCATGCAGTATGTGTATTACAAAATGGTAGTGTCAATGTTCAGATGTTGAATATCTGGGTTATTTGCTGTCACCAATAAAAATATGTACATGAACACATTCTTCTTGCATACAAGTAAAAGAAAAATCTCTACATGACTTTTTACATATTTTTTTAGCTTATGCAGTATTAGTAGTAGAACACAAGATGGCATTGTTCATACTTTAAGTATCCAGTTTATTTTATGCCATCAGTGAAAAACGTACAGTAAGTTACTCTTGCTTAAAGATTAAAAATGTTTTTATGCAGTACTTTTTCACTTTTATGTGTGTTCAATATACAAAGACATACTTTGGGATTATTTTTTGGGATAGCTTACAGTTGGCCTGTACAGACTGTATGGCCTTTGCTTTTGTTTTTCTGTTTTTTTTAAAACTATAAACCAAATAGAGGGCGGCATGATGGTGCAGCAGGTAATGCACATGCAAGAAGGTGACCGGTTCGATCCCCGGGTTAGGTAGGATCTTTCTGTGTAAAGTTTGCATGTTCTTCATGTGCAAGCTTTGGTTCTCTCTGGGCACTCCGACTTTCTCCTACAGACTAAACACCATGCTTATTAGGTTGATTGGTGAGTGAATGGTTGTCTGTCTCCTTGTGATCGGCCCTGTGATTGGCTGGCAACCCGTTCAGGGTGTACCCCGCCTCTTGCCCAATGACAGCTGGGGATGGGTCCAGTCCAGACAGGTTTAATCAGGTTTTTAAAGATTTCCAAAATATCCATGTTTCGTGTTTTTCATGACAGGTGATCGAACAAATTAGGTAACCACTGCTCTCTTATCTTTTCTTTCTGTCTGTATCCAAAAGATAGCTGTGATGGGGTTATGTTGCTCTTATGAAAAGCAACGACTCTGCTCCTGTATTTTTTCTTAATTTTGAAATACACAGGAGCCACCAAAAAGTTTTCACTGATCAGGTAAGCAGAGATGTTCCAAGAGTGGTAGTCCATCGCTCTAGCAGTGTTTTCTCCAGGGGAACTTTAGCCTGCACACTATTTATACCTCAGCTGTCTGACTGCATGGCGCCCAGGGAACTGTGACACTGTATGTGTGTTTGTGTCTCAATGTGTGTGACACTAGTCATTGTCTATTAGAAAGTTTTTTTAAGAATGATGTTTGATAGGTTGAAAGAGACAGACAGGGGGATAAATCTGGGAGGTCAGGGTAGGTAGCTGTAAAATATGCCACATATTTGGTCAGATAGACTGTATGTAGGTCATTCACTCAAAACACACACACACACACACACACACACACACACACACTCCAAAGTGTCAAACAGTCTCACAAGTCCAGGCCATGGAGGAAGCAGATTTTAAGGAAATCGCCACAATTAAAAATAGAGTTATCTTTTGGATAAGTGTGAATATTTGACCAATTATTAATGACACCTCTTTAAATTTATTTTATCTTATTTAAAGCAAATTGCAGGCATGAAGGAATTGCTTCTGAGTGATGACATTTTCTTTCCGAAAGGGCTATTTAGTAGAATGCCGCTGATGCAGATTCTCTCACTTGAACTGGTTAAAAATTTCAAGGTCAACTTAATTGACAATTAATGTACAAAACATAAAGTAAAATAAAAAAAAAAGAATCACATCAAGTCACAGTGTAACAATATGTGTATGCAAAAAACAAAAACAAAATTACAAAGTACAAAAATATTACGTGCAAAAACCATTTAAACAAACTAAATCTGTTTGTTCTTTTCATAATTATGCTGCATGGGTATCTTAATAAACTGGACAATAAAAGTGCTCATGTGATTTTATCATTTTTTTCTTAAGTCTCTTTATTTCAGATCAAAATCTGACACATCCTCCTCTCTCTGTTTTGCAACAATCCAACACTGAGATTATAACTATATGAAAAAATGCCTTATTCAAAGTACACGCTGATAGTCTCTTTTACACAAGCCAAGGGTTTAAAACTTTTAGCGTCTCTCTCGTTCTCTCTCTCTCTCTTAAATACTTTATTGTAAACAAATACATTGGTGCATGAAAAAAAATCAACAAGATCAGATATCATATTGCAGAGATGAAACCATGAATTAAAATAAATATCAAATATCAAAGAAAAAAAAAAATAAACATACACCTACAGTATAGTAATTAAATTAGGTTTAAAGGGCTGTTTTAATAATTGTTATGCTTCATCAGTCGGATCATTTTTGAAAACTAAATAGAGGTCTTTGGCAAGTTTAGAGTCCATAAATTTAAGGGACTTAATATAAAGGTGAAATCCATTTCAAAAGAATGAGAGGATGGGTGTGGTTTTTAGATATTTGGCTTTGTGAATAAAGGATTTGGGTAAGTAATGTTTTTGTGTGGCTTTGGTAAGAAATTTCAAATCTTTGAAATTGCAATTAAAGTGAAATTTACCAAAAGAAAAAGTTGTCAAAAGATAATAAATCTCTATTTACATATAAGAGATCCATTATGCACCAGATATTTTTAACCATCCAGTGTTTACAAAACTTAGATTTTCCTTTTATGGAGAATTATACCTATTATTCCACAATGGAGTACTGTGAGGTGTATAGCTGTGTTTGTAAAGCAGATTCCAAAAAAGTAGGATCTGCTGGTGATATTTTGCAAACTTAATAGTTTGCTTATATTGTAATCACATTTAAGGACAACTTCTATACCACCCATCTTATCAAATATACTCTGAGGGAATATGTGCCATATACTGCCAGGGGAATTAAAGCAACACTTAAGAACTTTCAGTTTTCGTTGATTATGGCGGCGCCGGTGGACAAAGGCGGTAGTGTTTTGCCTGAAAGAAGACCACATTTCCCATGAGGCCCAGCGCGTAGCGCCGTAAAATCCTGATCTCCCGTTCGCCTGCAGTTGGACTGAACTACATTTGTTTCCAGCGGCTGTGTGAAGGATGAATAGCGACGAGGTAATGAATCTAATTGTGGCAAAACAATATCATATGACGATGTTGAAATTAAACGTGTAACTTTGTTTTGTACTGTACTCGTCAGCGACTGACGAGTTTTAGAGCCTTGAAACCGATAAATAAAACGCTATGTTGGCTAATTTCACAGTAAACACACGTACAGATCCCGGCAGGAGGAAGCTACTTACTAGTCCAGCAGGAACAGAGCCAAGGCAGCGTCGGTCGGAAATCCCTCCTCGTCTTTGAGCTCACGCCAGCGAGTGAAAGCTGGGCCAATGTTAATCCTTGACTGTCCTTTTATCCGGGTAGCCTCCCTCTTTTTTTGTCTCCTCAGGCAAAGCTTTTCGTTTCTTCGTTTGTTTTGCAGCTTCTGCCATGATAGCACGAGTTGCGCGTAGGCGTTCGTCTCGACTTCCGTCTTTGTAGCGAATGGTGAAAGGGGGAAGTGACGTATGCGGTAAAGCAGTCAGCACGTTTGTAGTCTTTTTGTGTGGCAGGTTTCCTGCCACCCTCCTCAAAGTTGCTTAGTGCCAGTGAAAGCGATACAGACCCCCCCAGGCCATGACAGAGGTGTCATTCAACTAGTTGTAAGTCGATGTTTCATCAAAAAAGTTATGAAAATATTTTATGAAGGCTGAAAAGTTACTTAGTGTTGGTTTAACATATTGCTTTAGCCAATTTACTTTTAAAGTTCTATTCATACATTCAAAGTCTATTGCCTTTAATCCCCCTTTAGATAGGTCTTGAACTGGGATCGCTTTTTTGATATAGAGTTTGATTCCTCCATCAAACTCACTGCATCCTCTTTAGAGTGCTAAAGAGGATGCAGGCTTTCTGCACACACTCACACACATTGTATTCACAGTTCACACTTCAAATTTTCAGGATTTTATCCAGTATGTATAAAAACTGTTAAAATAACTACCTTTTAAAAGTATTATAAGCCTCCATACCACTTGGAAAGTACCTGGCTCAAGATTTACCACAGGAGACCAGAAAGATATTAAAAAGGATGCCACACAAAGGACAAATTTGAATTTTCTTTATTGAAGTTTAAAGATTCAAATGAGAAACAAACTAAATGAAACAAAAGGGGCTGGAGTTGTCAGCAAAAATGAACAATACAGGAGAAAATGATCAGGCCAACCTATAAGGGGCCGTCGCACCCAAACACCTCTCCATATGCTGCCTGACCAAAACTAAGTAAACCAAGGAATAATCAAAACTGTGAAAACAGGACCACCGACAATCTCCAGCCCAAACTAAAACAACAAAACCCAGCAACCTAGTGCTGCTGAGGAACAAAAGGGAAAAGGAGAAACAAAAATACCTGTAAATCCAGAAAACAGAGGAGTACAAAGAAACCTCCTGCTCCTCAGGTCTGTGTGTGTGCCCAACCATTGCTTCTCTCTCAGCTCCTTCAAATAGCCCTCCCTTCCCTGAGCGCAGATTGCTCTCAGATGTGCAGGAGAGGAGAGGAAGGAGGAGAACCAGGGAGAGACAGAGAGAGAAACAGGAGCGAGAGAGGAGAGGCACCTGGGAGTGAGGGAGACAGAGAGGAGCGAGAAAGGAGAGGCACCAGGGAGAGAGAGGGAGAGGAGCAGGGCTGCACGTAACAATGAAGAAATATACAAAGTATTATATATAAAATAAATAAATCAGTAAAGTAAATTATACAGTTACAAGTTATGGTAAATATGTAACTGCACAATAAAGATTAATATATATTCTGGTGTGGAACGGTGAATAATTTCCATGAAAACGACCAACTTCCGGTGAAAAAGACAATCTTCCGGTTTAACACGGTGTGCACTTCCGGTATGCGCTACAGATATGGCGGTGCCCGGTCCCTGCAGATCTCTGTTTTTCTCACCTTAGGAATCCCATACTTTACTTCATCTTTAACAATTTCATTTACCTTATTTTTAATTTGTATTTATTGTATCCTTTTTTCATTTTAATTATCTTTACTTGCTTTTTGTCTTTGAACATTCGTGAATTCTGTAAAATACATAATTACAATAATGAGAAAAAAACCCACAGAAAGGATTACTTTAAAACTATTTAAAGCAAAACTTCCATAAAAACAGACATAGATGTGGGAGACGGTGCTTTCTTCTTGATATGTTTGTCTCTTAAGCATATTTGTTCTTTATTTGGGTTTTTTATAATTACAGATTATCATGCACGCGACTCAGCCGGTAGAAACGAAGGGGGAGGGAGGAGGGGGGGTCAGTGCGTCGCGGGGCCGCGCGCTCCACCGTCGTGACGTCACAGGAGCGCCCGCGCGGTGGGGAAGCCTCCAGTGGTGGAGCAGGCGAAGACGGAAAGGAGGGAAAGACAGACGCTGGATAGAGAGAGACAGGAGACAGGGAGACAGACACAAGACGGGGAGACAGTCACCCCCTAAATAAGAGAGCATTTCACCTCGGCTGACCGTCTGCTACGTTAGGAGGACGTCACTTCGAGACACAAAAAAGCAGGATAAGTGAGGAGCGTATTTCAGTGGCCTTTCTTTCTTTCACGGAGCGTCGTTTCACAACCGAGGGAAGCAGCGTAAACACAGCCGCAGTGAGTACTGAAGTTAGCTGTATGCACATGTATGTTTTATTTTCAGGGCCTGCGTGTCTGTGAATGTGTTTTACAGGGATGCCCCCCACTTTCCGTCAGCCTCACGTATGTGTCGTCTTTGTTAATTTAAGACGACGTAGCTACATTAGCAAAAATTAATATTTGATGCCCGCTTTGAGGTGCAGCAGTTTCAGGTCAGCTGGAAGACCCACAGACAGCAGCCACATTGACATCGTGATACAATTTGTTTTATTCTTTCGAGCCTGTTCAACAAGGCTTCGTTCAATAAACCAATTGTAGCTGTACAGCCGGAGGCTTTTCCGCGAAATATCAGGCTAATAACACTGTCTCATGTCTGTACAGCCAAATGCGATTATCAGTCTGTTCACTGTGTCTCTCTCTGCAGAAGAAGTGCTCTGACAGCTCCATAAAACCACTAAACTGTGAATTTTATTCCTATAGTATTCTTCCTTGTTGCTCTCTAATAGTGGAAATGTGGTATCTGTAATATCCCCTCAGGGACCCAGTGCTTCAGTGGTAGTCAATACTAAGTTACCACAATGTTCCCATAGGAGCTATAAGTTGTGTTGCAGTATTTCAAAAAGTCTGCTTCCTCTTTCTCAAAGTTTAATTAGCATTTCTCCTCTAAATGATGATTCCGGTGCTGCCATAGTTGCACAGGACTGTCAACAGCCATGCCCTGTCAGCTGACAGCAAATGCAAAGCCACAGAGAGACAAGATGGAGCAACTTGCTCAAGGTTTGTTAATAAAAAATAAAAAATCTTTGCACAAAAAAAATCACACAGCCCATGGACGTGATAGAGTTGTGAAAGTGAAATGTGTTTTGCAATGTCCCAGGGAGAAACTGGGGTGTTTACAGAAAAAAGGGGACGCCGAGATTTCCTCCATGATCCACCCACAGCCCCATTTCTTTGCACCGCCCCTCCTCTGGGAAAAACCAAGTCAGAGAGCTGAGCTGCTTCCTTCCACTCAGACTTTTGTAAACAGAAGACATTTTTAAAAGTCCAGACTCTCCAGGCTTTTCAGTGGCACTTCTTAGAAACATTAGTAAGACCGTTAACATTAATGCAATTTAATTGAGTTATTTCAGCCAGAGCTAAGATTTTTTTCATGTAGTCACATATAGATGAACAGATTGACGAAAGGAATGCAGCTTTGGAGGAACCAATTTGACAGTCTCCATGAAAGACATACCATTATAGTCCAGATGTCTATATTACGAATTAGGACCTGACCACTTTAGAACATTTGCAGCTTAAACTCTGGAATAGGCCCAATCAAAGTGGTTCAGTTGCTAGTTTTCACATGACGTCATATGTTAGTAAATGGCTTCCCTTGTAGGCAAGAAGCAGTTCATCTTTAAAACTACACTTTCTTCTTAATACTACTGAGGAGTTGACTGTTTCATTTGCCATACATGTGTTTTAACAAGGCTAATTGTTTTTTTTTAATGAAATACAGTTGTTTTTCAATTGGATGCACTAACTGATGAAGAAACAAGCCTGGATTTTACTATTAAATCGTCATTGTGATGCGGATGTAGATTGAAGATGCATCGATGCAGGGAGTCAATAATCATTTAATCTTGCAGAGGCTGCTGCTAGAATGCAGTATCAGTTTTGTTTCTGAAGAAGAATGCAAGTTTTGGAGGATGAGACCTATGAAACGTATTTACTTTGTTTGACAATGAAAATACATTTTTGCCGCAGTTTATCTCAAATGCAACATAATAATTATCAATCCAAACACACAAAAAACACATATTTGCCTGTATATTGTAGATTTTGATTCTGACATGGTGGTGTAAGGGAAAGGATTCTCCACTTAACATATTAAGCATAAATCAAGTGATGTTTGGACAAAGATTTTGCTATTTACAGGATATAAATGATGTATCAAGTGCTGTTCCCTCGAGTTTTCACAGAATCCTTTTGTGCGGCGTCATGTCCACACTGCAACTTTGCTTCAGCCAGTGGCGCATGTCCTCGCCCACATTAAGTGTGTTTAAAGCACTGAGCAGTGAAAGCTTGAAACACTAGATCATAAAGATCACGAGAGACCCTCAACTTCACAAGGGAATTGTGAGTTTATGAAAAACGAGGAAGAGCAACATGTAAACAACGAACAATATTTCATGCCTGGCGTTGATTTGCTGTAGTAATCAATATTGTTTAAACTATTTTGGCTTTATTTGAAAATGGCCTGGAACATCTAAGCTCTTGTTGTTAAATCTAATAATTATTTCTAGAGTAACCTGTCAACCTTTTCCTCTTTAGATATACAAATAATACTTTTTAATGAGGAAAAACTGCAACAATTACTTATTAACCAAAACTGCATGGTGACATCCCTCCTCTCTCCTCATTCATTCATCACCACAGTGAGCTCTACTGTCTCTACAGTTAACACATTGAATGAGCCTCTCTTTGGATTTGTAAATACAAATATGCAATTGAAATGTTTGTCGACATGCTTTGTTAACCTCAACAGAACTGTGAGCATGAGCTCAGCTGAGTTTTTACCTGTGCGTGACAAGATGTTACAGCGTCTCTCCCTACCTGTTGCTGGGATATGATGGCTCAAGTGGATGGGAGATTGTAAAACACTGGACATCATACATTTCCTCACCTTCACAGTTTGTTGAGGGAAATGCTTTGTCATGTTGTTTTTGGTGCTTTGCCTGTAAAAATGTCACCACTGCTTGGTCATTATCTTATTGTAGTCAAGCGAAACTTTCCGTGGCACCCATGATAATCTTCTGAAGAGTTTGTTTAGGCGCTACAGCTTACATGATATACAGCTACACAGCAGGTCCTCAAAGATGCATACATTTTTATAGACGGCATATTCTTACTGAGAGTTTTTTTTAAGTATGTTTATTGACCTTTCTTCTTTCGTCTAAACAACAAGAAAAGAAACTCAGAACAGCACTGGTCCACACTACAGTCACAGATGGTAGCTTCAGTGGACAGATGTGAGAAACATAACAGTACAATTCATATGCACATTGTCTATGATGAATCAATCAAAGTAGTTGCAAGTGTTGAAGCCACAGTACAATTTGAGAGGTGTAGGTACAGAGTCCATATTCCACATCCTTTAGAAGTCTCATTATTAAAAAGTATTTATGAACTGGTTAGGGACTGAAATGCAGATCCAAAACTCAAGTCCCTTATTGTATCTTGGAAACTTGGAACTGATTCCAAACTGGAACTTGTTTTCTGTCCCCAGCCTAATTGACCCCTTTTGAGCATTTTCCTGAGAGATACGAAAGCTTTTACATAAAATGTCGGCCAGTTCTGTGATTTTCTGCCTTTATATTGAATTCCACTTTTGATGTCCAATTCTGTGATTCCTTAGGGCCCTAATAAGGGAAAGGTGTAGCTCTGTGAGCAGTGAAAGTGAAAATTTAAGTGATAGCAGACCAAGCAGAGAACTGGAATTCAATCTATGGTGTCTCTTTCTGCCACACAGTACTGTTATTTTATTGACATGTGGCTGATAGGACATTGATCGAATACACCTGCATTTGTTTGGTGCTTGTGCTGATTTTCAGCTCTTACTTAGAAGATATTAAAGCAGGTCTATTGTCATGTTGAACTTTTGTTTTGTTTTAATTGCTTTAAGCTCCATTTGACCCAGCTTCTTTGAATAATTATTATCATATTTTTTTGTTTGCTTCAGCATCAATTGGAAACATCTGGGGCTGCAGCTGCAGGAATCTTCTTACAAGGCGAACAAAACAGAATGCTCAAAAAATACTTGAATAAGAACAACTTTTATTAGAGGTGTGATCATGAGACGTTCAGCTAGTGAGAATGATGTCCACAAGAATGAGATAAGGCAAGATTTTAACACAACCATCAAGAGAATATCAAAACTTGAAAAGGTCTTTTTTTGGACTGATCACAAATCGGATGCATTTTTTCCATAGATGTCACAGTAATGATTTGCATCTGGCGGCGGCAGCTTGTGTGGGAAATATCCATCCACATTAGACTCTGTCATGATAGCTGCTGCTGGCTGCTCTATGTACTGATCTTGCTTGACAGTTTACATCCCAAAGAGAAGTCATGTTGTGTTTTAGTCTTGCACGATCTTGTCACATCCATGGCTTCTACTTAAATATATATATATTTGTAAATCTTAACTGATTTGTCCCCACATCTCTCTGATGTTCTTGCATTTAGGAGCTGCAGCCGTTTGCCTTTGTGCTGGATTATCAATATGAATTACTTTTGACATTTATTACAGTTTGTAGTAGGCACGAGCGATATGACCTATATCATATCACAGTATCTGCCTAACAATATGTGGAAACAGTATCAGTTTGTGGTATTTGGAAGTTAAGATGGATAAGACATTGTTTGCATTTTTAAGAGTTACACAATTTTTCCTCTAAAACAAGACTCTGAAGTGATTGGGAACCCTTGTTTGTGCATAAAATCACACAAATACTAGGTCATCTCCATCTAAGTTTTTTAGTGCTGTAGCTACAACTGAATGTGTGGTTTATGTCTCTTGAATTGTTCTGAAGTAGGACTTTTCATCCACACATATGCCCCAGCAGACTGAAGAGTTTTTCACTCAGTCTGGAAAGTTCAGGTTACACTTTCACATTGTCTGCATCCTGCATGAAGAGGCATAGAAGAAACTGCTTTGCCCCCGAAAGGCCAAATAAGTGTTTTACAAGTAAGATTTAAGTTAGTATCAAAGCATTTGCAAAACATCAGCACTGTCGGTGCTAGCATTTGTAGTTTTTTTCCTGACTCAGTTTAGATTTTGGAGCTGATTGAAAAAAGGTCTGTTACCAAGTTATCGCAGAGGTCAAATGTACGAGCAAGCTTCCTATTCTTTCTTTTTTGGCATAAAGACTCTTTAAGGTAATTGGTCTATCAAAGAGTCAAACTTAAGTTGCCTCATTTGCTGACTTCCATGGGTACTCCCAAGGGTTGGGCCTTGAATTCTTCCCCTTTCTTCCCATCATAGGCAGCCAAGGAGAGGCACTAGGCCATGAGCTCACCTGCACTAGACTCAGGCTGTCCTCTTTTGTTTGGGTCATAGCAGCAGCGTAGCAGTAGACTTTAATGAGGCGTCTGTGTCACCCTCTAACTCCTTCATCTTTATCAAACTTGGCAAGAAGACCATACTCAGACATTGCTCTTAACAGGACTAGCCCAAGAGAGTTCCCATTGCTTTTTCCTCTCTACCACGCTCTTGAAGATCATTTGCACCTTTGCCTTGCTTTTGTTTTAAACATCAAATTCCACCTAGACTCTGTGTTTATAAAGTAGCAGTAGGACAGACTGAGTAAGTTTTAGACATGGCAATGATGTCCATCCCCTGTATTCGTGGGTTAGTGTGTGAGTCATAAAGTGAAGGGGTGGTTTGTTTTCCCAGCCTGCATCTCAGATTAATTTCCTGTGGCACACAATAGACTGGAGCTGATGCTATCTGTCCTTTATCAGAGTTGTGCTTTCCAGTGTCTGAGCCATATTTGGTGTCTTATCACTGATGGGACCAGTGAAGTTACAAGCAGTACAGTCAATCCAGTGTGCCAAAATCTCTATCACGCACAGACATCTCCTGCCCAACATTAAGTCTCATGTGTAATTTGGCTGTTTGGCTAATTGAAAAATCCAAACTGTTTTCTATTATTTCAGCACCCTCTGTGCTGGAATAATGGATTTTTCTCTTTGTCTGAGGCACACAGTGTAGAACAGCCCAAACTATGAACCGCAGCATTTTTTTCTTTTGTGAAATTCCACAAAAATCTTTTGGAAATGATTTTTGGAGAAGCTTCTGTTCAGGTGGAAAAAATGCATGAATAAGCTCCAAACTGTCATTTTGATCCATCATCGTTGTCATGCTCTGACATGAAGACAATATCAAGTTTATGTATGTGGCTGAAAGTCAGACCACTAATAACATGTTTGTAAAAACCACACAGCAGTACTGCATGAGACATGTGTCGCATATAAAGTGTCTTTAACGCCCCAATAAAAATGCAATAGTGAGACAATATCCTTAGAGTGACACTGGGACTGCTGTCATTGAACTGCTGAATTCTTGAACTTTGTAAAATAAATAAAGGAAGAATAATCCAAAATTGTTCCCAGTCTTGCAGTAGCAAAGAGAATAGAGAATGTTTAGTACTGCTCCTCAAAATAATTGACCAGAGCAAAGACCCCATGCTGATCAACAGTTTTAAAAAAAGTGCACACATTTGATTTTTCAAAATGGGTTCCAAATCTTTTTCGCCCCAAAACCCCAAAATAACATTACATTTAACTTGGGCCCCTGGTGGTGGATGACGTGTAAAAGTAAGTAACCTATCTAGCATTTTTTTTGTACAAGATATATTTTCCTTTTGGATCTCACTTAAGCTTAGTCAGGTAACCCCTGATGCTGCTTATGCTTCCACTGCCAGCTGTGTCTTCACTTGAGGGTGGAAATATGAGCCACAAGGAACGCCAGCTACAGGACATCGAGCACTGCAGTACTCCATGGAGCATTGTTTCGATGGGACATTCTTTACAGCAAAAGCAGCGTTTAAGTCACTCTTCAAATCCACGGGTGATTTATGCTGCGTTCCATTAACCTCGGAACTGGGAAGAGCGGGGGCGGGGTCGCCGTGAAACAGCTGGGCGACACTGCGTTCGTGTCATTTTGAGCGCGACACAACAACCAAAACAATGGAGGACATTAGAGGCAACAGTATACTTGATGCTTGGTCTGTGGCTTTTTGTTACAAAGAGGAAAGCAGAAGAAGGCTGCAGGCGGCGAGAGAAATACCCTTGAGAAGTACAGGAGAGTTTTGGAAGTTATACAACAGTTTGAAGCCGAGGACGAGAGCTATCGGGCTGCAAAGAAAAGACATATGAGGGTAAGCTAATGGAAGCTACCGCTAGCTTGTTAGCTAGCTCGTAATGATAAAGTCCCGTGTTTAACATTGCCATAAAGTAACAAAGCGTATGTACTGCAGTCCTGTTTTGGGCATCGCGCTCATGACCCATCGGTGACGACATTCTCTGACCAATCAGTAGCTGGCAGTCGGTCGACGTCACCTTTTAGTATTGACTCAGCTTGCTTAGAACCAGAGCAGAGTAGGTACTAAAACTGGTTTGTTTTAGGAGGTACTGTGCCGGTGGAAACGCAGCGCAAACCGGGTAGAGCCGAGTAGAGTAGAGTAGAGTAGAGTAGGGCCAAGGCGGGCTGGTGGAAAAGGGCCATATGTGTCTGCTCCTTGGCAAAGCAACCGCGGTCCCTCAGACGCAGGCGCCCATGCACAGTTTGCATTGTTGGGCCATTTTAAGCGAAAGTATGGCAGTTGGTGCCTGCACGGACACTGTACCGGAGATTTTCCTCTCGTCAAAACAGACAAAGTCTTAAGTCTGGTTGTGTTTTGGATTTTACAAAGATTCCGAGTGGACACTGATTGAAGACGGGCACCCTGTCTGCAGAAAAAAAGTCTCTGTGAGGCTGGAAGAGCCACAAAGCAGCAGTAGCCTTTCTGCAACAAACCCCTCCACAGCAGCATCAGAGGGGAGAGGCCTGGCTGGACTGTTGAGAAAGACCTCAGCGAGGAACCAGAGACGGGAAGAGGTCAGGTTGTTTTTAAATTCACATTATTTTTAACTAAATAAAACTGTTAGAATATGAAGCGGTCGCTGGCGAAAGAAAAAGACGTGTGATTCAAACTACTAATTCCTCAAGTATCCACACTATCCAATTAATTCTGACGGATTCTGAAAGCTGAGAAGCGGGGTGGGGGGGCACTATCAGAAACTATCATCAGTGACAAAAAACTCATGGACATGGTCTATAACAAGCTGTAACATGGACACCAAGTTCACCAAGTGAACATGTCCATTTACAAGTGTTTATGAAGAAAAACATGTCAAAAGTTCATATCCATTTTTTCTTTTCTTATAATTACGCACTGTTTTAAGCATTTATAACGTAATAATGACAAATACTTGACAGAATTGTTTACTTTTATTTCTCATGAAAAAAGGGTGAAAACATTGACTCAAAGGACAATTCCTGACGCATTTATTGACAAAAAAGACCAGGCAGGCTGTTATAATTATAGTATTACAAGGGTTAAATGTCTTCAAGTGTGTGTATAAGTACTTTTTGAACATTTTGAGCACATAGCAACAATACCGCGATAATAATGATAGCCATGATAATTTTGGTCACAATAACTGTGATATGAAATTTTCATACCGTTACATCCCTAACTTAAGTACATTTTTTTAGTTACATTTGTCATACCATCTGAAAACTGAGTGAATAAACTTAAATGAAAACATAAACTGATTAAAGTTTGCCTTATGATACATTTATAGTGCATTATAAAGATGGCTTTACAGAAAGTGTTAGTGAGCAGTTAAACGCTTATGTCTTGATGAATGTTTTCTAAATGTGTCACATTCATCTGTAGTGTGTTTTTAATCATGCGCACTGAGAAATACTTTGTTAAGGAGAGCTTACTTTAATTAGGTTGAACTGAGCATGACCCTCCAACCCACTGCCACCACCCTAAATGATAATTTTCCTGCAGCAAACACCAAACTATATTGTTTGTTGTCAGGTTGTTATGAGACTAGTTCTCAGAATGGACAGCATTTAGCATCAGGCTAATTTGAAAATAGCATTGTTTATGTTGAGCCACACTTAAAACACCCAAATCTGCCCAATTCATTTGCAGATTTTGGTGTTTTACTTGCATGGTGATGATAGTAAGACATTAAAACCAAAAAATCTTCAATCTGTTCTGCAACTTTTTAATGGTGGACTGCTAAGCCTGTTATATTATCCTGCAGCTATCAAAAAAGTGTCCACAGAATCCTAGAGAGACTGATCAATAGATGCATTGTATTGCTTTGACTCAGTTAACACATTCACCTACTGAACCAGCTTTTAAAAACATCCCTAAATTTTTTTTTAATTCTGTATCACTAAGACTAAAATGTAATGCTGTTAATTACCCTCCCTATAAAAAGCTATAGAGCTAATGATATGACCATCATTACAGAGGCTGTAAAGGTCAGAATAACCAATCTGCCGAACGCCTGGTCACTCCTCAAATCTCCACTCACATTAGGTGCTGAAAGAGTACGACTCTCCCCTTCAGCCGGCCTGTCGAGTTAACTTTGAGGGGGATGCGTGAACCCAGACCGCACCAGCGAGTCCTCTCCAGCCTCATCATATCACAGTGCCTGACAGGAACAGAGAGTTAAAGGAGGATCATAATATTCAACACAATGTGATTTTTATGAGTCCCCGTCCCCGGGCCAGAGACGAACTTTGTCTAAATCAGCTCCCGTGCTGAAACACCAGCTGGCTAAGTATAGGTTGAGTGGTGTTTGTGTATGTGCGTGGTGCATTTCGCAGTGTGACAGATGCACGTGTGTATGTGGCTGTAGCATAAATAGAACATGAGGAACACCTTCAGGAATGCTGATGGAGAAAGGGAGAGGAAGTGAGAGCATCAGTAGGAGGGGATTAGAGGAAGAAGAAATATGATGAGGAACACCAAAAGCATTAACAGTCATTTTTATTTTGACAGCAGATCAACCGACACCTTCTTAGTAATGGGGATCTTCTCTGAGAAAAAGGAAAGAATCGCAGACTAAATGTGCACTTTCTTTAGAGCACAACTTCACATATTTTTGGTTTGCTCAAAGTATAATTTTTAGCCAGATCAGCCAAAATTCCCTTAAAATTCCCCTAAAGGCTTCCTGCTGTACACCAAACAATACAAGTTAGCAACAGGAAAGTGGAAGATTTAGCAGACTGCCATCCTGATGTTTCCCTCAGGAAAGACCAAAAACAGAGGTTGAATTAGGTTGAAAATTGAACTGGAGTGATCCAGACTTGGCTCAGAACAGATGCTAATGTTATTATATACAAGGCTGTCCAATTCTGATGCTTTTTGGCATACAAGTTTTGGAATAACACAGTGTCTGTTTCCTAATTATTAAGAGTGGGGATGTTACAATTAATTTTTGACATAATTAAGCTGGGTATAAATAGAGGTCAGTTCGAATAAGTTAGACCAGATGTCGTTAAGCCAAATACCAAGCCTCAGATAAACAAAAAAGAAAATAAATGTTCTTACCCTTTTATTAAATGAGACCAAACTGATTATTCTTATTTTTATGCTTGATATCTCATTTCTATGCTCTCCTCTGTAGACTGTTTGTGGAAAATACAATATGGAGATTGTTTAAAAAAAAAAAGAGAGACCAAACTGTGTTTTATTTTGAAAGGCTGACCGGTTCTTTGCATATGCGCCTGTGCAGTTTGACTGCACGAACTTACACTGAGGCACTCTGTCTCTGTTACCGCTGTAATGATGTAAAATTCCAACCAGACTAACTTGTGCTCATGCACTTTTCCACTTGTGCTAACGTCGTAGCACAAAAAATATTTAACTCTGCAAGATGTCTGTATCTGGAGGAGAGTTGAGGCACATGAGAGCACTCAACTTCCGTCTTTGGAAGGGTTCAGTTCAGAGGTGAGAACTAATAAAATACCTGGAAGTAATAAGTAGAATCATCTTATCAGCTTAGGCTGATGACCAATGATTAAACATACACCGTCAGCCCTATATGAGCGCCATTTTTCAAGCATTTCCCTCCATGTTACCTGGTGACCCTCAGCCAACTGGGCTCCTAAATGTCATTTTTAATCAACTGAAAAAAAACCCAGAGTGAGTTGCCATAAATGTCTCTTTGTAAGGTTTAGAAACAAGCCCATGGCTCCCTCTGATTCTGGAAGTTGGACAGTTACTCTAAGCACAACGTGTGTAATTGCTTGTCATAGTTAAGCATGCTTAGGATGTTGTCGGCCAGTGCAAAACAGATACAGTGGGGAGTTGATGCAGAAATATCAATTCAAGACATATCTGATAGTCTTGATCAAATAATTAAGTAACATTGTGGGTGCTCTTGTTGTTTTCAACATCTGTTATAACCATGGCAGCTAGGCACAGGGCTGTGAGTCAACAGTCAACCCGGACGTTTGTGAAACCATATCACCAGCTCTTGTCCAAAACATTGCCAGCGTTTGTATCTAGAGTGAATTCTCCCTGAGGAGAGGTTGGCGCTGAATGTAACGCTTTGGACCCAAAGCGCAGTTTTCCCTGTCCACACAGAAGCACCTTAAACTCCATCCATCCATTATCTATACTGCTTTTCCCTTTCGGGGTTCCAGGGTTCCTAGAGCCCATCCCAGCTGACATTGGGCAAGAGGCTGGGTACACCCTGAACCAGTGGCCAGCCGATCACAGGGCCACATCAAGAGACAGACAGCCATTCACACTCACACCTATTGGAGTTAACCTAATAGGCACGTTTTTGGTCTGTGGGAGGAAGCCTGAGTGCCTGGAGAGCACCCATGCATGCACAGGAAGAACATGGAAACTCCACACAGAAAGGCCTTGTCCAACCCGGGGATTGAACCGGCGACTTTCTAGCGTTGTGGCACATGCACTACCTGCTTCACCACCGTGCCACCTGCACCCTAAACTGAGTTTTTAAAGTTTTTGCCAGCAGATTTCCAAAATGTGCATTTTCAGTGACTTGAAACATCAAATTAGTGTGGACAGAAGGCCGAAACAAACAGAAAAGCTGCATTTTAAAAAATACTTGCCAACATGCAGATGCAGCCATAGACAACAGTTGATGTAGAATCCAAGACACAAGACGCTGGAGACAGTAAGGGACTGGAATTAACCCTCTGAATCATGGTCATGGCTATCTGCTGTTCCTGGGCAGCAAGCTGGTCATGCTATGAGTGAAGCTACATGACAGTGAGTCATTTTTATGCACACAAACCCCCACAGACAGCATAGCTCCACACTCATATAGAGGCTTAAGTGACACTTTAACACTTAAAGCATCACTTAGGGGAAGGCATTGGGTTACTGGCTCACTCACCCCAGAGCACGGTTGCAGTCTTTTGCTAGGGTTTAGTCGCTTGACGGTCATAGCTATGCTTCTGTAGTAGCAATGTTGACACGCCTTGATTTGACTCCCTAATGACCTTTGAAGTTGCGCACAGTTGCAAAGACACCAAATAACGTCAAGATGGGAGTTAGAAGTTCACACAGCATTGTTTAAAGTCCTGGTATGCTGACAGCCTAGATATGCATTCCTTAAAGTTACAAATAAACAACTATTTGCAAATAATTTGGGTCCTGTAGTTAGAAGTACGTCCCAGTTTAAATTTGAAGATGTTGAGAAGCAAATGTGAAGTCTGCACTCTGCTGTACACAGTAAATACAGTGCTTAGATTCAACCACAGAGACGTTCTTGGTATCCTGGTGTGATATTCTTGGATTTTATGAGGCCTGAGACAACACTGTGTAAGTGAGGCGGCAGTGTGTAGAGAAAAGATGAGACACGCAGAATGTCTGATGTTGGGAACAGCACAGGGAGGCAGAGGATAAAACACAGGGCGTTGTGTGAGTGGTTGTGTGTGTGTAGGGGGGTTTCCTGTCTAGTGTTTTGTGGACATAAAGGGGATGAGGTTATTTTAGTTCTCAGGTTCACTCCTGGGGCTGTTTCAGGATCCGTTCCAGGAAGTATTGTGGTTCTAGTAAGGCATTTTGTGGTTGGATTTTTACAAAGGAGAAAAACAGACAGCTTATCTAAAACTGCAATCAAATCTGTAATGCTGTGAAAAAGTTGTAAAACTCTGAATGATGATTAGATTAGAGCTTACAGGACTGGTTATATGTTGATGGAAATTTAATCAGATTCAAACATGTAAAATATGATCGATGACTTATCACAAAGGCTTCCATTAAGCAAAATAATCACTTGATACAGCTTCTGAAATGTGTTTTTTTGTTGTTGTTTTTAGTTGGCTTTTTATAAAAATGAACTTCATCACAAAGGGAAACTCGTGATGATATGATTAATGAGGAGACTTGATGATATGCAGTTGATACCAGTGTTATAGCATGGTGCAGGATTGAGTCCAAAAGTGCCGAAGTGAGTTAGCTTTGTAGCACCCCAAGTTCAAAAGGCCCAAAGTAAATGGGTTTTTACCACAGCCTTTTGGATAAATATGTGAAAAAGGGTGCGTGATGAACACATGCAAACTTTTTTTTCAAACGGATGATTGCTAAAGAACTGCTTATAAGGACCACAAAAAATTTGTACAAAAACTAATTCATAGACCATAGCCACAGCCATGGAGACCAACTTGACCAGGTCATCTGAGTCCATCCGCCATTTTGTAATTCCTTAATATTTGGGATTGTTTCTTTTACTCTCACAGATAACATTTAAGCTTAGAAGCTGTGAATCCATTCAGGAAGAATATCATGATAAACAAACCTGAAAATTTCATCAATTCCTTCACAGACCTTATTACCAGCAATGATCCAAGACCACACTGACAAATTTCATAGACTTCAGTTGAGGAAACAAGCACAATACTAACTTCTGGACTGGTCTACTAAAGTACATTACTCCTGCACCACTCAATTATTATCCTTATCAGTTCCCTTTCTGACTTTCATGGATTACTTTGTGTGGGAAAAAAGTAACCCCACCAGTGTGAGGTCCCCTGTGTCGACAACATCAAACACGTTACCCCTAATACTTAATGTTGCACTCCTGTACAAATGTTTTGGCAGTTATTTACTCCACAGCATTAATTCACTGATACGCTAAACTGTTGGAGCCATATTGAGTATAAATAAGCCACACTTAAGACTACTTCTGCTTCCTGTCTGCAACGATTTCTCCTTTAAGAGCTCTGACAGCTTAATATTAAGAACAATGGTGCTAAAATACGGTATGCAATTTGTGGCCTTTGGCAAAATTATAATCTGATATAGTAATGCTACATTAAAGAGCCCATATTGTAGTTTTTGGGTTTTTTGTGCCCTTTAGTGTGTTTAATGTGTCTCCTATGTGCCAAAGAGTACTTCTATGAACAAGACAAAAAGTCAGTTTCATCAGGGCCTCCTTCTCCCCATGTGTATTGTGCCAGTCACTGGCTGTGATGGCTTGTTCCCCCAGTAGCAAGCCCATTGCAGAGCTTAGATTAAAATGAATGCAGGGTTGTTGAGGGCTGACAGTTGAGCAGCACAGAGCTGACTGATTACCACAGAGTTGACTGTGCCCACATGGAGTAGAGAGACTTAATGTGACAGTAGCTCCAATAGACTATCATAGACAGAGGGAGAATACAGGTGGATCAGATGTACTTTGCATGTGATTAGTCACATACAAAGTTAGGTTATAATGTGATTTGAACACATGAACAGTGTTGCTTCAACCACACTGTTTCCTCACATATATGTGAAAGGGCAGGAGGGATGTTTGTCCTGTTGGCAGATGGTCTTGGAAACTCATGCTGGAATCAACTTGATGCCATGACACTATCTGCGTCATAGGTGTGTGTGTGTGTTTGTTGTTCTTAGAAGCATTTGTACTCCAGTAATTATTGTTTTCTTGCTGCTAAAAAGACTTTACGGTAAATCCAGGTGAAATTATAGGTTTTCTGTTATTGTTATTTCCATCACCACAAATGAATTCCCAACCTGCAGTACTCTTCAGAAGTTCATTCACTTGACCCCTGGACTTGACCTACAGAAAGAACATGGCGTGTGTTTTGGTTTCCAAAAGGTCCTCAAGCCGTTAAAAACAAGAATAACTGAGCATGTAGCTTTTGCTGTCTGATGATTTGACTAACTAAGCAGTGTGTGCGGTACAGTCTCTAATCCAAGACTTGCTGGGCAGTGGTCCAGCTCTTTGGTAGTACACATGTAAGTGTCATTTTGGTGATCTTTTAGAATACATCAATGGCCAATGAAATATTCTTTCACAGCTAATTAGTAGTATTTTGTTGCTTTGACGTTGGAAGCCTTAAAAATAGCAGAAGTGATTTTTAGTTTCTTACAACCAAACAGAAATGTAAATGAGAAACCCCCGAATCAGCAGACTCTGATCATTGCTTAAAAGAACGATGTGTGTGTTCAGTAAATGCTTCAATAAAGGTTCAGAAAGAGGCCAGACTCAGAAAATGTTTTGCATTATGAGCAGAATGAGGGCATGAGCATATACATTATCTACAGGTCAGCAGGTCCAGAGGGGGGGCCCGAACACACACACACACACACACACACACACACACACACTTCAACTCTGTCCCTGCAGTCTCATCATATTGGCCTCAAATGAAGCATTTGATGTGTGTGTTGTTGACCTGGTCCCTCATGGCCACTGAGCTGATGTGCATGTGTGTTCATCTGTGAATATTTGTGTGAGTTTGTGAATATATCTGAAAAGTATCATTGTGCGAGGTTTTTGTTTTGTTCGTCTTAACTTTGGCACACCTTTTGCTCTCCATGCTTGTGAAAGAGCATTTACTGTACGTTAGTGTGTGTATTTGTGCTCAAGGCAGGGTCCTGGCCTGTCTCTGTCCAGGTGTGTGTTTTTGGCCCAAGGGGAAATGGAGCAGATGGTACCCTTTTGCGACTGTGTGCGTGGCTCAGGGCTAGATTGTTTTCAGTCACATCTCCCAGCCTTAGATCCGTGCTTCGCAGAAAATCAGTAACCACAGGGCTGTTGAGGACATGAAAAGGGACGGAGGAAGGGGTCAACAGAAGGGCTGCATCGTACAAGTAGAGTGACTATAACATACAGACATTTCTCAGTAGCAGTTTTCAAGATGCTGCATATCAAGATGGACATACGGTGGGTTCCAGTCGATCTCTGTGGTTGGACTGAGTTGCAATTTAGATCCCAAGTGTATCAGCTCATTACTGCCAACTAGCTCAGATTAGCCTTTTTCATACATCTACACTTTTTTTCAAGAAAATGTTGGAGTAACACGAAGAAGGGAGTTTTTCTGCAATTTTCCTGCCAGCCAAAGAAAAGTCAATGAACTTAAAATAGAGAGGTTGGCCTTCAGAGAAATTATTAGGGTGAAGTTTGGGTGAACTGTTTGCATATAGGCACACAGCTCATCCAGGTACATTCAGGAGATTTCCGCTCTTACCAAGATGTTTATTGGGTTTTTGGTTTCCCAATAGTTCGCAGTAGCCATTTTCACACATGCAACCATTGCATTTCAAGAAAAATCTTACAGTAAGATTTTCTGCAGATTGTCTGTTAGTCCATGTTAGAGTGAAATGAGAAAAATGTGAAGGCTAGAAGAGAATTTTTAAAGTCTAGTCTTTTAACATCCACCCCTGTGACTCAGTCAGGTCCATTCAGAAGTGTTCAGTGCATAACTGCATGTATCAGTAGTGTTTTAGATTTCATATGGCTCACAAAAGCCATTTTCACATGTGCAGGCCTGACATTTTCCAGGAAACTGCCGAGTAACCTGTAAAGAAAAATCCTCATTTTGTTTGCACAAGTGGGATACTCACCACTAGGGATGGGAATTGAAAAACAATCCCAGCTGGGAAGCGATAAAAACTTGCTCAAGGAATTGATATCATTTGGCTTTTTGCTTATCAATTCCTTCCACTTTTTTTCTGCATGCCTTGCAAATCAGTAAAGTCATGCTCTCATCAAGAGGCAGTCAGCAGAGATGATAATAAAGATATCTAAAGTCATGGCAGGCGGGTTCAGAAGTCTTCAGAATTGTGGCTTAATTTAAAGAAAAAAAAATGCTTAATGTACATTTTCAGTAAGTGGAAACATCAGCAACTTCCAGGAGCATTTAGCTATGCAGCACAGCAGTGAATATCAGGAGTGTCATGTTTGACATTGTTGCCAATAAATAATGTTGGTCAACTTTTGCCCTCACAGAATTACTCAAGACTCAGTAAGCTGAATCGTTAATGGAATTGATGCCAATAAAATCTTACCAATTCCCATCCCTAACCACCACAAGATGATCAGACCAGGTTTTGGCTCAAATCCCTGCTTTTGACTAAAATCAGCAAAGGCCAGATTATCTGGTGGTCCTAAAAATGATCTTACCTGATTGTCCGGTGGTGTGAGGTGTGCTAAGAGTATTTTATCCTCCTGGAAGAAGATCGGGGGCACCCTGACATGAAATCGTAAATATTAAATATTTTCGCATAGCCCAGAACAAACTAATTACAGAGCAAGCTGGCTGAAGCAGGAAACAAACGTAGCCATGGCAGTTAGTGTAAAAGCAAAGCATAAAGCTAGATGAATGTCTGAAATGGAGAAACAACTTGTTGATGTATGGCAAAACATGAGCATCTATACAGCATCACCTGTAAATTAAATAAACTGACAAGGAGATAAACTGGATGGAAATCTGGATGACATATGAAGTTAACCACTCACTGCAGGTAGACTCAATTCCAGCAGATGTGTCCGCCAGGTTTGTTTACACTGAAGTCATGTTTGACAGCCCTCATTTCAGGTGTTTATCTGAAAGGCTATTCTAAATCCTGTGTACTTTTGGCTTTGGGAACCAGAGGTGCTAAAATGCTAACTCACATTTGCATCCTTGGACTCATTCCTGCACCACTCTGTTGGACTATAGGCAAACTTTGAACAATCAAATTCAATGACATTAATCCTTACTTACAGACAAGACCACTGCACAAGCTAAGTACTAGTTTTACCTGCTGTTTTTATATTTAAGCTAAGCCAGTTATATCCTCCTTAAGCACCATACACATGTAAAAAGTGCCCATTTAAAATGCTTGTATAGTTACAATGCACCTTGAAATGTTCTCTTGGTCGTTATTTTGTTAGCAACGCATAAATACTTTGGATGCAGCATGTATCACGTTTTGGCAATAATTGAACTCAAGGTCCAGAAGAAAGTGCAGGAGGTAGATTTCTAGAGAGGTCAAACATTACAGACCAATGCATATAAGCAATTTAAATAAAGCTGGAGTCAAAGATGGAGTTTTTTTTCACCGTCAGATGCTGTAATTGATACCTAAAAATGAAAGAAAAAGCATTGATCAGAAGTGTTCATTCAAGCTTGTGAGGTGTGGTTCAGTTCACTGTGGGTCACTGCTGTAAGGGGAGAGTGTGGATCAGATGTTCAGTGCAGTGTGTGTCCACAGCGTCATGTGCCCATTGACCTGAGGATTACATCACCGTCTCCAAGGATACCCAGATGACTAAAAAGATCACAGTTGACCATTTAATTTAAGATGTGTATCCCTCACTTGTTATCCTGCACTTCCAGCCTTTTCTTCTCATATGATTACAAAAGCTTTACCAGTCATCATAAACAAATTATAACCAAGATCCTATCACCCAGGGTAATGGGATATTTGAGCATTTCTGACAGGAATCAGCATCATGTTCCAGCTCGAATTAAACTGAGTCCACACTGCAAGGAGCAAAATGATTCACATTTTAAATTAGAAGTAACAGAATCGATTCAGTCACTTTTAATATTAGGGTTGCTTATGTTAGTCGACACACAAATAAATCTGCAGACTAGGACTGCACAGTAAATGGCAATTTTATCTTCACCACACTATGAGCCTTTACAGTAAAGGTATAGCAAATATCACATTTGAACATTTAAAATGCAGTCAAATGAAACTTAAGTTACTTTCAACCTTGAGAAAATTGTTCAGATTTAAAAACATGATTGATTGACTTTTTATTGAGAAAAAACATGTTGCTAAAACAGCCAGTGTAAGGTTATTTATCACATTCATATCATGATCATAATTTTAAAAACATAGTGGGTATCACTTTTTTTCCAATAAATATGCAAATATTTAAGCTTATGCAATCTTACTGCATTTACTGAGAATACATCTCTGTAATTTGCACTGTTGGTGCTGCAGGAAGAAGATATCCCAGTCATTTTTTTCCCCAGTATCTTCAGCCCCAATACAGACAGACCATATCAAGCCTGGAAAAGTAACTTAACACAACTTCTTGGTGCAATTTCATGTGAAATGCAGCATCTTAAATGTTTGGCATACAGTGATATATCCAGTTACTGGTGTTGCTCAGAAAGCCCAGTGCCCCATTTAACTTTTAGGAACAGACAGGCTTTCCTGCAGTAGATTTCTAGTCGTAGGCAACGACATTGTTTTGTTTCAGTCACGTAAATCATCCAGAAATACAAAAATAACATGCTTGAGTGAATACCAGACCAGCTGATTGAATCTTCCATCTCCCAGTTTTCATGCTCAGCTGATGTAACCAGTAACCAGAGGGCGTGAGGTCAGACTCGCTGTGATCATAAGAAGAAGACGTGATGAACAGACAAAGCAGCCTGTGTGATCATATGAACCAGCAGATCAGGGGATGCCGTCTTGTGCCAGTGGCAAATAAAATCTCTGACTGTGGTCTGCGTATAAGCCTTATTATATCTATATACTGTCTTTAGAGGCATTCACTACTACAGTGAGGATGATTTTAATACCCATATGAATGCATCATCTCCCTTTGTTTTAACTGAAACACGTCAATGTAGGCCCTGACAATGTATCAAGTTTTAAATATATGGATATATATCATATATGAGATAAAGGGTAAGATAATATTGTATGAATTATTAAAGTTTCTGTTTAAAAGTAGAAAGGCTGAATGCTCAGTCATTAGCTTGTTCTCGGTTAGAATTACAAACAGTGCTGTGCTTAATGACTAGACAATAATCTCTTTAAAATGTCAAACTGAAAAGTACGACAGAGGATAATGGCCACGTAAAAAAACAAGTTATGAGAAAAATCTCTTAAAGTTATGAGAATAAAGTCATAAATCTATTTAAATTAAGCTAGAAAACAAACTTTATTCAAAAAGGTTGTACCAGAAGAGCAGCCATCTGCCTATGCAAAGAGGATGAATTGAGAGCATCTTCTTGATTAAAGTATGCTTATATTGATTTAAAGTTTGACAAATATCCTTCTTAATGACTTTATTTTCCTAACTTTATGACTTTATTCTCATAACTTTATGAGACTATTCTCGGGACTTTTCAACTTTATTCTCGTAACTTTTCGACATTGTTCTCGTAACTATATGAGATTATTCTCGTGACTTTTTGACTTTATTCTCGTAACTTCAGTCCATGCATTACCAATTTCTGCTCTTTGTCCATTTCTTGTGCTCAGGTTATTCAGGGAAGGACACGTTTATCTCAGTTAACTTTTTATTTTTATTTCATTAACCAATGCTTTAATTATTATTTTTTTAAACGTATATATATATATATTTTTTTTAACGTGGCCCTAATCCTCTGTTGTAGAAAAGCTATCATATTGTTTGTTTTGTTTTATTTTGTATCAGGTATGTTATCAGTAAACATTAAAACAACTCTTGTTCAGTATCTCAGCAGCAAAAATAATAGTCTTCTTAACACTAGAGCTGGGCAATGTGCCGTAAAATAAAATCCCCAATTTTTTTACACAAATCTCGATTTCTGATTTGAATCTTTTTTTTTGCTCTCTCTTTGGAAAAGAAATACAATTGATAAATAAATTACACAGAATAATTAATAAGTCTCAATTCTACCAAAATATGTCACAAAGGTGATGTGAATCTCCCTCTTAGAATGTAAGCGCATGCTGTAATTATGCATTCAGCATTAACATGGAAGTCTCTTTTTTAATGATTGAATCTCAAACACGGGAAAACAAGCTTAAATGTGTGCCTGTGCAAAAGTTTGCAGGGTTTACTCTGAAAGGGATAAGTGGTATAGATAACGATGGATGGATTTTGGGTCCATATCGAATATCCCTAGGGTTTTCACATAAAACCGTGTGGTACCCACAGTGTATTGCTCCTGTAACTTTAAATGTTGTAACACAAGCAGGTTTGAATTCCCAACAAGCCAGTTTAACATCAGTGTTTTCTGCACCTCTTTATAGTTAAGGTGGCCCTCGTCACCTTAACTAATGTTTCAAAAGGACACTTTATATATGTATTTCCAGTGAGACTATTATATTTTTGTTTTGATAAAAACTTGTTATTTGGGCCTCACTTTTGGAAAAGGCAGTCCTGCTTTGTATTTAAATAGAGGTGTATACAGCACTTATTCCTGTGATACAAATACCAGGACACGTAAACCCTGTCTGTTTAATATGTGCAGAGAGAACTACTATTAAAAGACAGCTTACCTTGATTGGGATGAACAGAGCATGACCTTCTTTACACCACTACCACCTTTACTGTTTCAGCATGAAACACTGAATGTCCTATCAGCACATTTCTCAAGTAGATAACGGCATCAAAGCGTTGCACCACCAGGATTATTTTGTGATAACAATTGGTTTGACACTTTGGATGAAGAAGGAGTGTTTTTCGTCCTTCTCAACCTTTTCTAAGCACCTTATTTAGATTAAAATATCTGTCTGCGCCCTTGATTTGCCAGTTTAACAATTTAAATTTTCTTTAAATGAGCTCTAGGGGCTCTTAGTCAGGTTCTCTTCTCTTTCTTAACCTGAATACATCAGCGACAAATGGTTTGAAATATTAAATGTATTTTCTTTCATGATTAAAAATGGAAAACCAGCCATATCTTAAAGTTTGACATATTTTTGCAGTGAATATTTGATTGCTCTTGTAAATGATCTCCAACACTATGAGATGAAAACAGTCATTTCTCAAAGAAGGTGAATCAAAGCCATTGCCCAGTTAGTCAGTGTATCTTCATGTTATTCATCCCTCATTCCTTGTCTCTCTCCCTTTCTTTCCTTTTAGGTGATCCCATCATCTGTGTGGAGAATCTGGCTTCTTTTATCTGTGGGGCTGCCCTATTGATTGGTGCTCTCTAACAAAACCTGGTGATTACACCGAGACTGTTGGAGAGACTTTGATCACAGCTATGTCGACACTTCATGAGGATGTTTCAAGTCAAGAAGGAGGTCTAAAGTAGAGGACTGGGGTTTTTTTTTAGCTGTTGCAATTTGTTTCCAGATTTTTTAGGAAACGTATCCCTTTCTTTTTTGCTTGTTCTTGTCCAGACTTTAATTTTCAGGCATGTGTTTGATTTAAATCATTGGATCTCGACTCTTTCAGCTCTACTGCACTCACTGCAAACTGCTTCAACATGTATGGAAGCTCCCGCTCCGTCTCAAAGCTGGACGTTGTAGGATCAAATGGAAACGGGTCAAT
This sequence comes from Cetoscarus ocellatus, assembly GCA_037902135.1. Taxonomy (NCBI): domain Eukaryota; kingdom Metazoa; phylum Chordata; class Actinopteri; order Labriformes; family Labridae; genus Cetoscarus; species Cetoscarus ocellatus. The sequence continues at coordinate 103,078 of JBAMNC010001370.1, read as the reverse complement.
GTCAGGGAGCCCCGGCCGCTCCCCTCGCCTCCCTCGCTCCCCACGTCTCGGGCACCGTCGGAACAGCAGCAGCAGCTCCACAGGCGGGCTCACCGGTTCTGGTAAAACCCTCTCCATGGAGAACATCCAGTCTTTAAATGCTGCCTATGCTACAGGGGGACCCATGTACTTCACTGACACAGCTGAGGACCCGGTTGGCGTTGGGAGCCTGGGCAGTGGATTGAATCCCTCTGTGCCCAAAAACACCATGACTCTGGGCAGGGCTGGGACCAGAGTGCCCTATGGTGTGAGGGCGGCCATCATGGGGAGCAGTCCTAATATAAATGCTGGAGGAGGGGGAGTTGGGGGAGCTCTCATGCCCAGTGATGCCATTGCATTTGGTGGAGAAATACAGAACCAGCCACAACAGGCGGCTACTGTGCCCCACTCAATGAGACAGGTGAGACACTGCCATGTTTTCTCTGTTATTAAATCAGAATGAATGAGAAGTGTTGGATCAAACAAGTTTAACCAAATAGATAACTCTTATGTACCTATAAAGACCCAAACAAAATATAGGGGGGATAGGGAAGTTTGGGAGGTAGGTAGGTAAGAAGAAAGAAAAGTAGCTAGCAAGGTAGTAGGTGTATCGGAACAATAGGTAGGTAGAAGTAAGTAAGTAGACAGAATGGAGAAAGGAAGGTAAAACTTCCTCGACAAAGTCTTTGCTGATCCGTGGCAGGTTGTGGTCTCAAGTTTGTTCTCTGTTAATTTGGCAGCTACTCTAATAACCGAGGAAAAGCCTGAGACCATATAATCTTAGGAGGGAACGTTAGCACAAGGAGATGCCCTACAAATACATTAATGGGGGAGTTGTTGGTGGAATTAAAGCACAACCCTGAGAAGTGTGGAAGACACTTCTCAGGGTAATTGGCTGGTAACAGGCAGGAAGTTGGCAGGCAGCTGGCTAGAAGAGGAAAATTGAAGAGGCTAGATCTGTAGGTTGGAAGAAAGAAGGAAAGGTCAGTATTAGGCCTGCATGATATAAGGAAAATATGATAACTCTGTACAGTAGGCCTGTGCTCGAAATATCGATACAACAAAATATCATCACACACTCCTTGGGGATACATGTATCGATACGGATTCTACGGAATCAATATGTCCTCAGTGTTTTGACAGTTGTTGTCAATACACTTTGGGTAATGTTTGCAATGGCACAGTTCAAAGCAGAAGCCAAGCCATGTGATGAAGCACATATTCCAAATTCGAACTTAAGTCAACCATCTTTGAGGACCTGAATTCAAGTTTCTTAAGTTGTAGAATCATTTAAACTCATCCTTGTTCTTTTTCTTCTTGTAATAAAAAACAACGTTTGTTGGGAATTCTGTTAATAGCGTAGTCAGTGTTAACAATTTACGTGTATAGGGATACATATCATATTGTGGCCTTAGTGTCAGGATATGTATCGTATTGTGAGGTTGCTGGAAATACCCAGCCCTACTGTGAAATAGAAATAAATATACAAACAAGAGTGTCAGGTGTACATATTAGATTGAGGGTTGCTAGTTTTTCCAAATCACTGCTCTGTCTGTGCCACTGGATTCATAAACCTTGTAAGCACACTAACTACCTCATGAGCAAAGTCAGATTTACTAATTCATGTTTATCTCCTTTTTAATATGCATAGCATCCTTCACTGAACAGCCAGTTACAGTCTTTGCCACTAAACTGCAGTGATTGGATTATTTTACAAAAAGTTTCTCGTCTAAGGAGTCATACTTGCAAAACTCTTTTAAAAATTGACATTATTTAAAAATTGTAGTAAATTTTTTTGGCCTTGTGTTACGCAACATTTTTTAAATCGTTTTGTTTTTTTCAATATGGTCGTCATGAACACCCCTACCTATGTGCAGAGGAACACATCTTAAGTGCTACTTTTCTGGCCAGTCAGAGTGTTGTACACTCTGATTGCTTATGTAATTAAGTAGGAATTTAACGGACAGTGTTTTCCACCCATAGACTTTAACTTAGTGACACATCCAGGTACATAAACAGTCAGTGTATTTATTAATATTCAAAGAAATGTGAGATGCATGATGGATTAATATACGTGCATAGTGTACCTCCCGCTGCATTGTCGAGCACAGAGATAGCACTGAGGAAACACTCTTCCACATCTCACCTGTTTAAGCTGTTATACTATACAGACCTTCTCTGTTTAACATTTTGTAGCGCTGTAACACCTGTGTGGATGCTTTTTCACACAGAGAGAGAATATAAAACATATTGCGATGCAAGATCAAAAGAAAGGAAGTTTATGGAATTTTTAAAAAATCAGGCTGTTTATCATTGTAACAAACACAACTTGACCAATTGCAAAACTTCTGTAAAAATAGGTTGAAATTTCATTGAATAATATGAAAATAATTAAGACAATAAGGAAAGTAGCGAGTGGAAACGTGGTAGTAAATAAATATATTTTGAATCTCCTTTAAAAGGACAATAGGTAAGTAAAGAGCCGTGGTTTCCATCGTAGTTTGAACACCACAAACTATAAAAACCAAACACATTTCTCTTGCACTTTTTTGGGGTTAAAATAAAACATCCAAACACATTCTCAGCACACAGAAGACACATTTCTCCCTTGTTTCTCTTGACAGTGTGGCATATCAAGATGCTAATTACACAGCATGATTTCTGCACAGGTGTTTCTTTGGCAGATGTTGGGAGTTTTGAGTGAGCCTGTAATTGGCATGCTCGCTGCATGAATATCCCCTGGAGCTGTTGCACATAAATTAAATGTTCTTTTCACTCCTGTAACAAGCTGTCTCTCTTGCTGTGCCCGAGAATTTGGCAAGGGCCTTTTAAAGTGACCATCTTCTGTCACACATTTGCAATAACAGTGCTATTCTGAGTTTTGTCAATATTGTTAGATTTTTCAGGTAGACAGAATATCTTGTCAGTGTTGTTCTTCATAACACTGACCTGGGGCCTCCTTTATAAAACATTGCATAGGATCCATATGAAAGCTGAAAATGGCGTGCATCAAAAAAAATCTGATTTATAAAACCGTGCGTGTGCACACTTGCAAGCACTTTTCCCTTTATAAATCACAGTCCACTTGGAAAGTTGCGCAGGTGGATTTAACTCACATCCCGCCCTCTAAACACCCACGTTACCATGAATGGCCAAAGCAAAGTACCTCATGAATGTTTTTGCATCGCCTGCCTGCAGTCTGTTCCTGACACGTCTGTGCGTCAGAAGGGGCAGCGATACACCTTGGATGCGCATAGTCTACCGAAACCAAGAAGACGAAGAAGCTGTGCGTCAGGATGAATGAAACGTGTTGACCCAGGCCACCGTGCCACTACATTTGTCAAAACCTTGTTAGAGGAACAATCATTTCTACACTGATTGTAGGCACATTTTTTTATTTTCACTCTGAGCTCTTATAGCAACGTGAGTGCAGACTGTCATTTGCGCCAAGAGCACTGCTCTGTGGTATCTAAATCAGCTTATTAGCCAGACATCATTACGGGCCAGGAAATCTTCATGGTCCCTAAAGACTCTCTACATCCTGATCCACAGTCTGTGTGATCTTCCAGCAGTGCCAGCGCATCCATTGTGCAGCATTACGCACGAGTGTCACTGCACTATTTATATGCTGACTCAGCAATTAGACTGTTTGCACACACCTTGTCACAGCTAATACTAATCAATGAGTGCTATCCACCGCTCTGTATCATTTGAAGATGAAGTATGATATATGAAAATTGCATACAGTAGTAAGTGAACACGTCTATATCACTGCATACTTGGGTCTTAATGATTACGCGAGTCTGTAAGTCTGATATGTGATGACATTACATGTATGAGATGAATCTGGCTTCACTTCACCCCCTCACCATCCATGCCGCCAGTTTCCAACATCTCCAAAATGTTCGTACGCCGGCATCAAAGTTGATGTACCGGTGCGCACATTCTCCCACCAAATTTATTTTTATAAATCACAACCGTTGCGTGGGAAGTGACTTACACCACTTTCAAGCCCTGTTTGTGCGTAAGCAAGCTTTATAAATGAGGCCCCTGAGCAAATGTTTGGACTGATTTCTGTGTATCAGTAGAAGAAGTTTGCAAAAAGAAATAGTGTTCTGTCCATATCAGTGCTTTGTATAAAATAGTTATTTGTTTTATTTAATGTTTATTTGTATAGGGACACTATGAAGTAAGAGAATGTTGCCACTCACTACAGCATTTATAGCCTGACTTAATTTGCAATGCCCATCCCTAGTTGGACCTTTAAAGACATAAAAAAAACAATAAATATAAGTTTCTGTGAAAAATGATTAAAAAAAAAATGACAGTATACAAATTTAACAAAGTGTTGAGTTCAAAGATTATTTTCATCTGTTCAACATGAAGCATAATTCACTGTAAAACTTACTTTAACCTGTTAAAGTAAAAGTAATGTCACATGTTGATTGCTCATATTAAATATGGTTCTGGTCATCTAAAGAATGTTCAGTTAAACGTATAGAGGGTAATTTTATCTTCTGCAGACAAGCCTGAAATCTCCAGCTGATACTGTGGGTAATTATAAAGTGTGATTAAATAGAGTAGAGCCTGCCCTCCCACTCCCTCTGCAACATTAGTCAGAAGCAAAGAGCTCATCTTTCCAAGAATTATCCTCCCTCCTCTCCAAACCTCCCTTATCGTCTTCCTTTTTTTAATTATTTCATTAACCTAAAGCCCTGTCTTCATCTCTCATAACTCTCTCAAGCTAACTCCTTTAATGCCACAGTAGTATTCTACAAGTTTAATGTGAGGATGATATCACTACAAATCTGGACTCATATCATCATAACACAGGTCGTTTTTTAACCTATAAAGAAGTTACAATTTGATTTCTAGTTTAAGTTTTCAAATGTGATCAGTTCATCTATTAAATCAGTTGAAATAGCGTTTGGATTCAAGTCAATACAGATCACCTGTTCTGACATTGAATAGCATTTTGAATGATGCATTTACTTTGTTTAAGGTCCCATGTCTTGGTGTGTTTAACCGCTTACATCATGTGTTAGGGATCTGTTACGCAAAGATTTAAGTTGAATAAAAAACTGAAATTTGTCTCTGCAGTGGATCAGATGAAGCTCTTCCCTGCCCCTTTGAAAGCATTTGGGTCCGAGGGGGCGGGAAGGCTGTGATTATGAACTCTGTACTGCCCAAACATTGTCTGATAGGAGGGAGGAAGAGGAGTGACAGGCTGTAGAGCAGACTTCAAAACAGTCGTGGTGTCGGCACAAAACACATGCAGGTGGAGACAATATAGGTACTAAATAATCACCAGGAAGTAAAAACTGAGCATTTTAAGGGGTATTACTTCAAGAGGCATAGGCTACGTTTACATGAGAGCTTTAATTCCCCTTTAATTCAGAATAAAACTTAAATCCTCTTTAAAAAGATTAAAATGAACTTGTAAACACCTAATTCCAAATAAAAATGACCATTCCAATTTAAACTTAAGTCAGAAGTAGGTGGCTTGTTTATTCTCATTTCAAATCTGAATTAAACAATTCCTCGATCATGTAAACATTCATCCCGCTTTAAATTAATTGCGGTTGTTCTGCGCATGCGCATTCTCTTGTCCTGTCGCGATGACGCACATATTCCGCGCTGATGGGAACAGGTTGGCCGCCCGAAGCAAGCGCTGGACTCAGCCAAGACAGTTTATTTAATTAGAACCTTAGGAGATGTGGAAATAATGAAAAGAGTGGATGGACGTAAGCATACAAATACAGACCTTTTTAAAGTTGTAGCGTCCAACTTGGACGAGGTTTCCCTAACAGAGACACTGGACATGCTGAACTGGAGTTTGTTTCTTTTCAGGAGACGTAAATATGTCATATCCGCCCCCTGTCCAGTCAGAACCATTCCTAACCCCCAGACCTTAGGCGGAATTGATTAAAGGCGAATAAACCTGTTTTCCATGTAAACCTTAAATCAGAATTACTATTTCCATGTAAATGTGAAGGAGAATACTTTAATTCTGAATTATTTAATTCTTACTACTTAATTCCGAATTAAAAAATGTTATGTAACCGTGGCCATAGAGCATTTCTCCGTGAGCTGAGAGTTCAGTAAAAGGTGTCATGTTCTGCTGCTCCCCAAGCCTCCTCTAACATTAAAAGCAAAAGAAAATTGCATTTTGCAGGACAAAAAAAACCTAAAAGGTGTGTGACATGGAGAGGACATGCCAAACTAAATAAACCATTTTGAAAAGTGTAAACCTGTCTCAACAAATTTGCATGCACTATTGCCTTTTTTGGAAATAGTACCAATGCTATTGCCACTAGTGTCATCATCATGGTGGTTAAGTATTGGATCCTCTGTTAAACTGGAATGTCTGTTTGTGTACATTGTCTTTTCTCTGTTTTTTATTTTATTTTATTCTACTTTATTTTCCTTTTTTCCTCATTTAATTGTTTTAAACATTTACTCGTCCGTTTTTCTCTTCCTTGTCTTGCCTTATTTCGTAAATCTCACCTTGTCCCACCAATTAAGCATTAAAAAACAGGAAAGTGGAAATAATACCAGCAAAAGCGATGCAGCAAACCTTTGACTACATTCTGGCTCATTACACCCAAGGCAAGATTCCAGCTGGTGCCTCTTGTAGTTCATCAATTGGAAAAATAAAACTAAAGTAACTGAAGATTTTACCAATTTTTTAGCTACAATACTAAAATGATCATCCATTCATAACAGGCGAGCAAATAACTATGACAGATTATTCGTTCATTCACTCAGCACATCACCTCGTACTTTTTCCTGTTTTTGCTCCTGGACTCCTCAAGGCTTTTGTTTTTCGTGGCTTCTTTGCCAACTTAGCCGGTGTCTCAGGCAGCTGGAGCATGCATTGTCCCCAGCCTTATAGTGACCCCCTCGGAGCATTTTCCCGAGAGATACATTCCTTTTTATTAAAAAAACAAAAAAAACAAAAATGATAGCGTTAAATTTCAGCCCGTGGTATTCCGTGTTTTTATTGAATTCAGCTTTTAATGTCCAATACTGTGATTCTGTGACCATATATCTTGTATCGTGTATCATATCGTGTGGCAAACCGCGATTCCCACCCCTACTCCAGACACAGAACAAATCTGGGGCCAACTTGTTTCCTCGATTCTACTGCAGCAAAGTTTACAATGTGGGCGAATGTCACAGGGGTGTTGATATAACTGATTGAAATGGTGACATAAATGGGGCTAAAGACAACACAGAGAGGGGATCAACTTGTCCTCTATTAAGCCTCTGCATTGTATACAGTATTTGAAAAGATGTAACTATCAGGCCTTTCATACAGCATCTGAGTCATTTCCCATATTTGATTTCTTGTATTGGGATATAAAGTGTATTTAAGTTTAAACTTTGAAGCTAAATTTGCAAATAAATAAAATAAAAGACACAGCCAAGAATTATTTTGCTTGTGTTAAGTATTATGACTAATGTTGTTTGTTTGTGTTTGTGTGTTTTCCGAGGTGAGGGAAGGTGCAATGACAGACCTGCAGTCACAGCTGCGAGAAGTGCTCAGAGAAAATGAACTGTTACGCAGAGAGGTAAGGACACATCTGATTGCACATTTTAACATTTGGATTTGGTGTTGTCTCATCCTACTGTTGGTTTTGCCTAAAGGACAAGACGTAGAATTATATTGATTCTGGGGCTGATACAAATACCCATGAGTAGCAGTTTATAGAACCAATAAGTGGCATGTGGAACCAATATACATTTGACAGTAAGCTTTTAAAAGTGAAGGTAATTTGTTAACTCACGAAGAGCCTCAACTATCACATGCTAAACAAGCTGTCAGTAACTTACAACATGTAATAGAACATGAACTTGTCATTTAAAGAATACTGTGCCACTTAATTTCAGGATTGTGATGTTTTTGCAGCTTTAGCAATGAGGCTTTTAATGTTTTTAACTTTGGAAATACCTGCTACATTTTACGTTTACCCAGCAGAGTCACAGTAGAGCCTCCACTTTTGAAAGCTGCTCTAGTCTCTGTGCATGTCAGTTCAGTGTTCTTCGGCCTTTCCTTTTCTGTCATCTGGCTGATCAAATTGTACTGTGTGAATCTCGAGTGAGACAGAAAGTGCAGAAAGACGCAGACACAAAAGGCCTACATTAGAGCCAAAGTAGCACATGTTTTATACCGTAATATCTAGACTATAAGTCATACTGGTATAAGCTGACATCAGTTTGTAGAAGTCTACAAGAGGTAAAAGTTGTTTTAAATGTTTTTTGCGGGACGATTGATAATGCATTTACAGTCTGTCTGTGCAACCGTGTTGCCCCTTTCGATCGTCTTTGGCCACAATCTGCCTGCACTTCTTCTACCGTTATTATAAAGTTTGAGCTCTCAGCCAGTCACAGACTTGCAGCCTGTTTTCTGTAACCAAGCAGTCTTTAAAAACACATTAGCACATGATTTATTGACTTAATAATAGGACTGCACGATATGAGAAAATCATGCAATATGTGATAACATTGTTCTGTGTTGTGATTATGATATAAATTGCGAAAATTTAACAAAAGATAAAAGTGCATATGAGCTTAAGCTTTTTTCCTGGCCTATACTATTCTCCCAGTTTGTACATTTGCAGCTACAATGTATTTGTTCTGAATCTAAAAGAATTCCAAGATAATCTCTCTATTAAGCTTGCACAAATACGTTCACAGGTAGCTAATTTATTCAGCCAAATGTTGCTTTATCTAATCAAACTGAATGGTGTAAAAGCAGGGCTGTTTTACCAAGAAACTTTGCATGACCACATTAAAACTTTGGTTTTATTTTGTTTCAGTAAATTTAGACTGTGTTTATTGCAAAGGCTTATATTTTGATTACAATAAAATTGCAATTAATAGCCCAATCCTACACAATGATATACCATTGTTTAATTTTAAAGCAGGATAATTAGCTAATGAGGATTTAATGTTCTTGAATAGCTAAACCAACCCCCCCCCACACACACACAATCTCTGTCTCTCTGTATTTCACTCATATTTTGAGCAGCTATGCTGTCTCTTGCATCCCAAGAGATAGAAATAATATAATGCTGAATATTGACCCTGATAATTGACTCAGCATTTAACTGTTCAAAGGGCTAATAGCAACATTATTTAGTTTATCACAATAATCGCATTTAGTAACTGACTATTGAGATGATCACTGTTAATTCTGATCCCTGTTCAATTAAAAAAATGCTAATTTCAGCCCAGATCAAATACTTTTACCAATAGAGTATTGGGTCATCTCTAGAAAGTACTGTAAGTCCAATTACCAGAGTGTCCTGGCAATGTGCAATATTCACTACGTTTACAGTATAGACAGTTGTAAGGGAATCAATGATCAAAGCACATAACACATTATTCATCATCTAATACTGATGTTAAATAATCTGTTTTCATTATTTAAGGGATACTCCAGCTTCTACTTCTGAACAGAGGCTTTGTGTACCTGCTTACCAGCACTTTAGCAGTGGAGATGTGACATTCACAAACAAGTCGACTCTTTTGAACAGCTCTTTTAAGTGAACATTGAGAACAGATTTGCAGTTTTGAGTAAACCGTTCATTTGCGAGCCATTCTTAAATGCAAATTGTCTGCAATTTTGTAAAATAGTATGTGTAAATAGTTGACACAACAGCTTCTGGGTCAGTCAGGGGCACTGCAAAAACTGCAGCTTTGGCGATCACATGATCGCGTTGTCTGTAATTGCGATTTCGATCTGAAAACGATAAATCGTTCAGCCTTATTTCTGCCTTATTTCAGTACTGCTGAACTTTGTCAGTGGGTCCGTTGTAGACGTGTCCAAGGCTTTACCACAGTAGTTCATTCACCAACACTAAGCTAAAAAGAAACCACTATGATAGTCTCACTTCTGTTGGTCATAAGGTAAGGCTGTATGTTTACAAGAGTCATTGTTTTCCTACGTGTCAGGTTTGCTTACAAGTATAAATAAACAAATCTTGCAGCTGAAAAATGTGAGCGCCAAACTAAGCTCCTAAATATTTTTACCTCTAAACAATAAAGGAGTCTAGAAAGCAAGCTGATGAAACAAGTCATCAAGGATTTTTAACATACTTGTCATCAAGGAAAATAATTTATGAGACAAAGTCATAATTTATGATGTTCACTTTTTTAGCTGGAAGCCAAAGAGTCAAAGCTGAGCTCCTCTATGAACTCCATTAAGACGTTTTGGAGTCCAGAGCTGAAGAAAGAGCGAGCACTGAGGAAGGACGAAGCCACCAAGATGACGGTGTGGAAGGAGCAGTACAGAGTGGTGCAGGAGGAGACGCAGGTAGGAAAAAGAATCTTTGTGTGTTAGTGCTTGCTGTGAAATCAGTAAAAATAAGTTGAGTTAACTTCTCACTGCATCAAATGACGACCTAGATTTCCTTCCAAAATCAAGAAAAACTGGCAAAACAGTCGCCCTACTTAGGTTTTTTTTTCACATGTAAAAATATATGCTCTGGCAAAAAGTGGGGCATCCCCTGATCATTTCTTGGCGCGCTTCGGTGGATTTGTCTTGCTGCTGTAAGACGGCCTTGAAGACGGGTAAACGGATGAAGCAGGCCGCCTGGTTGGGGACTCCCAGCTGTCTGTTGGTTTCAGGAGCCATCTGGATGAGACGCGGCTAAAGTCTGGCAGGAGGCCGGGATATTATACAAGAGATGACTTGCACCCATGCAGGCTGGCAGTCATGCGCTTACTAACACTGAGTCACTTAACACACTGTCATATTTAACAGAAGAGCAGAGAGCGTGCGCCGCATTGGTCACCACTGTTGCTTCTCAAATTTGAATAAAAATGCAGAAGATTCTCGGTTGTTAGATTACCTCACATCTCCTCAAAGAGAGATTTACAGCTGGTTTTCTGTTTGAACATGTGGAGTGTGTGCATCTGCATCCATAAATCTCTGACTGTGGATGTGTGTTCAAAGTGAAGCGGAGTGTGTGCGAGCGGGAGAACAAAGGAGCAGATGATCAATCTGTCATGCTTGAAAAATCTTCACTCGCCTTCACACTTTCTGACTCCTGATTGTGCGTGTGTAACTGAGAGTGAGCACGCACACGTTGCGACATGTAAGAATATGTTCTGCTCTCTCATGTTGGGAAACACACCATGTTCTCTCTCCGAGGCTCTTTCGCTTTCGTTCCCTTTCTTTCCTCCAGACAAATCGCACCCATTTAACCTGAGCGCCCTCTTCTTCTCCCGCTCTCATTATTCCGTCACTTTCCTCTTCCTCAGTCTCTCTTTTCTTCCTCTTCTTCTTCTTCTTCTTCTTTCTATTTCTATCATCACGGTGAGTCAGCTCCTGCTTCCCCCCCCACCTTCCTCCTCCCTCCCCCTTTTTTCCATCATCGTTGTGTTAAAATTGAATTAACTTACCTCCCAGTAATTTCTCGGGTACGTGCGTACAGACACACACAGTCGCACGTGCACGCCGTGTCACGCCCCTGCTGAGGAATGCACATCTCGTCCCCACCCTCCTCCCTTCTTGTCTTTCCTACACACTTCCTCACTTGTTCACCTCCGCCTTCATGCTCAGCCCACTCCCTCTCTCTGCCTCTCCCTCACTCTCCGTTAATTCTGTCCTCTCGTGTTAATTGTGCGATGTGTCCTCATAGATTTAAAACGGAAGGGCAGACATTAACACTATTATGTCTGTGCTTCCTCTGTACCCCATCAGTAACAGTTAACTCATCTGCAGCTCTTGTCACTTCTGATTCAATCATTTATGTCCATGGTTCTCAACCATTCATTCTTGAAGTCTTCCCCCAGTTGTTCATGAAAAGAGTCAAGAGGCTTTCCCAGGACAGGCATTGGAAAAGTAATACACTGCTGCTTAGAATAAACAAACATTTTAACGGCTTTCACAGGAACATTCACTGTAAAATGGGGCACCATTGTTCTTGTTGAAAGATCTTTAAAGAAAGTATGCAATTTACCGTAATTTCTCGATTATAACATGCACTCGATTCTAACATGCACCCCATATTTTCATGATTTTTAGCCTGGAAAAGCACTGTACTCCAATATAACACACACCCAAATTTTGCCCAAACCTTACTCTCTCTTACAACTCCAAAATTACCTTTATTCAAAGTTTTAATCAATGAACTTTCAGTATTTTCATAATAAATACATGATTTTCTCTCTCAAACAGATGCGGAAACACCTTTTGGTTCACGCATGCGCAATTACTCAATTTCTGCCCTAGCATGCTCAGTCGTAGTGTACCGACCAATCAGAGAGCAGCTATCAACATGCCAACGTCTTCGACCAATCACAGCGCAGCTATTTTGCGTCCCCTTGCTCACAAGATGGCAGCGCCCTGTGTTTGCATCTGTTTTCGCAGAGAAAGAACATTTCAGCTTTTTGTATCAGACGTTTTACAATTGCAGTGTTGGCGAGATGAAATATTTTAAGTATTTTGCTTGTACTCGTGTATAATACGCACCCGAAAAATTAGAGCTTATTTAAAAGCAAAAAATGCGTGTTATAATCGAGAAATTATGGTATGTTTTAGTTAATATTTGCTTTTGAAGCAGTAAACCTGACAGAGCTTTGGGCCCCCCCTTTGACATCACTGGCCCACTCCTAGGACCCTAGGTTGGAATCTTAGAAGCCATTGTGTTTAAGGTTGTACAAAGCTCAGGCACAAAGCAAAAAATTGCTAAGCTGGGTAGAAGTTGTCTCTTATTTTTTTTTTTTATGTTTGATCTAAATAGCTCATATTCTGCTTTTTGAAGTTTTATATGCCCCATAGTGTGTTTAACATGTCTCCTCTGTGTGATAGGGCACCTCTTTGAACAAAACAAAAAGTCTGCAGCATCTCTGCTTCTACTTCCCTCCATCTTTAGGTCACCAGCAGCTGACTTAAACGTCTTGTTCCCTTGGCCCCCCTGAGTAGACTTATCAGTGTGACACCCTACCATTGTTTCATCACCAGTTTAACCCCATTGGCTCATGCTGTCAAGTCTATTGCAGTGCATAGATGTTAGGATGAATGCAGATTGGTTGACAACATGTGCCAAGTAGTGCTGAGCTGAGCGGTTATTGCAGAGTTGACCTGTAAACCAATCAGAGTGGACTGGCCCCATGTGGGGAAGGGGACCATAAAGGGGAAGGAGCTCTAAACGGATTATCTCAGATGGAGACAACACTATCAAGGATACTCTCTATAAAGTGGAATGCTTTTTAAATGTTAGTGATCATAAAAGACTATAGCAGTCATGAAAAGTGAATGTATGAACCTGATTTAAGGCAAACTTTGAGCTTCTTAAGGTCCAGTGGTTTTAAAGGGTTTTGGTAGGTCCTAGTAGATTTACAGGCTTCAGATTGTGCCATGGCATACTTACATTTGGAAAAACTGGTATAGAGAGGCAAAAGTTACTCTCAGGATGAATCAAGGAACCATGCAGATAGGCTGCTTGTGAATGCAGTGAGAGCACAGAATTAAAAAATACAGACGTGTTACATTCAGCATGTTCCTGTTAACGACCAAGTGGGAGTGTAATGATTTTTCTTACTGGGAGATAGAATTAGAGGTGAAAAGGGAGCCGAGCTTAATCATGATGGAAAGCAAGCACACTGATTGGAAAAAGATAATCTCCAGAAAATAAACACCTTGAATTTGTCAGATTACACGGAGGCTTTTCAGTTGTGTTCCCTCCTTCTTCCTGCACACTCGCTTTTTTTTTCCCTCTTCCCACATCCACTCATTTTCTCTTCCCACAGCGTTCACTCTGTCACCACGCTCTCCATCACTTCCTCGCTGCCCTGTCCTCTCTCCTCACCCTCACCCTCCATCTGTGCCTGTGGAGCAGTTTTCTGGACTCAATAGAGCAGACACACCCTTGTCTAACAAATCTGTTGATCATAACAGGGATGCCTGCTTTATTTTTTAGCCTAATGGTTCCTTTTATTTGCCTCCTTTGTCATTTTCAGTCCACCATATTGCTTTGTTGTGTGTATGAGGGTGTCTGCCCAATTTGTTTCGCCTCTTTGATCACAGCAGGTACATATTATGTTTGGAGGAGAAAGAGAAGAGCATAGAAAAAAGAAAAATAGATGAAGGAATGCCTGGAATGCAGAAGAAAGCTTTACTTCTGACAGATTCTTTCTTCACAACAAACTTCATACATTTTTACGGACATGTTTGTAATCATTACATGAAGGATCTTCAGTCTTTAGTCTACTATGTCCCTGCAAATAAATAATTGAAACTGAGAAAATATTGATCTTAGATACCATTACTATTATTTACTGTAATTACTAGAATCCAAGCAAGTTGTAAACCCATTAGGGAGCATAGTAAGTCAAGTTTTAAGATGTTTTGTATTTCAAACAGGAGATATGGGCAGCTTAGTACATGTAGTGCATGTGCCTCTCAGTCAGAAGGTTGCTGGTTTGATCCCAGTGTTGGTCAGGACCTTTCTGTGTGGAGTTTGCATGCGTGGGTTCTTTCCAGGCACTCCAGCTTCCTCCCACAGACCAAAAACATGCTCATTAGGTTGATTGGTGACTCCAAATTGCCCTTAGGTATTAGTATTGTCTGTCTCTCTATGTGGCCCTGCGATTGGCTGGCAACCAGTTCAGGGTGTACCCAGCCTCTTGCCCAATATCAGCTGGGATAGACTCTGGCCCCTGTAACCCTGAAAGGGATAAGAGGTATAGATAAAGGATGGATGGACAGTTACCTGTATGGCAAGACAATGTTTGATTCTTGTGCATGTTGTTGGCCTTAAAAACCTGAACACACCAAATGATGTGGATGAACAGTTTAAAGTTGTGAATATTTTTGAGTCTCTGGCCTGGGAACACCTTGGAAGAACTTTAAAGTGTTGTAGGGGAGAGGGACATCTGGGTTAAACCGCTTGGCCTGCTGCCTCAGTGACCTTGAAGGAATGAGCGTAAGAAAATGGATGGATGAATTACAGCAAGCTTGTCTGCAATTTCTGATTCTTAAACCGAAAAATTCCCAATATGTCTGCCATTTTTGTATCTGTTGTATTTAGTGTGTTTTATTATCATTAACTCTACCTATTGTTATATCAAGATGTAAAATTATGAAAAACAAGAAGCGCTCAGAGAGCAGAAACTTCTGCCAAGACATTTCCAGCACTGCTGAGTGAAAAATTGTATAAAATGTGAAAAACTGCGCTATTTTGCGCTGTTGAAAAATCCCTGAAATTTTCCTGGATCCACATCTGGATTCAGATAAACATTAAAATCTTGTCTTCCGTGTGCCATGACCAACATTCCATAACAATGTTTGGAAATCCATTATTAAGTTATTGGCAAAAGTGTGGAAAACTGCCCTATTGCGTAGTGTGAAGAAGTCCTTAAGATGTTCCTGGATCCACATCTGGATTTGGATCACCACCAAAAAGTTGTCACTTCTTTCTTGTGCCATGACCAGCATTCCCTGAAACTGTTGTGAAAATCTGTTGAGAAGTTGTTGAGTTATTGGTGAAAATGTATAAAACTGCCCTATTGTGCAATGTTAAGAAATCCTTAGAAAAAACCTCCTGGATCCACAAATGTATCACCTTTTCCTTGTGCCCTGACCAACATTCCCTGAAAATGTGAAAATCTGTTGAGCAGCTATTGAGTTACTGGCGAAAATGTGGGAAACCGCCCTGTCTCACAGTGTTAAGAAAGCCTTAAAAAACTCCTGGATCCACAAATGTAATCAATTTTTCCTTATGCTGTGACCAACATCCTCTGAAAATGTTGTGAAAATGCGTTGAGAAGTTATTGGCGAAAGTGTGGAAAACTGCCCTATCTCACAATGATTAGAAATACTTAAAATGTTCCTGGATCCACATCTGGATTTGGATCACCATCAAAATGTTGTCACTTCTTTGTTGCGCCATGAACAACATTCCCTGAAAATGTTGTGAAAATCTGTTGAAACTTATTGGCGAAAATGCGAAAAACTGCCCAATCTTGCAATGTGAAGAAATTCTTAAGATGTTCCTGGATCCACATCTGGATCTGGATCACCACCAACATGTTGTCACTCCCTTCTTGTGCCTTGACTAACATTCCCTGAAAATGTTATGAAAATCCGTAGAGAAGTTATTGGTGAAAATGTAGAAAACTACCCTAAAGCGCAATGTTCAGAAATCCCCCCCCAAAAAATCCTGGATATGTAACATTTACCTTGTGCAATGACCAACATCTGAAAATTTCATCAGCATCTGCTCTGTACTTTTTGAGTTATCCTGATAACAATCAAGCCAACAGGCATTGGTAAAAACATAACCTCCTTTACAGATATCGTGTTTTGCCTGTCTGCTGAACCCTTGATGATCATTTTTGGTCCACATCACTCAGCTCTACCCTGAGGTAGAATTTGACATGCACACTGTGTCCTCCAGGCTCTCCTCTCTACATGGTCTGTCTGAATCCTACCATCTGAACAATAAGCACTCTGTCTGCCTGGCCCTGGGCCTGCTTGTTCAATCTATCATGTACTGTACTCCAGGCGAGCAGTGTGACGTCAGCGCCAGCATGTGTGAGTCTGTGTATGTGATAGGATGAAGGAGACGGTGTGTGAAAATGAGGGGCTGTGAGGCGGCCAGTTTTGACAGCATGTTTCAGGTGTGTTTGAGATAACATGAGTTACACAAACGTATTCTGTTTTCTAATGAGTGCGACTTATTAAACTGGACAAGAGTGTATTATAAGGGGAAGTCGTTGCCAGCTGTGTTTGTGTGTTTGTTGGTGTTTGTGATGCAGACACACACACAGAGGGACACCGCAGTACCAGGAGGGGTTCTGTGTCCTTGCGTGTTGGCAGCCCTACGTGTGTGTCAGAACAATCAGGCCTTTTGTGTCAGTGAAGGCGCAAATTGCAAAGCCGCCTGAATGTTTATGATTGTTTACTTAAGTGCATGTGTGTGTTAGTGCGTGTGCACATGTAGAAATAAATGCATGCATGTTTGTCTTCTATTTTTATGAAGCCTGCGTGATATGTTTTCTTGCCTCGTTCTGTGTGTGTTTCACGGAGACACAAAGTACTTGGCAGAGCTGTTTTGTCCAAAGTTTTGTGTTTGTGTGCTCAGAGAGTGCAGCAGCCAGAAGTTGTTGTACTTTTATTGCTTCGCTGTTTTCATTCTCGTCAATTATTTAATCTAATACTCGAGGTGCAGCAATAGAGGTGTGTGAGTATGCGTGCATGAGTGTGTTTGTTTGAGTGTGGAAGGACAAACTCTCGCTCTGAAAATACTTAATCTTAATGAGGTTATATAAAACAGTCAGGCTGAAACTTGTTCATTAAAGACACAATGAGTAGGATTTTTAGTTTTTTTGGTTTATAAAAAACATCTTGATAAACAAAAAGCTTTTCTAGGATGCATGCTTGTTATCTTTAACCAAGCTGTTTTTACAGAGTTTTATCCTGATGGCGAGGGACCACACTCCCCCCTGCCTAAAGGCTTAAGCCAAAAGATATTTGTATCACAACAAAAAAACTAAAAATCAGGGTTTAAAACTCACCTGCCCAGAATCAGTGTTGGTTTATCTTTTCTATGATAAGTAAGGTCCAGTGCTGTCTGATGTGATGACGGTTCAAGTTTTTCCAAAATAGTTATGCAGTTAAAAAAAAAAAAACTATGAAATATTGAGACTTTACCTCATTAATTGCAGCTGAAACTTTACTGTCCTGTTCCATTGGGCTGACGAAAAAAAAAAAAAAAACTAAAGAAGCAAGGGTTGGGTGATGTGGACTAAAAAATGCAATACTCTTAAATTCCCTTTGTTTATACTCTGTATATTTTTATACTTTTTCTGTCAAGAAATAACAAAACAAAGTAGCAATGCTCACAGTTAGCTTTCTAACTGAGTGATTGATAGATAGATAGATAGATAGATAGATAGATAGATAGATAGACATGTGGTCAAACATTTTTTGTACCCTTCCATTAAAAGAAAAACCCACAATGGTCACTGAAATAACTTCAAACTGACAAAAGGAATAATAAATAAATAAAAATTTACTGAAAATTAAAAATAATGAAATTAGCCTGGACAAAAATGATGGTACCCCTAGAAAAGATTGAAAATGATTTGACCATAGGGACGTGTTAAACTAAGGTGTGTCCTGTAATTAGTATCATAGGTGTCTTCAAACTTGTAATCAGTCAGTCTGCCTATTTAAAGGGGGGAAAGTAGTCACTGTGCTGTTTGGTATCGTGGTGTGTACCACACTGTACATGGACCACAGAAAGCTAAGGAGAGAGTTATCTCAGGAGATTAGAAGTAGGGGTGTCGCGATCCGATATTGATATCGGATATCGGTCTGATATCAGCAAAAAAACAAATATCGGATAATATCGGCCTGCATCTAAAATCTCCGATATAAGCTCTCCGATTCAAGCAGTCCATTCTAATTTATTTTTTATTTGTTTAATTCAGTTGTAGAATATGCTTATGTTTAAGTTAAACACGGTGGTTATTTTGCTATTTAAAAATATATGTTTTTGTTTTTATTGGATTTATTGAGGTTACTTTTCAGGGTCTTCTAATTTATTTTTTATTTATTTTATTTAATTGTAGTATATTCTTATGTTTAAGTTAAAATTTATTTAACCCATTGGTTAATAACAAATGGGTCAGTTTTTCTCATACCTACTACTGCTGACTACTGTTCTCTTTTTGAGTAATCTCATCTGATCAAGCCTTTTCTTACAGTCCATACTACAAAATAAGTAATAAAAGTATGTATGATTCCTGCTGATATCGTATCGTATCGATATCGGTATCGGCCAATAGAGGTGAAAAAGTTGTATCAGGACACCCCTAATTAGAAGGATAATTATAGACAAGCATGTTAAAGGTAAATGCTATAAGACCATCTCCAAGCAGCTTGATGTTCCTGTGACTACAGTTGCACATATTATTCAGAAGTTTAAGGTCCACGGGACTGTAGCCAACTTCCCTGGACGTGGCCGCATGAGGGAAATTGATGACAATCAATCAAAAGGTTGTGCAACAAAATATAAAGTTAAGGGTCCCATCATAATTGTCCAGGCCAGTTTCATTATTTTGTTTTTTTAAAATGATTCTGTTGAACCACAATTCAGAAGTAATGTCTGATTTTCATTAGTTAGTTTTCAGTAAATTTTTATTTATTCTTACTTTTGTCAGTTTCAAGTTATTTCAGTGACCATTGTGGGTTTTCTTTCTTAAATGGAAGGGTACCAACAATTTTGTCCACGTGTGTAGATAGATAGATAGACAGACAGACAGACAGACCTCCTTTCTGTCCCAAGCAGTGACTGAAATTCTTCTTTGACATGACTCGGAACAATGAATATAACAAAAAAAAACATTTTAAACATGTAAAAACATCAAGTACATGCATTCAAAAGCTTCATTGCCCAGAACACAGTTCTGCTAATAAAAACAGGTATGGCGCCTCGTCAGTCTGATATTGTTCAGGGTGGTAGTTGCAAACTGAATATGTTTTTTCTTTGACGTTTTTGGGCCAGTGGGACCAGTGATGGAGGGAATGAGATCAGTCCTCTGTGATCAGGGAGGCGTTTCTGATCATATAGAAGCTATATAAAATATCTATAGAGAGGAGTTTGTGCTGAACTGATGATTTCACTGATCTGATGAACACTGTGGGAGTTTTGTTTCATGTTTGGTGGTGACAGAGTTATAACAGATTGAAATATTGGAGGTGAGAGTTGATTTGATTAAAAAAAGTAAGATTACTAGATTAACTGCAATTCTTGTCAAATGCTTAGAATAATATTAGTAACTAACACCAAACTCAATCTTGTCTCCAGTGTCTTGCATGTCTTCTGGCACCATGCTCGTGGCTTCACAGCTGTGGAAAATATAATCTCACCAGGCAGAAGAGTCAAAACAGCACTACCCCAAAGCATGGCTCAAGTTCATGTCCCTATTTATCTAAGTATCTAGCTAAAATAAAAAGACTGAGTTCATTAATGATTCATACACACTGCTGACTAACGATTAAAGGTCTATTGGTCTGTCAGCTCTCTCCTCATGTGTGTCTCTGCATGTGCGCTCCTTGGTTTTTAAAGATGTTAATCCTAACAGGCAGGTCACAGTTCAGGTTACACCTGGGTGCCGGTCTTCCCTTCAGGTGCAGGATTTGGATGACAGAGATAGAGAGATGGAAGAGGGATGGAGGAGTGTCTTTCCTCTCTTCCTCTCATCCGCTGTCCCGCCTTCCCTCTTTTTTTTTTTCTTTTAGCTTTCGGTGTGTAAGTTACAGAGACAGGGAGAGGAGGCACAGACTGGCACTTGAATATTTTCCACTCCAGAAACATGGCAGCAAATCAGGCCCCTGGGTCAGTGTGTAAAAACATGTGAGAGATAAATAGATAAGTGGAAGTAGATTTAAAAATAGAGAACAATTGAAGCATTTTTACGTTTTACCTATGAAATCTAGTTTTCAGAGCAACTATGACAAAGTAATGCCAGCTTTCCCTGACAAGGATAACATCATTTTACCAATAAAAATAATAAGATTTACCAAATTTACATTACAAATGATGTTAAGTTGTCTTACAAATAATGTCAAGTTTAATATAACTTCGTATTTTTTGGAAGACGTAAAATATATGTATTGATATTACAAATAGAATTTTTACACAAATATATTCAGCTTTTCCTATTAACCAAATTTCTACAATAACAACCAGTTTCATACAATTATACTCTTATAACTTACAATTTTTTCTAAAAGACAAACAGGTTTTTCATAACAAACAATAATAAGTTTTCTTAAAAAATATTGTAATAATTACTTTTCCCAGCCCAAAATTTCAAGTTTTTTGAGAAGATGACATATTTCCCGAACAAATACTGTAAAGTGGTCCAGAGAAAAAATGACTAAACTTCTCTAGCAAGTAATTCTTACTCTGCCTTACTTTTAATAATATGATAATAATATAATTACAATGACAAAAAATACAAAGTTTTCATAAGATATCACATAAAGTACTACATTTTAGTATCAGTAAGTAATACGTTTCCCTTATAAATATCATGTTTCTCAACTAACTAGAATAATTTTTTATAGAAATTTCAAGTTCGTCCTACAAAGACAGTTTTCCTAATAACAATAAACACTTTCTCTCAATAAATAATACCAAGTTTTCTTTGCACATGTTTAGTTTTTGTAACAACTAAAAAGTTTTTCCAACAATGAAACTTCTTACCCAACCAATAAAACAAAGTTTGTAATTTTTAACACAAAATGTCAATTAAAAATAACTTTTTAATTTTTTATTGACTTGTGGAAACTTAATTATGACTGGCTGTAGTTACTGATGATGACTTATTGGCTGTTAGTCATAGTTTTACTCAAAATTACTCTACAAACAATAGAAACCATGGTCAGTTTTAATGTAAAACAGTCTACAGAGTTAAGTCAAAGCTCTGGAAACTTTTGGTTTGTGTTGACCATATTGTCTCCTGTCTGGACATCAATAATTCTTATATCCTTGCTGGTCTTGCCTTTTATGCTTCAGGTTTTTTTTTTTTTAACATAATAATCTTATTCTGCTTCATTGTACTCTTTAAATGTCTTGACAGGTACAAGATTGTGCCAGAAGTATTAAAATGTTTAATTAAGAAAGAGCCTGGAGGTCGTGTTTGATTTTGTACGCCATTGCCTAAGATGCATCAGTATTAATGTAAGTTTGTTTTACAAGCAGCTTCTGCCTCCTCAGACAGCACTGAACACACCACAGACTGTTGACTGTAAGAATACTGTAAATGCTGCTCGGACCAGTTGATGTGCTGACTGCGTGAAGAGTTACAATCACTGCTCAGCACTTAATGTTATTACACCTGGATTGGAACTGGGCGACTGATGCATTTCTAATTTGATTACTCAAACTTGGCGTCAGGCCTGTCCTTATGGGTCAGGATCAGTCAGAGTCAAACAAAAAAGCACCCTGCCAAGTGTTTCCTGTGCGAGATTTTCATTTACTGTATATAAAAAAATGCAACCAGGACTTTTTGTGCCAACTGGCTGCAAAAAAAAAAAAAAAAAATGCTTTGCCTGGCAATCCCAGCGTAGAAAAAGTGCGAGCGAGGGGGCCTGATGGATCACTAAGATGGATTGAGATATAGGGGGGTGTAAAATGTAGAGCAGGAGGAAATCAGGAAGATGGGAAGAGGGATGGATCAAAGTGGGGAGACGGGGAGAAGGGTCAGGAGGAGGCGAGGAGAGGAGGAAAGATGGATGGATGGAGCTGAAACCAGCAGATGTGGAGCAGAGAAATGAGAAGACTGATGGAGGCCGATATGACCGGGACTAGATGGATGAAAGAATAAGGAGGGCGGATGGAGACGGAGGGGAGAGAGATTGTATAGCAGGGGAAGACTAGGGATTAAGGAAGGATAAAGGAAGAAATGGAGAGATTCTGCTGGTAACATGTTGCATTGTTGTTTGATTTTGAGGCGGATATGATTTTCTAGATGAGCTGGTAACAGAATCATTAAAGAAAGCTTTAATGTCAGTGCTTTAGTTCATATTTTGTAGGTTTTCAACAGGAATACTGCTTGGTTTTTCGAGTTAAAAACTCAAACTTGGGTGTAAATCTTTTGGAAGGAAGCTGCAGATGAGGCAAAGAAGAGGGAGGAGAGGGATTTATGGAAAGAGATTCAAAGAGAAGTCACTGCGCACACACACACACACACACACGCTCACACAGATTCTGCAAACATTTGGAGCATTCCTCAGGAGTCACGCTTCTCAGCTGCAGATCCCTGCAAAATCTGCTGTGTCCTCTCAATTTTCTGATGAAATCATTGTCATCCTGATACAAACATTTGTGAGCCATCCAGGCCTCATACTCAGCATCTGATCAGTGGATGAGGATGTCGACCCATGCTGCCTTTATCTTTTTTAAAGCCAGCATTAAAGCAATGCAACACCTTAGCCAATGATAGTATAATTTCTATACTAGCTGCAAGATAAATCAAGGTTAAACTCATCTCTCCATTGCCAAAAGGCTGATGTGCTTTAACAAGGCAAGTTTTGGCCAGCACTAATGATCAACGTTGTTACAGGCAGCAACAAATATGATCATACCTGAAGTGTTGGTTAGAAATCCCTCAGTGTACTTGTGGAAATACCGTCTCCAGCCTTCTTCAGGTTAGGATTTCCTGCAATACTAAAAAGGTTGGCTTGATCTACCTGCTCAGATTCACAGCTATACCACTGATAGTTACTGTTCAATGGATATTTTTTAAATTTGCCCACATTCAAGTACGTAGAGTTAATCCATCAAAGTGATAAAAAGATTAAAATACAGAATCAATGGATTTCAAGTCATCACACCAGAATTGAAACAATTTGAATATTTCATTAATACTGAAACCAGACAGTTGAATAAAAAAAAAGTCAGACCTAGCTGACCTTGTAAAGCACATTCACTGCCTCACTCTGGATTGGCCAGTTCGATTTATCTTATGGGTCAGTGAAGCTGTCTGCTTTGTCAGATTAAGGCCTGATGCACATCTAGTCATGAAGATCTACTAAGAATGTTTAAAACCTCCCAGTAGATCAAGATCTACATGTTGGTGACCCCTGAGAACTTTTATCAAAAGTTCCTGTTTGGGCAACAATCAGTCAACCAATCAATCAATATTTGTGTAGCGTCAATTCATTACAAAAGTCATCTCAAGACACTAAAGCCATGCTCTTTGTTTTACAGATATACACACAGTATATGCATATACACATGTGTAAAAATACACGTGTTCATATACATACATCCAAACCCAACATGAATCCACCGTGAGCACTGAGCCAACAATAAATTATTTTGGTTCAGACAGCAAATTAATTGAGTTTTCTTAATTAATCTGCTGATCTGACTTTTTTTAGTCTGGACCTCAGTCTGAATCAGGGGTACATGTGTACTCAGCTGGCAGCCACTGACCATGCATGCCTTGGTGGAGGCTTGTGCTCCCTGAACACATCTAGTTTAGGCCCCATTTACAGAAACTGAAAGGTTTTTCCTTTCAAAAGCACTCTGTGTTCAACACAAAATATCATGGCGGAAGCACTGAAGGGCAGCGCCACCTCAAACTTGAAGGCAGATGTCTGGATGCATTTTGGATTTAAAAAACACGAAGGCAGCAATGAACCGGACAAGAGTAAAACTATATGCAAGATATGCAGCGTGCAGGTGACATATTGTGGAAACACAGCAAATCTCCAAAAAAATCCAAACACAGTCTGCAAAGATGTTGGATCGAAGCAAACACAGCGTGTGAAGGCATTTGTATGTAAGTTACCAGCAAACTCTCCACAAGCCCAGAAAATAACCAATGCTGTCGCAGCATTCATATGACAGGACATACGACCATACAGCGTTGTTTGTAGCCACCTTATTTACACTGCCTGCCCTGTGGTTTGATTTGATTTAAATTATTACATTTTTCTTTTGGTGAGGTTATGTTAAATAACCTAAAATAAAAAGCACATGATTACTGTAACTGCTTTGGGCTCAATTCTTAATGTAAACATTAATATTTTTAATAATGCACAAAGTTAGTGTTAGTTTCTACTATTTACAGCATTAGTTCTCTGAGAATATCTTCCATATTCAAGTAAAGTTGGTACTCTGGCTGAAATATCCTTAACCGGATCAAATCAATCAAATTAAATTGTAAATGGAATCGGGCCCTTGCGTATCGAATTGATTCGGGAAGTCTGAATCGATACCCAGCTCTAGTTTTGACCCAGTTATGAAAATAAAATTACAAAGCAAAAATTAGAGCCAAAACAGAAACATGGTGCATCTGTGAATGTTAACAGATAAATGTTCATAGATCTTCACAAATATTCATGCTCATAAAGTTCTCTTGCTAAAAATACTGTTTTACCTTTTTCTTTAAGTATATGGGTTGAAATTGACCTGTCACACCATAGATGTTACCATAGTTAGTAATGTTAGAATCGAAAAATGTATAAACATATACCTCTACAATATGTGTTCTAACACCCCCTAGAAATAGTTAGGTAACAATACAACCTCTTATTTATTTATATGATTATCTTGAGGTTAATTTTACATTTTTTTTAAACTGAAATTAAAGGGTATACAGACAGAGAAAGGATCAAAGGCCCACACCAAAAGATACTAAAACCAATATTTTTATGGATAATGAAACCTGACAAGGTAACCAAGAGATAAGGGAAAAAAATGCATGATAGATAATTGTTTTTAGTGTAATTACAACTGACTTAAGGCACGGGTCAAAACTGACCCTAGCGTGTGTAGAGAAAGCTAACACAGTACAAGGGGCAAGTGAAAAAACTCACAACTTACTAGCTCAGTTTATCAAGCTAGGATCTTGCTTTTTTATAATTCACCATAGCAATAAGCATTATTAGTTGAAGCAGAGGGCAGGGATGGTGGAACCAAGAACAGGAACGTCTTTTCTTTGAAGATAATTTACCCACATTTCCATGCTCTCACCTTCAGAAGTGATGCTGTTGCCTCCCTTGCAGAAACAGAGGCAAAACTCTGGATCCAGTCTCTTTAATACACGTTACACAGATGACAGGTAGTGCTGACTCGGCTAGTTTAAAAAAAAAAAAAAACGAACAGTTAAACCAGCCTTCATGACTTCCCTTTGCGTGTTTCCTATTCTACAGTCAGCAATGAAGAAACTGAGGCTGCAGTGAGCTGAAGTGTCTTTGACTTCTAGACATGATGCACTATGGTCCTCTGAGTGAAAACATGTAGGCTCAGCAAGGTTTTAAGAGAGCATTTCATCAAAAAGAGGGTGTTTAAAACATGATTCAACGCCTTAGAAAACACAATCATCTCTGCCTAGCTGTGCATGCCTCGTCTTCCTCCGTCTGTTCCCTTCAGTCCGCACCACGTCAACCTCTGACTCATTATCCCTCTGTTATGTGTGCGCTTATGTCAGCAGACTGTACGCGAGTGTATCCAAGTCTATGTATGTATATGTGCCAATCTTCCTGCTTCTACTATTAGATTAAGTGTCAAATCTAGACATTGAAAAACTGAGACATTGAGGTGTTTTTTCCTCTATATTTTCAGCATATCTCTGAATTTTGATGTGGTCCTGTGTGGTTTTTTACACTTGAGTGCTTATCACTAACAGATGGCCCTCAAACCTGTGTGTTTATTTAGACAAGATGGAGGGGAAGGTGAGAAATGAAGGGGGGGTAAGGTAAGGTAAATACAGAAAATGACAGCAGGGGAGCAAAAAAGCAGATGGACAGAGAGGGAGGAGCAATATGAGAGCTATAGAGAGGGCAAGGAGATTTGTGGAGTGATTTTAGAAGGGAAAGTAGAGGGAGATAGCTGCTCCTGGGTGTCTCATAAAAGTTTAACTTCAACGCAAAGAAAGAGAAAGAAACAGCTCCTTTTGTCTCCTGCTTACAAAGCCACAGTGTTCATCTAACAAAGAAAAAAGGGGGGATTGAAAGTGAAAAGGAAAGAGAAAGCTTCTCTTTTCTACAAGGCTGTGATTTGTGAGCTCTCTCACTCACTCTCCCTTTTTCTGCAAGTGTGTGGAGGCCAGCGGTAGCCATGTCTTTCCTTATAAGGAGTGTGTTTGTGGAGAGTTAGTGAGGAATGAACAGAATTACAGTGCAGTCCACTCCCCCTCCTTCTTCTGCTCCTTCATCTACTGTGTCTTTGCCCTCTCTGACCCTCTTAAATCAATCCATACACTACTTAAGTTATATGTTTATCCATGTGTTTCAAAGAGCTTTTCATCTGTAATGTGTGTGGTGTTAAATCAGCAGTGTGCCATGTGTTTCACTCTTACTCTTCAGTGCTGTCCTACTGTGATTGAACTATCTCTCGATAACCTCATCATGATGTCACAGATATAGGTGATTGTTTTACCTGACCTTTAACCTTGTATTTAAAGGAATGCTGGGACCTCAGTGACACCTAATAGCTACAGATGCCCTCAATGCAGATGCATAAATGCATTTTATAGAAACACAAGGTACTTTGCCATATTGAAAGGATAAACACTCAGTAAAGAGACCCGTAACCCCCCACTTGAGTTACAAAATCTTCTGCATGGCCCTGCGTTACCATATCATAACCACCACCCACTGACCCAGGCTCAATCTGCTCCAGGTTGTGATAATGCTGTTGCCATCCACTCTACCACTCTTACCGGCCCTCCAACCCCACTACGTAAACTGATGAGCTGCAAGAGTCAGAAGATCACTGTGGTCATCAGGTGGGGACCTCCTGTCTTAAGCCGCATTCACACAGAACGCGACTTGGTGACCAAGATCACGTCGCCCACCCAAGTTGCGTCGTCATCGCTTCGCTCAGTGACATCACGCCTGCTCGAGTTTCACCCTGTGATCATATTATATCATGTAGTAGGATGTATTAGCTGACATTATTCCAACTGTGTCCTTTTCACTCACCTACCAACCACAAAACACTGCAGCTGATGGCCCTGCAGCAGCAGTAGGAGTAGGGAGTTCTCTGGAGTCCCGTCTAGGTGGAGCTAATATACTCACTAACTTAATCCACATGGACATGGATTGTCACTCTGTGAACCATAATAAAAACAGTCTGTCACGGGTGTCGTCACACACCTACACAACGCTGATCGGATGTCATGGCACAGCCACACGCAACTTGCCTGGAAAGTTCAAATTTTTCAACTTTGGCGACCAAACGCCGCAACCTGGTCACGCGTCCAAAACGACCCCAAGAGTACTGGTCTACAGGGACAAGGGCGCTGCCATATTTCTCCCAAGTCGCCTAGATCTCATCTGTCGCATCGTGGGAGGGTTGGCCCTGTCCCATTGCCGCTGTACATTGACTTTGCATGGAGAGTGGTCGCCCAGGTTGCCCAAGTCGTGTTCGGTGTGAATTTGGCTTTATTAGTTATTCCAGTAAACCCCCACAACAAGAGGCTGGCCAGTGAACTCCAGCATACCTACCCTACCACATGACCATAACAGCCCAAACAACTGTCATGACCTTGAAATCAGTGCTGCTATTGAGCCTCACAGGTCATCTGATCAAACCGCTGGTGCTTAAAAGTACATCAGGTTTGCAGGGGGAACAAAAACTTCACCTTTCCTTCTTCGGGGAAACAGCTCCGGAAACTTCGGTGGAAGATACATAACATGCTGGCTTGTGCAGAAGAAGAAAATCTCTTAATCTGCTCCAAAAGTTCACAAAAAGCACACACAGACTTTGTTGAAAGTCCTGTAGGTTGAAAATTGTAATCCATTTTAAGTCCTTGTTGATTTTTACTAAATAACCACTTAAAAAAACTTAAAAGCCTTAATAAGCTCTTACGAGCAGACAGCAATGATTAATGATGCATTCAGTCATTGCACACTTAGACAAATGAAAAAAAATGTTATCTTGATATGTTTAAATGAGATTTCAAGATTAAAAAAAAAAAACTAAATAGTATTTAGAAATACAAGAAAGCCAGCTAGAAGTGTATTATAGAATAATTTGTTGAAGTCTTTGACAATCAGCAGTTCCTTTGTCAAATGCTGATGGATTTACTTGAACATTCTGAAGGCCTCAGGCAGATATTTTTACCTGTCAATAACACAAACACAAAACCTGATTGGATAAAATTTTTCAATAAAATGAGTTGCAACTCGAGTCAGAGAGAAACTACAAAATAAAGACAGTAAACTAGCTGTAACAATGTCGAATAATGCTTATAGTATTGACAGGAAATTGTATTAAAAGTGTGAATCTGTGTTTTGGGCGAATTTTGCTCTGTTGGCCCACCACCACTGTGTTAAATGAATGTTAAAGCTGTTGTGTTTCCCTCCTTGACCCTGACGTCGCTCTTCAAACTGACTGATTAAGGTCAACATTTCTCTCCCCTCTTGGCTATTTTGCATTCATTCCTCCCCTCATTAAGTCTCCTGCTCCTTCATCTCCTTTTCTCGCCTTCCTCTTGTATTGTCAGACACAATCTGATGCTATTTTCTCCCACCAGCCCATTGGGGAAAACATGGGAATTTCTCGTTTGGTTTTTATTGTATTTCCTTTTTTTTATTGTCCTCTTCATCCTCAGAGAAATAAGAACGAGTGTTAATCTTCTTGTTTGATGTCTGAGTGGGCGATGCTCTCAAAGTGCTCGCGGTCATTTCACGCACACGTACACACACACTTACAGCATGAGCACTGCCTCTTACATTGTAGCCAGCCTGGTGTGTGTGTGTGTGTGTGTGTGTGTGTGTGCGTGCATGTGATGGTCCACCCATGTGAGTGACTCAGCCCGCAAGCGCAGAATAAGTGAGGGATGAGAAGGAGGAATAATAATGAAGAGATGGTTAATGTTGAAGGACAGATGAGCCCTGGCCTGAGGGAGGGCGGATGACAAGCGGATGGAAAAATTGTCACCATATTCACAACGGATTTTCATCTTTTTCCTTGTTTTTTATTTAATTTATCCTCAAAATATGGATAGGGGTTATGTTGTGTGCTCTGGGGTTGTCATGTTACTAGAGTTTTAAACTTTATCAAAATACCAGGAAAAAAATAAACTGTATGGATTATTGTTGATACTGATGTAGGGCCCTATAAAATCCGTGTTATTTTCCCAAATTCCGTTTTACTTTTTCCCATATCCTGTTTTTTTCTGTTTTAAATTTTTGAGAATTCGATTTTAAGTATTTTATGCAAATATAACCCCGAGACACAGTATAAAGTAATGAAGTATAGTCACTCACTCTTCAGGTGGTCCTCACATGTGTCTTTGTGTGTCCATTCAACAGTGTGTTGACAAGACTTTCAGAACATTTGATCGCCTGACTCGTAATAATCATTGGCATACTGCTCTGCCCTGTACTTTGGAGTTTGCCGGGAGTTTCGTAGCTTCTTTGCCAACTTAGCCGCCACTCGAGATCGCTTGAGTCGCTCGCATCGCCCCTTGACGACAGCGATTATTGAAAATGAATGGCAGCTGGATGCTGAGGACACACAGATTGCTTGTGGTGTGAACCCAGGGTCAGCCGGTGTCTCAAACAGCCGCTGTGACATGTTGACATCATTAATGAGGAAAGACGAGGGGGAGAGGAAGTAAAGCATGTACTGTCCGCAGCCTTAGTGACCACCTAGGGGCGTTGGTGGCGCAGCTGGATAATGCGCTTGGTCAGTGATTGGGAGGTTGCAGGTTCAAGCCCAGCCCTGGCGACACATGGCGATGTGTCCTTGGGCAAGACACTTAAACCAAAGTTGCTCCCACTGCTGCATCAGTGGGGTGTAAATGGGCATGAAAGGGTGTGACTGTGTTAGCTGATACTGATTCATAACTAACATAGAAACTAACATCGGTGAGTGAATGTGAGAGCAAATGGGTGTGAATAGGTAAGTGTGACCTGCGGTGTGAAGCAGCTTTGAGTAGTCAAAGACTAGAAAAGCGCTATATAAGCTCAAGTCCATTTACCATTTACCACTTACCAACTCAGAGCATTTTCCTGAGAGATACCTTTAAGTCAGAAAAAAATGCTTTTACGTAAAATGTCGGCCATTTCCATGATATTAAATTCCGTGTTTAATGTCCAATTCCGTGATTCCATCTGCGATTCCATGATGGTGGATTTTATAGGGACCTACTGATGCAGCAAGTTAAAGTCAGGGGCACCTAATATCTGGTCTTTCTTGTTTTTAGTGAAAACAAGAAAAATTAAAAATTAAATAGGACAAAATTCCTGAAAATATCAATGTGGCGCCACAACATGATATGATATTATCACGATGTTTGGGTCTATATTCTATAGACTCTTCCCCTTGGCCCTCAAAACAGAGAGCCAAGGGGAAGGAGTAAGACGAAGGAGTAAAATGAAGGGGAAGGACTAAGGGGTACAATTGGGATTCACCCCAAGTCTGAAACGATAATGTGTTGGTACATGAGGCTTAGCATGTTTCTGTCAGGCACGTGTATTTGCATTCCTCTGTTTTAAGTTTTGGCCCACCCTCTGAGCCCCCTGCAATGTGACGTCTGTGACCGGGTCAAAGGTGGCGACAGCAGAGATGATGCAGCTGAAACTGAGAGGAAAAAAATGCACTAACCCTCTGAACCACCCTTCCTCTCCTTCCCTCTCCTGCTCGACACAGTTAACTTTTTGTTTTTCTCAAACTTTCCTCGCTGCCCTCTTCTTATCTGCCTCTCTGTTTTTGTTTCCTTCTGCTTGCTTCCTTTTTAAAATTCACTCCCTCTTTTCCTTCGCTCTCTCTTGTGGTCTGGCATTTCTCTGCTCTACATTCCAGCTGTATGTGTGTGTTTGCGTGTGTTTGTGTGTTACGGGAAGTACTGGCACAAGCCCGTGTGTGTGAGTGATGCTGAATTCTTTATGTGTAACCCTTTGATGTCTCATATATGTATTCATACTTTATTAGCTTTACCTCATACAGAAGGAAATGCTCATTTTCTGTGTGCAGCATTAAAGCTGTGTGTGTGTTTGTGTGCATTTGTGTGGTATTTCCTCAATGCCGCCACACTTCCATATCCTTTATGTGACTGTATGTATGTGTGTGACTGATTAGAGGACATTATGATGGATGTTAGCATGCATATGATTCTCCAGTGCATAAATAGCATGCGGTACACTAAACATGTTAGATTAATGAGCGTCAGTCTATGTCTGTGTTTTTCTTTATCTTTTCATCCATTTTGCACACACGTATGTTACATTTGATGCATACATACTGTTCATATGTGACCATGCAGTGTTATGTTATCAACTAGTTCACTTAATTGCTTTTTAATGCATTCAAGCCGGCAACAGCCAGGGTCAGAAGCATTATGTTTTCAGGTTGTTTGTTCGTCTGTTTGTCAGTGTTAATTTTGTTGACTAATTATTTCCGTCATAGTTTTCGTCAACAACCTTTTTTCTCCTGACAAAAACTAGACTATAACTAAAAAAAACAAGTGTACATTGACAAAAAACGAAACTAAATTAACTGACATTTTCATCAACAGATAAAAACTGGACTAAAATTTTTGACTGAGACTTAATCTGATTGGATAATTTTGTCATGTAGAAAGTGGAGACAAGTTAGGAATATATCCAATCACAGCTGCTTTGGTTGTGTATCAAGGTTGGATGAGTTAATAGGAACATCCAATCACAACTGTCTTAGCTTCATGGTGGCGGGATCCAAGTATCAAACATGACTTCAGAAATTTAAGGAAGCATAAAAAATGCCTTACACTTCATAATTCATATTTTTAGTCGACTAACTTTGCAGCAGATTTTGTCGACTTAAATGTGAAATTTCATCAACTAAAACTAGACTAAAATTAAAACAATTTAAATGACTAAATTATGACTAAAACTAAAAGATATTTTAAGCAAAAGACTAAAACTAAATTAAAGTGCTGACAAAAATTAACACTGCTGTTTGTCCCTTTATGGATCTGTACCTTTGTTTGTTCGACCGTCCACACAAAGGACAGATTCTTGAAAACAAGATATCTTAACATGTCTATGAGGGATTTATTTATTTATTTATTTAAATAGAGGACAGTGCACATTCACGAACATTGACATGTAAATGTGCCAGATTATAGCCACAGGCTAATTTCCATCTGTAGTCCCCAGCAGGTTGATGTAATGCATTTGTACAGGTGTGTACAATCTTAAAAAACATAAAGTACATAAAACAACGGTAACAAGCAGCAGCAGGATGACCGACAAACATAGCATGAAATTTACATTGAATTACAGGGCACACATACAACAACACAAATGATATGCTCAAGACAAATCATAACAAAGAGACCCTCAGGGTTAAAGTGCATGAGCTGTTTATTGTGCAAAATGCAGTGTTAAAGTGCTGAAGTATTGCACATCATAATAAAAGTGCTAATGTATGATTGCACACTTGCCCACACCAGTTTTATTGCACAGGCTGTGCATAGGCAGACTTGTTTATGCACAGTATTGGACATGGTTAGCATACACAGATGTAATCATGCACCAAAACTGCACTTAGATTACACACGTAGAGGTATTTATGTACTCACATTAAGGATAGATGTTTATAAATGGTTACAGGTCTGGTTTGTCCTGAGCCACACCTTCAGATGACCCTTTAAAGCTGCAAAGCTGGAACACTCTCTGACTGATAGTGGTAAACAGTTCCTTAATGTGGCACCTCTGAACAACAGAACATTTTGACTAAAGCTGGTTCGTCTGAGGGGAAGCTGTAACCTGTGGTTACTTTCTGTCTGATAAACTCATTCAGTGGAGGAGGGGCCAGCCCATGCAGAACTTTATGAGACATACAGCCAATTTTGAGATTCTGGAAGTTGTCGAGGTTTAACATATTGTACTTGGAAAGGATTTCTTCAAACTTTTAGTAAATGTCTACTTGGATTCAAGGATAGACTGATCATAAGTCGAAGTCAAATAAAATCTGGTGTAAAATCCAGTTTTTATCACTTTGAGGATCCAAGATTAAATCATTTCTCTCTTCCTGATTTTAAACTTGTTAATCAGGAGCAAGTTAACGCCAGAAAATAAAATTAAACCGTATTACTGTCATTCATTTTCTTTGTCAAAAAACAGAAGAACAGATTTTTGTGCAGATTCTTGCACCATTTCCTCATTTGGGTGGATCATTGTTTGAATGTTTGAGAGAAGAATCACAGCTGGAGCAGAGACAAAGGGATTAAACCACAAAGAGAATATTTAAGAGGGAAAAGGATGCAGCCTCTTTAGGAAAGTCTTATAAATGTCAGTCAGCCCTCAACATCTGTGCGTGTGAGGAGCTGTTCAAGTCAGCAGACAAACCTGCTCACACACAAACACACGCAGACATACAAGAGGGAAATCAAATGACCGAATATAAAAAGACTGACAAATATATAAAACAAAGTAGGGCAGTCTAGACAGGGCATAAATATCTCACTGTTCTCAAACAAAAATGAGATTTATTACAAAACGCGGTTGTTTTGATTCATCCTTTTAATGTCTCTCAGTCAAAGCAGCATCTTTCCTTATTTAACCTCTCTTGTTTCCTCGCCCTCCCTCCCTCACCTCCTCAGTACCTGTGTTATTTCTATCTCTGTGAGTGCACTGTGACTCATGTGGCGATGACCTGGCTGTTGTTGGGGTTACGAGTGACGTATTTTTAAGAACAGCGGGACATCGTAGTGACAACACGCTCAAATACACACAACTTAAACTCCTCTTTTGTCCGAGTCAGAGGGAGTCATGTCACTTTGTCCTCAGCCATGAAGGTGGTGGTACGTACCTGCCAACACACTTCTGTAACACGCTCACTCACCGTCTCAGGATGACATACACCGACTGCATCCTGTTGGAGTCAGCCAGTCCCTCTGAGACACATTGTTCCAAGTAAGAAGAGGTCAAAGTCTTATTTGAAACTGTGGCATGGATTCGTGGATCATGCTGGTTCTCTATGAGCTTAACAGGCATTTTCCAAACCAAATCACAATCTAACAGCATTGTTAGCACTGTGCAGTATCATGCTGTTAATATGATTTCTTTTATATAATATTGCTATAAAGATTATGAAATCAATCAACCAAACTGTATTTGTATAGCACTTTTCATACAAAGTTTTGGAGCACATAGTGCTTTATTTAAAAAGAAAAATCAATAGATAAAAGTGGAAAATTTAATACAAAGAAAATACAAGACCCCTCCCACCCTCACAATCCACATGCAGTATACACACTCACTTATGCACACACACAAAGACTTGAAGAGGAGATTCCAGCAGAAAACAGAATTAGAGGATTAAGGAAATGCTTTCTTGAATTAAAAATGAGGAAACAAAGGAGCTAAGACTAAAATGACAATAAATAATAATGATAAGAAATGAGATAAAAATACTACAGGGAAAAATAAATAGATAAATAAATAATATAACATTTAACATAATAATATAGTAAAATGAGATAGCCAAACACCAAATGTGTAATAAAATCTGCTCAAGTAGGATAATAAACAGAAGATGGATCAACAGAGAATGAAATTCTGGACAATAAATCTGAACTAAAATGGAGAACTCAAACAGATTAAGAGGGTTAAAATAAATAAGATTGAAGAATAACAATAAATATAATGAATAGAATAAAAAGTAGGTCTTTAGGTTGCTTTTAAAAATAGGAACAGTAGGTGCTATAACAGAGGACTCGATCCCTATTCTCTTTACAAAGTTGTAACACTTTCAAGAGCATTTTCCTGTTGGCACCCCGCTTTGCCCTAGAACAAAAATGTTTGATAAAACGTGTACATCAGGTCAGAGGAAATGTGATCCAACAAAGTTCAGCGCTCCTATCTCTCCATTCCTCTCTCACACTGCAGCTGTGGGTGCACACACACACATTTAGTTAGCATTTTGTCCAGTATTTAGATTCTTTTCCTGTATTTATTTTACTTTATAAAGTCAAAAGAAGAGTATGTAAGCTTTTGTAGAGAGCTGAGTCTAAGATATCCTGGTGTTATAAGAGATTTAAGTAACTTGAAAAGAGTCAAAGTATGTTTTAACAAGGGATGGAATCAAAAACAAATAACTTAAGGAATTGATATCATTTTCTCTTGACAATTACCATATTTATTTCTTTCACTAAGTGAAAGAAGGCAAAGCCTAAGAAGGGCTTAGCCATTAGAATTAATTTAGTGTTGTTGACAACATGGTGCTGAGCAGCTCTGAACTTACCGATCATTACAAAGTAGACCCATCAACCCATAAGCGAAGGTCAAAGATCAAGGTCGTGTATCTCTTGTTTATCCTTTTCTTTTAAATGAGACAACTCCAGGCTTTGAGGGATTTTTGTACAAATGTTCACTCTGACTGGAAAGTATGCTAATTTAATGTTGAAGATCATTAGTGGGGTTTTTGTACTCATGATCATCCTTCACTCATGAACATGATTTCTCAGGAACTTTTAATTTCCTTTTTGTTAAAGTAAAAAGATGTCTTACCCGATTCTCACTTGCAAAGAAGCCCTAGAACACAGGTGTCAAACTGATCCAGTAAAGGGCCACTGTGGCCGCAGGTTTTCATTCCATCCAAGCAAGAACACAGCTGATGCAAATTATTCAATCAACTGGATTGTCTTTACACAGTTGATTTGTTGGATTAGGTGTGTTCTTGCTTGGTTGGAATGAAAACCTGCAGCCACAGTGGCCCTTTACTGGATCAGTTTGACACCCCTGCCCTAGAATTTCCCTGAACTACATATGTGAATGCAACCCCTGCTTCCCTCTTGTAATTCCCCCAACCATATCAATCTTTTTTTTCTTCCAGCATCTTCAGTGCACCATCCAGGCTCTGCAAGATGAGCTCCGCATCCAGAGAGACCTCAACCAGCTCTTTCAGTCCGATTTCTCTGAATCCGGCCTTTTCGGAAACCAGCCAATCCCCCCTCAGGAAATGACGGAGGAGAACTTCCTGCGTCTGCACGGCGAGTATGAGCGACAGGTCAAGGAGCTCTTCCTCCTGAGAAAGACTCTGGAGGAAATGGAGCTGAGGATAGACACACAGAAACACACATTAAACGCAAGGTAATTGATTATTTTAAAGATTTTCAGAGAGCCTTCAGCAGGCATTGAAAGACTGTCTAACCTTTGCTGTCCTTCCAACAGGGATGAATCTATAAAGAAGTTGCTGGAGATGCTGCAGAGTAAAGGCCTGTCAGCAAGGGCAACCGAGGAGGACCACGAACGAACGAGGCGACTCGCAGACGCAGAGATGACGATCCACCAACTGGAGGGCCTGCTAGAGCAAAGAGACAAGGAGATGCTTCAGCTCAGAGAGGTGTGTGTGTGTTTGCAGTCAAGCATTCCCATGTGTGTGGGTTTGGTTGCGGAAGTGAGTGTGTGCAAATCAGGCCATGTCATATCCAAGCACGGCCCCTGGCTGCTTCTATTCCTGCCTCATAATTCAATTTGAACACAACACAGAAACACGCAAATACAGGAAGGTTCACTTTATCCTTTTTACCCACTCTCATGCACATTTTGTCTTTATCCAAAATCTCACTCAGCTGTCCCAAATCTAATAAAGCATATTTGATATTTAATATAACAGCTCCCTCTGGTGGTGAATTACTGCAAACACAAATCAATTTGATAAGCACTGAGACGTAGAAACACTGTACTTACTGCTTAGGAACTCATATTTTTCCAAATATTTTGAACTTTTAAAGAAATAACACACTTACTTATTGACAGACTGACAGAATTTTCAATACGAAGGGTATCTTCTAAACAGATATTTTTTTTCTAATTGTCAAAAATAACAATTATGTTACCCAAATGGAGCAACAATGATAATTAATCTGTGGGAAAAAATGGTGCAAATGCAAAAAAAGGGATTTGTACCTAACGCAGTGCCCTAAACAAACATGCAAATACTTTAAACTAATGTGATAGAAATTTCGAGGATAGCTTTTTCACTAAGCATTTCAAACATTCTGCTCAGACAATATAATGGTAATTTATTTAAGTGTTGTCTTTGATTATTGCAGTTTGATAGTAATAATCTTTGTTCCTTTATGTTGTCTTGTTAAGATCCCTACCATTTGCTAGCGGTTCTAGTTATTCTATAAATAAAGAAAAAAATCTAGAGATCTTTAATCAGCTTTTTATAATCAGCCCCAGATGCACTATAGAGCACAGCTGTGAGGGAGTGACACAAAAACACAGCAGTCAGAGCCAAAGAGGCACGCTTTAATGCATCACTGGCGGAGAACCAGGGTAAAAAAGCAGATGAAAATACAAATAGGTCATACATGACCATGAAAAACCGCAAAACACAAAAAATATCTGAAAGTCATGGCACAACTTTTTCAAAGATAGCTTCAAGTTAAATGGACGTCACATAGATAAATAATAAAAGATTGTTTGTTGAACTTTAGCTCGCAGACATCCAGTTTCA
Organism: Cetoscarus ocellatus; assembly: GCA_037902135.1. Taxonomy (NCBI): domain Eukaryota; kingdom Metazoa; phylum Chordata; class Actinopteri; order Labriformes; family Labridae; genus Cetoscarus; species Cetoscarus ocellatus. The sequence continues at coordinate 65,114 of JBAMNC010001370.1, read as the reverse complement.
CTGCTGACATTTTGTTTTTGGACATTAATTTTAATCGTACTAATTAACAGACTCGTCCTAAAAGTTTATTAGTTGAAACACTGATGTGAAAAGACTTTTTCTGTTCCATTTGTAAATAAAGAGGTCAGATGCTGCAGTGAGCGACCTCTGGTGAGAAGCATAGAAAGATTTTTAATTTAAGGCTTATGGATACCTCATGCCAGCCTTGCAGAGCAGATGGACCTGCCTGATTCTGAAATCATGCATATCCGTCTTGCCAGCCTCCATACATACAGTCGGCGTCTTGTCACAGTTGCGTCACAGTAGGGGGCGGGGCATTTTTTGGGGGAAAACAATATTTTCTTCCGTGGGCTGTCAGTGCCTGCAGCACTGACAGTCCACGGATTTCAAATTGTGATATCTATGCTAAACGTTAAAATGTCATTCATTGATTCTTTACAGCCAGTTGACATGGATAGATACATTAAAAAATTACCCTAGTAGGATCGGACTCTTGTCCTTATCTTATTAAGGAGTGGACGAATGATCCAACTCAATGGCCTGATTTGTCATTCCCTGACATCTTCTGTTACCTGGTTGAATAACCCGGTAAGAGGCAAAATCACATTTACTGATGAATTAAACCTAATATCTTTTTAATGTCTGACAAGGAATTTAGCATGTTTTAGTGAATACATTCACCACACTATGGTTGTTAATGCACAACAGCCATCATGAATTCCTTTGTTTTCAGTCTTGGTGAAAGTTTTTCCCATGTGGCAGCTGTTCTCTTTAAATAAGAAGCTTGTGTTTGCATGGGGATCACAGGCGACCAAACTCAGCCTCCCGCTGGATGGCTTGAAGCCACCACATTCTTCTCCTTGGCTCGGTGCATCGGTTAGGTAGGACAAAAAACTTGGGATTAGGATTTTTCACCTTATTTGTGGTGCAAAAAGGCACACAACAGCTCCTCGGCATTGTGGAAAGTGGTTTGTTTTCCCCCTCGGCACAAACCAGATGTGACGTTTTGTGGGCGTTTCTCTTTAGGCCGACTGTATCTATTGTCCAACGACTTCACTCGGCTAAATGCTTAACGGCCCCAATCAGAGAAGAGAGGCAGGAGCTGCAGAGTGCGGACGTTATGACAACAGGAAGTGACTGCATGTTTGAAAACAGTGCCGGCTTCTGAAGCGGTCTCAATATCTGCGTTTTTTTTATGAGAAATGGACTCAATTTATTCTTTAAAAGAGGAGGAAAGAATGTCACTTGAAGCTTGTCTTACGAGAAGTCATGATTTTGCTCTTCTCCTGACCGGGGATCACTGCAGGGAAACTGGGAGAGCGCGGAAATCCTCCACGGACATGCCGGTTAGTCTATGGTCGTCATAGTTTCTCAGTGATACTTGGCGAAATATGCTCTCCTCCGAAGTTTACCAGGAAAACTTGGAAGGGATTGTCTTTGACAAGGTTCATGTCACATATAAATGTTAAATGATACATCTGTGTGGTATAATTTAATGTGAAACGATAGTCTTCAGGTAGTTTAAGCTAACAGCTAATGGCCGTAGCGGCTAACTGTTGTTAGCTGTTAGCTAATGGCCGTTAACTGTTGTTAGCCGTTAGCTGTAGCACCTAATGGCTGTTAACTGTTTTTAGCCGTTAGCCGCTATGTGTAGCCGCTATGTATGTTACATCATATGTAGCAGCGTTGCTTGATATGGATTGGTCTGTGATGAGCGTGACTAGCGGAACGATCGTCCAATCACAAGCTGCTGTTGTTTTTGAAGGTTCTGCCCCTAAAAACATTGTCGAACGGCTCCTTCCCAGATGGATTAGTGAAATATTTGCAATATGAAACTGTCCATCTGGTGTGTCAGGTTAATCTCATGTTGCTACAATACAAAAAGTGATAAGACTGTATAGGAAAGACAGCAGATACTGGTGGATGTTCCTGCCAGGTCTGAATGGCTATAAATTAAATAAAGTCATAAAATGCTCCTGCATTAGACCCAAATTATGTTAAAAATTAGCTCATAAAGAAGCCCCGTTCTTACTTCCTTGTCAGGAAGTTTTATTTATGCGTGTGTGATGTTTTGCCTCCACTGTGGCTGTGGTGGAGACAGAATGACAGATGACAGAGCAGCCAGCACTTTTGTGCAAACGCAGTGTGAAAAGGACTTATGAAAAGATAAGTGATGTAAAAGATGTTCAAGCATAAGTTTTTGTTTCAAGAAAGTGTTATCAAAACAGTGCTCAAAGCAATAATTAATGATCGCATCCAACAAAAATGGACTTGAGTATGCATGATTGGAAAAGACTGTGCAGAGAAATTCATTAAACAACAAAGTATAAGTACTGGAGTGAAATTTCATAGAAATTACTGTATAGACAAGGTTCCTCATGACTCCTGAGGTACTGAAAATCAGACCGCTGGAGGAAATGGGGTGAGGCAAAAGCAAACTATGGATGCACTTCTTCTGTTCAGTTTTGAACTCATTTTGGAGCTCCGTCTGCAAGGCAAGTCAAGTTAAAATTGATTTATATAGCACATTTAAAAACATCACATGTCAACCAAAGTGCTGTTCAGCCACAAAGAGACAAACAAAATAGGAAAACAGCAATGAGAACACCATAAGGCGTAATAGAAACAAACTGAAATGGCTAAATGGGACAAGAAAACACAACAGCTAAGGGCAAACAAGATAAAAACTAAAGCCATAAAAACGAACGTGATGATAAAACAATAAAATGAAACAGAAGGCTCGGGTCAGTGTTATTGAAGGCCATTAAGAAGAAATGTGTCTTTATCAGTGACTGAGCAGATCTAATATGGAGAGGGTGCGAGTTCCAAAGCCTGGGAGCTGCCACTGCAAATGCTTGATCTCCTCTGGTTTTGAGATTTGATCTGGGCACCTCCAAGAGCAGTTGATTGGATGTCCTGAGAGATCTAGCTTGAGTGAACTGATGAACTAGATCAACAAAATATGAAGGTCCTAATCCATTTAAAACTTTAAAAGACAATCAAATTTTAAAATCAATCTTAAAACTTACAGGAAGCCAGTTGGTGTCATAACAACAGTTATGATCATATTTGGTTTAAAATCCAGTTTCACCTTTGTATATTATTCTAAAGTCATCTCCGGTACTAACTTGGGAAACAGACAGATACCTTTACAGAAAACCTAAAACAGCAGCCATGAAACAAATAAGACTAAAACCAATCAGCCCATCAGTTCAAGGATGGAACGGAACAATACAAAAAAAACTTAGAAATGGAGAGAATAACGCAGAATCAGAAATGAGGAAATATCGGTCTAATTTATACTTACACACATTATAAGGGTTCATATATTTCCTTTAAATTTACAGTGACGTTCCAGCAGACCCATAAAATGGAAATAAGACAGGAAATATGTATCACTATCTGAATACATAAATAAATAAACACTATAGTGAACTAGCAAAAGAAGTCACAACAACAGAGTGAATTATCAGTAACAAACAAATAATGGTTAAACGTCTTCATCATCCCTGAATCTGGTGAAAATTGTACATTATGCTATGTTCAGACATTGCTTGACTTCCACAGTCAAACTGTTCTGGAGTTTTTCACCACAAACCGATGAACAAAAACTGTTCTTCATCATACACACACAGGCAGATCTCAAATCAAACAATCCCCTTAAATTATAGCTTCCTTTCAGAAAATGTGTTCAGGATATTTTTCGGTAATTGTTAATTTTTAACTTTGAAATTGAGTGCGGATGAGAATTGAAAAAACTTTATTGACATTAGTGCCATCAGCGATTCTGCTTATCGTTCTGATATTTTAACGATTCCCTTTTCAATTCCTGCCGAATTCTGTGTGGGCAAAAGTTGGCCTGTAGGTTTTCAGTGGCAAACATACCAAACACATGACAGTCCTAAGTCAGTGCTCTTCTGCGTGGTTGCTGGTGTTTCCACCTACAGAAAGCTGAGCAGTCAGTGGCTTTTTTTGTCCTAAATGAAGCCACAATTTTGTCAGTTGAAGGAATTGATAAGCAAAAAGACTCTTGATATCAGTTCCTTGAGGGAGTTGTTATTGCTTTTCAAATGGAATTGGTTTTCAATTCCCATACTTCAACATGAGTTGTGCTGTTTAATGATTAACCAAATCTGCAAATTTTAATATTCTAAGTTGTAAGAATAGTGAAGTTGTGTGATCCCCACTTTCCTGCTCTGACAACCATCCTTACAGATCTTTTTTGGAGGATTAACAGTGAATGTAAATTACTCTCTTAACTGTTGTAGCACATGTGTAGTGTTTGCTTGTTTGGTTAACAGCATGCCAATAATAAAAAATCTTATTCTTAACTCAACCATTATGCATTTACAGTTCTGACTCATGCATAAACTTCATGCCACTGCACAACGAGCAACACATAACACAATAACAATTTTTGCCTCGTAATTATCTTCATCTTCACTTCTTCTCCCTGGCGTTTTCATAAATTAGCTCATACAAATCACAGGCATTTTAGCTTTAGCTTTTATACTCTTACTGTTTTATTTTAATGTGTTGTTTTTATTGTTATCTATTTATTTATTTATCTCTACGTATTTATTGTACAGCACTTTGATCAACTGCTGTCCTTATGAAGGTGCTCTATAAATAAAGTTTGACTTGACTTGACTTGACTTCATACTTTTACCTAACATGTATATACACACGCACCAAATGTATATATAAACATATAGACCATACATACCATACATTTGGAACAGTTTTTCTTCTCTGCAACCTTAGATTCTGTTACCTTTATAACCCCTCTGGGAATCAGTAAAGGTTTATCATATCCTGTAGTGATTCCATTCAAAATGATTGCAGCTTTTTATTGCTTCTGTACTTCTGAGATTCCTGCATCACTTCTACGTTGCTGCTAAGGAATAAAGAACAAGAAATCTATTTTAAAGAATTTCTCACTCAGTGTGTGTTTGTTGTTGATTGTGTGTAGGCTGCGATGACCATTCACAGCATTCATACCACAGCCTTGAGCCATGGCACCCGACCGCCCTTTTCCTCCCACATGTGTGTTTTTGTGCTCCCTGGCTCGTGCATTAGCCGCCTTTGTTGAAGTGTGTATCCTCCAAAGAGAGGCAGTGATGCGTTCACTGCCCTCTGCTTTCATTCCCTCCCTCTCTCCATCCTTTTCTGCCCCCTTTCTTACCCTCATTGTACTTTTACATATACAAATACAGCCCCCCCTTCATTCCGTCCCTCTTTTTGCTCTCACTTCATTTGACTTGTGAGTCATGATGTGGAAACATGGGGCATATGTACAGACATCTTTTGCATACGGTGCAGTGAATATGGAATTTTTTTGGTGATCTTCAGTAGTTAAGGATTTTCTTTTTGTAGTAGCAAACTATATTGTTAAGAATTTGGAGCCACGCCACTGGGTTTCTTTTTTATTTTAAATTTTGGCTTTTATTTGGTTAATTCCCAGACTGCAGAACTGAAAGCTTCCATTTTTGGCTTAAATTGCCAAGTTGGCAAATTTGAGGTGTCTGGATAAGACTTTGTTTTCTAAAGAGCATCCATCGTTGGATAATAAATTATGTGGGATGGACGGATTGACCCAAGAAGGCTAAAAGCTAGCAGCTCCTCCGCTCGAGGGAAACACCTCATTCCTGCCTCCCCCTCCATCCCCATCTCTCCCTCTTTCCCTGTATCCCCCTCCATCCCTATCCCGCCTCCTTTCCACGTGTCTCCCCCTTTCCAACCCCTTCCTCCTCATCCCCCTTCCCGTCGCCCCCATCTGCCCTCTTCTCCCTCTTTCCCTGCACCCTCACCTCGCTCCCATCGCCACCCTGTCCATCCCATCATCCACCCTTCCTCCTGTCCTCCTCACCATCCCTCCTTTGTGGTAGCCCCTTCCGTCCATCCCTCCATCCAGCACTCTCCGTCCTTCCCCGCCCCCGCTCCACGGCCCACACCTGCCGTTCAGCCCTCCCGCCATCCCCTCCCTCAGGTGGTTAAAGCCTCCAGTCCTGGATCACGACCTTCCCCTCTCTCTTTTCATCCCTCTGTTTCTCTGTCTGTGCCGCCCGCTGACCACCGTGGTGTCTGTGTCCCTCAGGAGCTGCACAGGAGATATGAAGCAGCTCCAGAGTCAACCAAGACCAAGGCCCTGCAGACAGTCATTGAAATGAAGGTAAACATTTTGTTGGTTTCTTGTTGTGAATGTTTGGCTCTGCTTTAGCTCAAGGACAGCACATTTCCTCTGTTATTAAGCTTGGCTATAGTGATGAGCAGAAAGTTGATACTACTCACACTAGCATCATGAATCTTTCACAGTGATAGAAAATAATGTCACTGCTGGAAATTAGGAGAATATAATAAAAGTATACATTAAAACACACAACAAAAACTATTTACATGTTTGCATTTATTCCTCCAGAAGTTTTCACTTCAGATTGTCATTTGTGCTGCTCATTTAAGAGGTTTCTGATCTCTAATGATCAAAATGGAAGTCTAATAATATGACTGCTGTTTTTTATCAACCAAATCTAATAAATAATGACCAAATTTAAGATTTCTCCAAAAACTCTGCAATTGGTAAACTATTGATTGATAAAAGGTATGAGAATACAGTCAAAAAGTTATGTGAATAATCTCATAAAGCTACGAGAATAAAGTCATGAATCTATTTAAATTAAACTAGAAAACAAACTTTATCCTGAAAGGTTGTACCAGAACAGCAGCCATCCGTCTGCGCAAAGAGGATGAAATGAGAGTGTCGTCTTTATTAAGGTATGCTTATATTGATCTAAAGTTTTTACAGTCTGCTTAATGTCTTTGCTAATAGTTATGACCTTTTTCTCATAACTTTATGACTCTGTTCTCGTAACTTTATGAGATAATTCTCCTAACTTTTCGATTTTATTCTCGTAGATTTACTTTTTTTTTTTTTTTAAACCTATATTTTATTTTTTTTACGTGGCCCTAATCCTCCATCTTATTCCAAAGATTGACGAAAGAGTGACTTCCAAATACAGTTGTCCCATAAAAATCAGTTGTACTTTTTCAGAGACAGAAGTCAAAAATGTAAAATAATTGTACAGTTTTAAATGTAAGCACCTTTTACAGCACTTAAGGCCACCTTATGATGCAGAATTACTGTATTTAGAACCGATCATACTTTATCAAAAGGTTCAGAAAGAAAAAAACGTGGTAAAACTGAACTAAAGTAATCTGGACAAAGTTTAGACAGTCAGAGTGAGGATGCTACTTTAAATGGATGGGTTTGAACATTTGGTTTGGAAATGGAGAGTGTTAAAGGTACAGATTTAGAAAAGGAGTTCCACCAATTATCAAACACTTTTGGATGGTTGTTATTAAATGTTTAAGTGACTGGTTAGAAAGAACTGTGCCACTCTGCCCAAGGTTGAGTTTATTGGATGATAAAGGACAGATAACTGACATATCAAAAAATAAATTCTCTGTTATCATGGTTGGGGTCTCAATGGCAGCTAGGATCATCCTAAATACTGGAAAACCCCCAAAGCCCCACAGTTTGAAGAATGGGAAAATTGGATGATAAAGACTGCTTCGTATCAATGTGTACTTTACAGTGTAAACAACAGGGATGTTACCACAACGTCAATTTGGGAATCATTCTGGTCCCATATTACTATCAATCAGCAGGACGACAGCTGACTTACCCCATTTGGTGTTTTGTTGTACTTAATATAATAATGGACTAATGTATCTATTTATTTAGTATGTATGTCCACACTGTTTAGTTTATTTATTTGATCTAGTTATTTATTATTATTATTATTATTATTAATAATTTTCATTTTACTCATTCATTTATTAACTTTTCCCTCCCTGTAAACATTTCCACACCTTTCATGTAATATTATATGATTAACATTTTATTTTTTTTTAACTTATCCATAAAAGCCCTGCCCGATATTATTATGCAACATTGAATAACTGTCATGCACCAAATAAAAACGTGAGTTGAAAAAAAGGAAAAGGAGTTCCAGAGGCAGGGGGCTGAGATCTCTAGATCCCATGGTGGTGGTCAAGCTGGTGAAAGGTATAGTGAGTCGGATAGATGGATATGCAAACTGAGTAATATTTTTGATGTTGGAAGGACAAACAGAGGAGATATCAATGATGAAGTAATTGATTTTGACAGGGTTGATTTGGAACCAGCAAGATGATATTGTGTTTTATTATTGGGGTTTATTGGCAGGAATCTGGAGATACATATTACAATACATGGGTAATGAAACAAAATATTTCCCTTTTTTCCCTGAAAAGTCTTTTAAAGACTTTTTTAGGCATCAAGAGTCCACAATATTTTATGCATAAAAAAATCTAATTTTTACTTGGTGTTATCTGTATACATTATAGTACTTGCAATATTTTTAAACTTTATTGTGTGCCTCAGTTTCTGACAGAACAGCAACAAATACAGCAGGGAGAGAGTAAAACAGCTAACATCTTCTGTCAACTACTGGCCAGAGGCTGTACTGAAATATGTAACAAAAGTCCCAAATTTCTATTAATTTTTGAATAATAATATGTCTTGTTACAGTGTTGCGCCACAAAATATCGAGATCTGTTGGTTTATATCAATATTTTCTTCCACCCCTATGCTTTATCATTACTGAGTTTTAGGAAGTTGCAGGAAAATCAGGACTTGAATTCCTGCTTACAAACAGAGACAGATAGGAGGGAAGGTGGAGATTGGTTTGCCGGGCGTGTAGAGCTGCATGTCATCTGCATAGCAGTGAACGTTAATGTCAAATTTAACAATGATTTGACATTGAAGAGGAACATAAAAGATGAATTAAAGGATCCCCAGGACAGAACCTTGAGGAACACCAAGATGACGAGCAAAGGCTTGGATTTTTAAGATCTGAGAAGGAGGAACACACTTATCAGTTATCGGTCTATAGCAGGGGCGTCCACACTTTTATCACTGAGGGCCAACATTAGAGAACTATGGGGAATGCAGTTGCCGCTTTTGATACAGCGCAACTTTAAGGTTGTAAAGTCAGTAGAATCAATCTAAGGTAATATTAGCTGACATCACAGCTTTTCTTGACAACTTCATGTGGACAGCCTCTTACAATTAGCCTCATGCCAATTAAAAACAAAACAAGGGCCACAGTTTGTCAGCATGCCGTAGTTTGCACTCCCCTTGTCTAGAGACAGTTTAAACATTATATACAGTTACTGTTTGTCTCAACTACTTGATACAGTGAATCTTGCCATAAAAGAGAATATATACTCCTGTGACTGAAGGTCAAAGCTGTAAATTCTTTCATACCCTCACATCGTGTATCTCCTTTTTCTTAACATCTCTGTCTATCTGAACTATCTATGCTGATGTTTTTAGAATATTACATTTTTAAAAATATAATTCTATGGCTCTGGCCCAGTACATCCCTCCTGGTCTTTTCTCTTAACACGAGTGTGTTGATGTTCTGCTAGGATGCCAAGATCAGCTCAATGGAGCGTGCCATGAGAGAGCTGGAGGAGGAGGTGAACATGCTCAAGTCCAACGGAGCTCTGAGCAGCGAGGAGAGGGAGGAGGAGATCAAACAGATGGAGGTCTACAGATCCCACTCCAAGTTCATGAAGAATAAGGTGACGCATTCAAACACACACACCTTATCTGCTCTTATGTCTTCTTTGAAGACTGCAGTTTCTTTTTATGCCTGACTGTTGAGAACAACATGGCTACTGTTTCAGTCCCACACATTTAAAAAACAGCATCTTCAGATAAGGCTGTGGATTTTTGTCTGTTTGCATGTATGTACATTTTATTTTATCTTGTATTATTTCATCATCATCAACATGCATCCCCAGATGTTCATAACAGTAACCTGCAAACCCCAAAAATCCCTAAAAGTTTGGAGGGGTGCGAGCTGTTGTAGTGGTGAACATAGCGGCTGATTTGTTGTGGTCATGGTGACGCCCTCCTCTCATGCCAGGTTGAGCAGCTGAAGGAAGAGCTAACTCAAAGCCAATCAGAGAAGGAGGAGCTAAGGCAACGAGCCAATGAGCTTCAGCAGGAGGTGTCTGCAGTAAGAGACACACCTCTTTGTCTGTGTGGCCTTTCTTTTCTCTCCATTTCTGCCTCTTAAACTCAGGCTTTTTCTGTCCGACAGGTTGGCTAGAGGCTGCTGCATGGGTAGATTACAAGTAGAGTCCTAATAGTATTTTTGCATTGTAGTATTGTGTGTCCAGACTGCTGTAAACTACTATCACTCTCAGTTACCTTTAAATACTATGTTTCGAGAGCAGGATAGCGACAAGGACAACCACTACTTGGCTTAACTTAGATGATAGTTGTTTCTAGCAGTCTGAACTGACACCTGCACATAAAACCGAGGATCCTGCTGCTGTGCTAGCGTATGCAGATAACTAACCTATTCCTCCTTCTCAATGCATGAAGGTTTTCTTCAAGTTGTGGCTGAAATGAGTGTGCTGGGGTTTTACACGACTCATATGCTTGCGTGACTTGTTTGTAATGAGTGTTTTACTGTTTTTTTGTTATATAAACTATAAGGCTAAATACTATTGGGGAGAAAATGACATATGATAGCTTTGATCCCTGCGTTGTATGTTGTTATAAAAATTTTTGGGAAGTTGATGACAAATTACTTCAGGCTTTAATATTGGCATTAAATATTCGAATTGCACAATCATAATGTAGTGATTTTGGACTTACTTTTTTTAACTCTAAAATGGCTCCATTTAATATAAGCGGAGCTGGTAGATGGCTTGATCTTCATCTGAGTGCTTAAAAAAGTATAAAAAGCATAGATGCACAATATCATAATTACAACTTAAAGAGGATTTACAATAAGCATTGGCTGATATACGAATATATAACAAATATTAATGCCATACATATTTCTTGTTTACATACTATAGTTGTGTATGTTACCTATAGCTGAAGGCTTACATGGTAAGAGAAAAAAATGCGTATGTGATAACACAGTTCAGTAATGGAATGATAAAATAATTTGATATAAATTCATACAGTTATAGACAGGAATGCGAGTCTCATGTTGCCTCACAGTACAATATTATCATGATATTTGAGACCCAATTCGATTTATTGCAGTTCTTAATATTTTACAGTATGCTAAGTACTGCAATACTCAAGATCTATTGCAATTGTTAACCCTTTATTTTCTGTAATTACATCCAAAAAAGAAGAAAATGACAAATAAAAAAAATGAATCTAAAACAGGAGTAAAACATCACAGACTGGTTTCCACATGTAGCCAGTTAATGCAAACTGGCTCCGCTTTGCTCAGCATCTTTTCAGATTCAAGCCTCACAGCTCTGAAGAGCTTTAGTGCCGCTGTTGTTGAAGTAATACTTCAGCGATGGCAGCCAGCATGTAGCAAAAGCCCTTGTTTTCCACAACATGGTGAGACCTTCAGTTTCTGCATATGAAGTGAGTAACAGGTGAATTTATTTTCTCAGATCACTCAGAATTGGGAGGCGAGCTAAGCATTGCAAGTGCTGGCTGGATTGTCAGTAGCGTTAGCTTAGCCTAGCATTAGCTTTGCTGCCGATGGCTTTCGCTGTCCCTGGGTAATGCCGTGTGAGGTGACCCTTATGTTTTACTCTCATGCGTCCTTATGTGTTATGTTCATCCCTTATGTCCCTTTCAAAGTCCAAAAGAAATCCACACAGCAGATTTAAATGCCAACAGTGCGTTCCTTGTGTCTCTCTTTCATGCGTAGCCATGATTTTTTTACTCTCCAGCACCATGGATATCACCCTCCTGACCTGGCTCAATACCACCGTTTCCTCTGAATCAAAAGCCTCATTAAATGTTGGAATCAATGCATTTAGAATATCAATACAGGGTGGCTGTGAGTTGATATAGTATCATCAAGCCTAATATCACAATTCTACGGTGTTCAGATTTCCCCAACTGTAATTACACATAAAAGTGTCATTGTGTAGTTTATGTTAAACAAACTTGTGTTTACAACATGTCTTCAGAATTTGAAAGCAAGCCCAAGAAACTTATTTGTCCACTAAAACAGCACAAAAAATCTTTTGGTTATCTACAGCAAACTTTGGCTTCATCTGACAAAATCTGAAGGTGTGATGCGGTCATTATACCACTCCTCCAGGAAAACTGAATAAACACATCAAACTTTTTTCTTTTCGATTTATTGCAATAAATTTCAGCTGCTACAGTGTGGGTGTTATGAAGGGTTATATTGTGATAACCAAATACTTGTGATTATTTGTGCAGCTCTGTTTGCTGCAATATATACCATAATGTTCTTTCTTATAAGGTTAAATACATTTCTTAAAGTCAGCATGCATCCCAAAGAAATCACTGATTTGACTTTCATCACTCAGTAACAGCCCTAAACCCCTTCCAATGAAATAACATTTATGGCAAAATCAAGTCTTGCTGTTTTTGTTTGATTTTCTGTCACTTTATAAACAAAAAGACTGTCACAATAAAACCTGGTTAACACTTCAGTCAAATCTGTGCTGCACTTATGCTGTAGTACCAAACACCATCTTTACTGAAATGTTTGTATGTGGCCAGGTGATAGGCTTGTGACCAGTCAAAGGTGTCCCCTGCAACTTGCCCAGTGTCAGCCGGGATAGGCTCCAGCCCCTTGCCACCCCAAAAGCATCAAGGAATTTAGATACTGGATGGATGCTTGAGTGCCCATGTTGCTCTTCAATACTGAACCAAAACATCAGGGGGCAGTGTGATTTATAATCTGGTCCTAAAGCTCTCTGATTGCTTGTGCACAGGAGACCATGGCGACAGAAACAGAGCAAATAATGTCCCTTTTAGAGCCATTCTGAAGAGCTGAAAGTTAAGATTGCTGAATCAGTTGAAAAAGACTTGGATTTTTAGTGCTCATTTGACCACTGTGAAGACATGCATGATATATTGACAAGTAAAGTCAACGTGTTGGTTTGTCCTCTGTAGCGTTTCTGACACATTATAATGCAAAAGATGCCTGAGACAGTCTCAGAGAGTAGTCCAGCGGACCAATCACAGGGCTTGTGGTCAGTGTCTTTTCAGTGCTCACTGATATTTTTGAGTGCAGCCCTTTGCATTGCTTTAGAGCCTACACTGATTTTAAGTAAAGGTAATGGCTTAGCTTTGACACAACAGTATAAATCAGTCTTTTTTAGACGTTCATTTTTATTGGATTTTAAATGTATACAAAATACACACAAAGACGCATGTTCAAAGGGGAACTTGAACCTAGTTTCACAGAGAAAAAAAACAAATGGTTTAACTTAGATCACACAAGATCAGGGTTAGATCTCGTAGATTCACAGCCCATTTCTTCCAGAGTTTTGAGAAGATCTCTGTTCGCGGTCTTAGAGAAAATGACAGTCTCTCCATGTGGTGTAGTTAATTAATTATGGTTGTCCAGTCGTCTTTAGTCAGTGGAGATTCCTGCAGCCACCGCCGTGTGATGGCCTTTTTGCTTGCAACTAGTAAAACTTTGTAAAGATATCCATCCTTAGCCATTAGCTTTTCTGGAAATTTACCCAAGTATATAGTAACAAAGGCTGGTTCAACTTGTATTTCGAAGATTCTTCTGATTCCTTTTACAATCTCTTGCCAATATGAATGAATTTCAGCGCAGGCCCAAAAGATGTGAAAATGATCAGCCATTGATTTGCCACATTTTCTCCAACAATCACTCTGTAAGTCTGTGAACTCTGCTGTTCAAATTTTAATTTTGGAATCAGAAAGTATCTTATTATCATTTTCCAGCAGAATTCATGAAATGATCTTGAATTAGTAGTCTTGGACTGACATTCCCAAATATCACACCAGTCATTTTCAGATATCTCCAGGCCCAGTTCCTTCTCCCAATTCTGTTTAGTGTCTTAAGGGAACCAGGATATCAGTATCAGCTAAAGTAAATTAAATGGATATCTGCAAAAAATCCAATACCACACAACCCTAGTAAAAGCCTGACCATTATACTTAAGCCCCTATCCTGCAAATAAAATATACGTACATATGCAATGTGAGAAAGAACTTTTTGTGTACATAACTGCCTAAATTCGTGGGACAATTTCAGATTTTCTGCAATGTAAATTGTGTATATGTTAACAGTAAATACACAATTTATGGTGCAGCCGTAGTCTAGAGTAAACTTTTTAACGTAGTAGCTTCCCGAGTGCTAGCTAACCAAATGGCACAAGTAGATATCAGAGTGCTGTTCACACTGCTTATCCTGCAAGTAATACTCCACAAAAAGTAGTGCCTAGAATGGGTTCTTATCTAGAAGACCTGCAGGAGATGTTTCTAATTAAAAAGTCAAAGAAACCATTTAAATACTTAAACAAACGCTCTTACTAGGTCTTTCTTTTCTGTTCGCCCTCTCTCTGCTGTGTTTGCTGTATGTTCCTCAGATGGAGCAGGCGAAGCAGGAGCTGAGTCGTAAGGACAGCGAGCTGCTGGCCTTCAGGACCAAACTGGACACTTTAGCCAATCAGTTCTCTGACAGTAAGCAACACGTGGACGTACTCAAAGAGTCTCTCACTGCCAAGGAACAGAGAGCCGCCATACTTCAGACTGAGGTGGGACTGCTGCCCCTCTAAGACAATTTGTTGATGTGTATTTTAGTGCTTAAACTCAGCAGACTTTATTGTTCCTCTCTGATTTGTAAACGTGTGTTTGCTCAGGTGGATGCTCTGCGTCTGCGCCTTGAGGAAAAAGAATCACTCCTCTCTAAAAAGACTCAGCAGATATCAGAGCTGACAGAAGAGAAAAGCACCCAGAACGGCGAAATCACTGACCTCAAAGACATGCTGGACGTTAAGGAGCGCAAAGTTAATGTGCTGCAGAAAAAGGTAAGAAGATAGTGCCATGCATCGCTGCAACCTCTAGATGGGGCTGTAAGAAAGTGGATATTTTGGTTATTAATCCGTTCAGATTCACAGTTAGAGAGAGAATGACTCACAGACAGAAAAGTCAGCCAAGACCTCTGGTTATATTTTAATCAATTTATTAATTGATTTGGTACATATTCTAATCACACCGAATAAAGGGAGAGCTGACTTCAGACCAAAACACACAATGTCACCAATAACAGTAAAAATAATGACGAACGACTTCTCAGACGTCTGTAGTACAAACAGAATCCAAAAATTGATTAAGTAATCAGGGTTTTTCATTGTCCTCAAGATTGAACTAAAGGTTGATCACAGTGTCATTATGTTTCAGGGTGCAACTGCAGTCATATTTGTCATTTTAATGCGTTTTAATTTTCGATCTCCATGGAAATGCTGCCAGTTGAAGAGATGTTCAGCAATGACTGGGCTGTCTTGTATACTCACAAGTTTTTAGGAGAGATGACGAAGCTAATTTTAAGCAGCAAAATCTCACAAATCAAGTACAAAAATTCCCCTAAACAGTTGATTTCTTTGATTGAGATCCTTTTGCATCTCTTGCCATTAGAATTCAACCTCTTCCCCTTTCTTTTCCCCGTCCCCTCTGCTGTCACCGGTGTAAAAAATGCAGATTGCGAGTGGATAATTGATAGAGACAATCAAGCAGACAGACATAAAGCAGGGCAAGGAGGGGGGAGGAAAGAGACGGAGCCTGTTTGAAATCAGATGCATACTAATGAGTTCCTCCTGTTCAATAAATGATGACCTCTGCCGCCTTCAAATGGAATACAGTCCGGCGTCTGAGAGGGAGACGCTGCTGACTCCACGTTTAGCTCATTTGCACTTTTGTTTTTATCTTTTTGTTTTGTTTATTACGCTCAAGAACACTAAAAATGCTGTCTTTTCATCCTCTTCATGTTTTTAGCCTGTCATTGTATGTTAACTGCGAAGAAAACAACAAAGAATGCACAGAATTAATTGCGAAGCTATTCATCTGATCTCCCACCGTCTTCTGCTCTTTGTTCTTTAACGTAATTTCTGTAATGTTTGTGTGGAAGACGATGACGTCAACACCAGCTGATTGTTGTATTATTAACATATTCACGCTCATTATCACAAAAAGTGAGATTTTTGTACAAAATGGCAAAAACAAAAGATTTTTGCTCATCAAAAGTTCAAAATGTGCCTATTAAATCTGGTTATTTTTGACAGTGCTCTCCCTTTTTGGGGAGAGAATGTGACTAAAGGTTGGTACAGTTTTGTGCTTTTTGATATCACCAATCTTTAAAATGATGGAGATTTTGTCATTTACACGGTTTTTAAGAGTATTTGAATACTACCCTGAAGTACAAAGACAATTGGGAAAACACAACTAATTTAAAAAAAAATCACAACAGCAAATTTAAATCAATCAGAAAACACAACAAATTTTGTAAAAACTTGTTTAAACTCTGGTAACATATCTCTTTGTTAAGACAGGGCATGGTGGCACTGAAGTGCAAAACACAATGACAAACAATAAGAAAACAAAATTACAACTCAACATGAATTAAACACTGCACCCAAAGAAATTAAGAATGAATATAAAATAAGAAAACAGCACATTAAAAACACAACAAATAAAAAAGCCCCACTAAAATATTAAAGCAAAAACAAACAAGAAAAAATGATTCAGTTATTCTAACACAACAAATATGAAGGAGGTAACATATGTAGAACAACTACAACAACAACAAAGTAAACCCAACAACAAATGAAAAGCCCAGCATCCTTAAACATGTTATTTAATCTTTGAATGAAGAAAAAACAGCAACAAACTAAAAACACAGTAACAAATCATAAATCACCAACTCATAAAATTAAGAAAACAATTCAAAAATACATGACTCCAAACAATAAAAAAACTAAGAAAATATGACAAAACCTCAAATATGACAACAAAACACATTAACAATAAGAAAATGCAACACTGAATTATAAAAATACAACAAAAAATGTAAAACCATTACAGCAGAAAACAAAAACACAACAGGAAAATAAGTAAAAAACAATTTAAGAATAAGAATACATAACAACAGATTAGGATACATAACAAATTTAAAAAAGCACACCACAATGAAGAAAACAGTAGTCGCAATATTTGTAGTAGTGCTTTTTTTATTTGTTTTCTATTCTGATTTGCATTGTTGTTGTTTTGAATCTGTTGTTTTGTTTTTACATTTATTTTTTAATATGTTAATGTGGTTTTGAATTTCTTGTAATGTTTTTGAATCTGAGATCTGTGTTTCTTAATGCTTTTTGCATTGGTTGGGATTTTAATTGCTTGCTTTTTCTTAATTTAGTTTTTTGTTTTTTTAGACTTGTTTGGTTTTTATTTCTGTTAGGTTTTTTGTGTGTTTTATGATTTGTTGTGGTTCTTGATTTGTTGTTAGGTTTTCCTATCTGTTGTTTGTCTTATCATGTCCGTTCTTTTTTCTTTTTGCTTTGTTATGTGATTTGTTTTTGTGTTTTTGTCACTATGTGCTCTTATGGTATTTGCTATAGGATTTTTTTTACCACTTTTTGGCTCCCATAAAGTCACTACACAGAAAGGATGTGCTAATTTTTTGGTCAACTTTAGTTTGTCTGCAATTTTAGATAATCGAAATAAAAAATCGTGAAATCCAAGGTGTTCAAAAAGTGCACAGAATTAATCTTGAAGCTCTTCGTCTGACCTCCCATCATGCTCTGCGATTTGTTCTCTAATGTAATTTCCTCTCATGTGCGCCAAAGTTGATGACGTCAGCTCAGAGAAGCACCAGCTGGTTGTTGTTTTGTTAACGTGTTCATGCTCATTATCGCATAACGTGAGATTTTTGAGACTAAAATAAGACAAGACAGGCTGTGAGAGTGCGTAAGGGGGTTTGTAAATAGCATAACTGTGTGTGAGAGTTGTCAGTTTCAGGAAGTGCAAATGGATCAGAGCCTCGCTGCCTCTCTGTGTCGACGAGTGTCCACGTAGGGAGATGTCAGTCAAGCTGTCAGGTGAAAACTTGATTAATGAGGATTGTTTTACTGTGTGAACACACTCTCAAAAATGTGTGTTTCACCTGCAGTGGAGTCAGAGGCTACATACCAATCTGATATCCGTATTTAAATCCTATCAGATGTTTGATTTCTCTCCTTTCTGACAAACTTAAAGCTCAAACTATGCCCTTTCTTCCTCTTACCACCCAAATTCTCTCCTAACACCACGTTACGTAAGCCCTCCATCTCTCGCCGTATTTTAATCCTCCATTTGTTATTTCTCTGCCGTTCAACCTTTTGTTCCATCCATGTTTTAATGAATACTGCAAAGTTGACATAACTCCTTATCTCAGTCTGTGATCGCTCTAAACACACGTATACGCAGAACATTACGCACACACACTCATCGTGGGCTCAGGGAAGGAGTGAGTCGTTGAGTTATTTCTGCTGATTTTGTGTTTTAACAGAAAATTAATCTGCCACCAAATCACTGTGAGAGGAGAAGGAGGAGGAGGAGACAGGGTGAGAGGGGAGATTTAGGGCCTGAGGTGGAGACGGTGTTGCGAGTAAGAGTTAATGGTTGCAGAGCTTGTGGAGAAAGTGTCACTGAGCCTTTTTATGTTGTGAAATTATAATGTAAAAGCCATTGTGTGAGAAATTGTCACTCATGTTATACATAAAGCAGCAGGCAAGGCATGAAGAAAGAGCATCATTCATACATAAAGCAATGCAAAGTACTGAGCAAACTCTGATGATAGACAGCTCAAACAAATTTTGTTGTATGTAAGGCATGCAATGACAATAAAAGCTACTGTATTCTGAATTTAAAAAAATGTAACATTAAAGGGATATTTCAGTATTTTTGAAGTTGGGTTGTATGAGGTACTTGACAACAATATCAGAGCGCTTTATTTTTCTTTACTGTCACTGTCTTTGGCACTATTTTACAATGCAGCAACTGGCTATGTGTTTTTCTTCCTATGCACATGGAGTCCACCAATCTGCTGTTTCACTCTATCGACTCAGGAAAACAACAGAAGAGGAAACTAATACTGAGCCAAATATGAGTGATTTCAACTCAAGTGACAATAGCATTCCTTTGGCTGTGGATGCATGGGGTTACCTTTATGAACTGTAGTATACAGAAGAAGAAATTCTCCAGAACAATATTCAGCTGGCGGAGTCAATGCACACAGGTGGAAGAGCACAAGGTCATTTACTGCATCATAAAATAGTGCCAAACACTGAGACTTCCTGGAGGAAAAATAAAGCACTGTAAAGCTCTTTATATTCGATCCAACATAGTTTCTTGGCTCATTGTCACATAAAACTCACATGATTATGAAAAATATCTGTACCCACCACCAGCAGTGTATCTTTATGGTAGTCAAAGGTCATTCACCTTAAAGGAGCTGGAAGCCTTTCAGCCACCTTACTGACAATTGTCAAGAACCTGATACGACCAAACATCACAAATACTGAAAAATCACTCTAAGTTCGTCAGAAGACAGCATAAATGCACCTTCTGGTCACTTTATGAGGTAGATTTACTCTGCATTGTAAGGTACCCTGAACGGCGCCTAAAAGTAGACTTTATTATTGCCATTAACACCGGTAGTGATGGGAATTTCAGTTCTTTTTAGTGATCTGGATCATTTTGCCCAGCCCAATGATCTGGCTCTGTTGAGCTCACTGACAGCAGACGAGGCCCAGATTAAGAGCATCAGTCTCAGTTTCCTGTGCCTAGCTGACAGGAGTGGCACCCAACGTGGTCTCCTGCAGCTGTAGTCCATCTGCTCTAAGATTTGACCATTTCTGTGTTCAGAAATGATCCTCTGCATACCCTGGTTGTGACGAATGTTTTTTTTTGAGTTACTGTTGCCTTCCTTACTTCTGGAACCACCTCCGGCATCAACAAGGCATTTTCGCTAAGAAAACTGCTGCTCAGTTGATATTTTCTCTTTTTTGGACTATTCTCTGTAAACCTTAAAGACGGTTGTGCATGGAAATCCAAGTAGATCAGCAGTTCCCGGAATACTTAACCCTGCCCATCTAGCTCCAACTACCATGCCACGTCACTTAAATCCCCTTTCTTCCCCATTCTGATGCTCGCTTTGAGTCGCAGCAGGTTGTTTTGACCGTGTCTATGTTCCTAAATGCTGCCATGTGATTGGCTAAAGAGCTAGTTACATTGATAAGTAGCTGAAAGTGTGTACCTAATAAAGAAGTTGGTGAGTGTATAGTTTTAGTTTACTCTGCCCTAGTGTTAAAATCAATAACATGTAAATAAATCAGATATAAAGATTAAATGTTAGAGAATAAACATTGTTGACAAAAAAGGCTATTCTTCTGTATTTATTTGTGTTCTATGCAGATGATACACTTAGGTTTTACTTAAAAATACATCTTGATCCTCTGAAGTCACTCAGCAGGGTTGCCGTTCCACTTCAGAATGTGCTTCTCCTACCTCTGATATCAACGAGGGAATTTTTGCCCAGAGAACTGCGGCTTATCTGATATTTTTGTGTGCATAAATCCCAGTAGATTTGCACTTTCTGAAATACACAGACCAGCTCTTACACTTACAGTCTTGTAGATCTCCTAGACATTCTTAAAAGTTTGACCTCCGTGCTACACTGGATTCCCATGATAACGGGAACATTTTGATTGCTCTCTCAAACACATGACTTATTTATCTTTTTATCTCAAGATAACAAGCTGGAATTTCCATGCTAAAGACTTAATTTTTTGGTGAATTTAGCTGTTTAATATTTCAAGAAATTAAGTCTTAATCACGGTAAAGTCATCCTTGTTAACCTTAGAGGATTGACAGATTGCGGTATCCCGAAAGCAACAGTTATGCACTTATTAACTTGTAAAAGTGAATTAAATAAAGGGTTTGGATGTGTGTTCATTGAAGGCTTCCATACAAGGAAAGCGAAGAAAGGAGAATTTTATTTGTTTCAATGAAACAAGGCAGTCTTTGGGGTATTATTTCAAAAGGAAATATATATGTATATTGTTTTCCACATAAACATTTGTATATTTGTTGCCTCTTTTTCTTGTTATTTGAACTTATTTACTTCAGAATTCCTGCTACAATTACCATTCCTCTGCTGAGATGAATTATCATCTGTTGCACAGGCTGTTGTCCAAGAGCTTTATTTGTGATGTTTGAAAGCTGCTAACACACTTTCCAAGGAATAATTCTGCACAAAACAGCTCAGTTTATGTGTCCTTTCCCTTCTTCATGCAGATTGAAAACCTTCAGGATCAGCTGAGGGACAAAGAGAAGCAGCTGACAGGCCTGAAAGACAGAGTCAAATCTCTACAGACGGACACCTCCAACACAGACACAGCACTGGGAACACTGGAGGAGGCCTTGGCTGAGAAGGTACACACTCACTTACACACTCATACTTGATACTGGTCAACTTCAGGTCAGCTGTGGAGCAGGGTTACATTAATAAAAGCGCTGTGAATAAAACCTTAGACCACCCACGCCATGACCAAATGAGTCTAGATTGATGGAAATGAACCAATAATCACATCGGCTGTTTCATTAAATCATCCGTGTTCATAAAAGGTTAGAAAACATCCAGCATGACTTAGAAAATTTGGAATAAAACCAACAACCACACTGTGAGAGTTTGGATTTGGACTTGCAGATATCATAACCTTAAACCACCTATAACCTCCTGAAAATGGGAATTGAACCATCAACTGCCCAGCCTATGATCCAATTTTCTACTCTGAGGACTCGACCCTGATTCTGGGAAACGACCCAGTGACACTTACACTAGCTGACCTCTTTAGAATATTTGATGAAAATATGTCAGTGCTGTTAAAAGCGATTCTGTTACCGGCTCGATCTCCTCTGCACACTCACAGGAAATAAAGGGGATTAATTTGTCCTGTGACCATTAATATTTAAGGTGTCAGCTGGATGTGTGAGAGTTGGCGGGTGAAGGTGGCCGACGGCTGAAGCGACTTTCACAGCATTTCTTTCATTGTTTTTGTGACTCTGACACCTTTAATTTTCATTTTTCTACTCGTCTATTTTTCTATCACTTACTCTGTTACATGTGACACCTTTATAGGCACTTTGTTAAATTTCAACGAAGCATAGATTTATATATCCTTGAATGAACTTAAATGACCGTACCCTTCGATTATTTGTATACATGAAATGTTTTTCGTATGGTTTTTGTTTTGCTAACAGAGCAAAACCCAAACTCTGTTGGTATTTTGAAATATAAAGGGTGATAAGTTTTGAGCAAAAATGGCACTGCAGTACCATTTTCTTCTGCTTCATATATTGATAATTTGTAAAAAGAGTATCGTAGTTCAACATTTGAAAATTGCCATCATAAATAAATTATCCTTTGCTTCAAGTCTTCTTGTTTTCAGCCTATATGAAAGAGGCAACATAAGGGATTTGCTTTTCTTATGCTTCAGCTGTTTGCAACATGTTTCTCTTGAATCTGAAATAAATGAAGCAGTTTTTTACCATGTAAAGCAACCTTTTCCTTCTTAAATGCTAGTTTTCAAAGGTCCCATATCTTGCAAAATCAACTTTCTTTGCATTTAGTGTTGTTAGAAGGGATTTAGGGAGGAGAAGAACATGACACTTTTTACAAAACTCTCAAATCAACAAGAAAGATGCTTTGTCCCTTCACAGAAATGCTCTTGAAAACACTCCGTTTTCTACTTCTTAGGGTTTAATATGTCAAAGCCGTACAGCCTCCACCTACATCTTTGATTTATATTTGTCACAGACAGACGCTCTGACTGTTTTGAAAGTCTACTGCATGACCTGCAACCCCTCCTCCCCCCTCATTTGGGCAGCTAATCAGAGCAGAGCTCTTTATCATCGCCTCATGTAACCTCCCTGCCTCCTCAGGTCGGAGCATTTCCAAAAGGGGTCTGCCTCTGATCCTGTACAGAGATGATAGTTTTCATTTTTTCATTCAACATAAATCAAATCCTAAGACACTCGAGATATGATGTAAACAGCTAAGCACTCCAGACATGGGACCTTTAATTTGTTTTTGCAACTAACTGTGCAAAAAAAACATTAAACAGGGATAAGGCACTGAATATCCACAGGCATTCACACTGTCGGAACTGTTTATTCTATTTATTCTGGCCTTTAACAGCCAGTGGTGGATGCTTTATGTATTCCGGTCATCCATGTACACATAGGTCAATTCTTATGAACATATTATCTCAGAGGCTTCTCAAGAGATATTCTGTTATCTTAGACCAAATGTTGTACTAATTAGATTTTGCTGTGGTTATGGCCAAAGCTCAAAAACTTAAATCAAGGGTGGGCAACTGGCAGCCCTCCCCCCAGACTCAGTGCGGCCTGTAAGACATTTTCAAAAATCATGACATTGTGAGGCATAACATCTGCTAAACATAATCAAGCCTGAGATGCAAGTCCCAACATAGGATATCAGACAGAAATCTGGTAGCAATAGTAGTTGTAGATAGTTAAGAGCTTAGTTTGTAATGAGTGTTTGTTTAAAGCTCATGTGTGATCCATTAGAATGTAATAGAAAGCATTTATCAGTACAGATGGGGGAAAATGAATTCCAAAAACTGGTAAACACAAAGCTTTGCTTGAATAAAGTCCTTAGATTGGCTGTAATTTGGTGTCAAAGACATTCAGTCATACATAATTATTTGCCTTTGGGGAAAATACAGAACTTTGGCCCATAGTTTGCCTTTACTTGGGTTAATGTATTTAATTTGATGACTGCACGAGAATGTTCCCAATCACTAATGACGAAAAAACCCTTCTAGTTTTCACATATTGAGTACCCCTGATCCAGCTGTATTCTTAGTGCATCTCATACCGCTTTCACACTAAAATCCGCGGGTCAACGCTGGTTTTTTCAACGCTGGTTAACCCGCGAGTCACTCCTTTACCACTGCCAGCAGACCCGGGTCTACTCAGCAGCAGACGGCTGTTTTATTTCCTCTGGCGCATCAAGCTGATGTCATCACGTTGATGACGTCATCGGCACGACAACGTAAACACTGGAAAAGAGCATGGACGCCTTGGACACGGTTTTCTGTACTTTGTACTTTTGTCCCTCTTTAAAAATGTACAAACTCTGCGCTGATGATACAAAGGCGGATGGAATTTGTTGCTGAGATGGCAAAGAGTCACGTAAGTTACAGACAGAGGGGACGGGCGCGATGTTATGCCGTGAGCACGTAACGCCGACGTCATCGGTAACTTAGCAGCTTGACCCGGGTGTGACGTTCTCACTGAAGCCGGTCGGAGACGAGCCGATAAAAACCCATATCGCTTGCAGGGTAAGTCGACCTGGGTCGAAATGCCGATTAGACCCTTTCAAACTGCGGACCAGAGCCGATTGTTGGAGGATTTACACAGGTTTTTTGGCCAGTCTGAAAGGGGTATCAGATACTCTGTAGGAGCGTCTGCCCCTCAAGGCTCCCTTCCCCATGTGGGTCTTGTCCACTGTCAGGGTTCCCACATGTCCTGGAAAACCTGGAAAACATGGAAAATGATTGACCAATTTTCCAGTCGTGGAAAACATATGGAAAATAAGAAAAAAAGTAAAATGTCCTGGAAAAGCTGAAATTGTCCTGGAAAATTATTTATCTTCCTTCTACCTTGTTAGTTAACACAAACCAAGCATAGGAAATGTAGTATAAATGTACTTGGTAACTAATGCATGCTTAGACATAAAATATGAACAGATAAAATAATACACGTTAAGGAATAAAATATAAAAATTCAGATTATTTCTATTTGTCAGAGGTGACAAATAGAAATAATGAAAAATGGAAAAATAAAATTTAGGCTACTTCAACAGTAAATCAACAAAATATATTTTAAAAAAGCAGAGTAAATTAAGATAAAAAAGATAAGTATAAACCATAAATTCATAATAGTAGGACACTACATAAAAGCCGGACTAAAAAGATAACTAGCAGACAATGATCATGACTGAGAGTTAGAAATAAATACATTTTAAGGGGTGGTGAAAACGTCCTGGAAAAGTCCTGGAAAATGATTTCTAGAAAAGAGTGGGACCCTGCACTGTGATTAGTCAGTTCAGTACTCTGCGCCGTATTGTCAATGATTCTGCATTCATTTTGGTTTTGCTACCACAGGCCAATGGGCTTAAATTGCTGATGAAACAATGGTGACCTCACACTGGTAGGTCTTTTCAGGGGGGCCGAGGGAACGAGCTGTTTCAAGCAGGTATTGGCGCTGTAAAGAGGGGGAGATTGAAAGTCCTGATGCCACAGACTTCTTGTTCTCTTTTCTATTATGTGAGGGAGACATGTTAAATCCTCTGAGGGCATACAGTATAGCTCAGAAAAACAAAATACAGCCTCTTAAAGTTTCATCTGACTGAGAATGGTGTTTGAGCACATCAGTAATAATAATATCATTAGTTAGTGAAACAACAAATTGCTGTATCAACATTTCGACCTTGTACAAGTTTGAACCATCCCCTCTTTGATAGGCAAAGGTTGCTATTCCCAGATTCAATATATCAATCTGTCTTCAGGAAAATAGAACCACAGCACAAGAGCGCACACACACATCCTGGCCAGTACACACACGCTCTTATCCTCTGGTTTCTCTGTGAACTTTTATACTTTTGCTTGAACTGGCCGCCGTGTTGTTCTATAACCAGAGAGCGTCTGCGGTGTTTTAGTAGATGTGAATATTACATCTCATGCCAGAACATATTACGTGTCTAGAATCACTGTTGGCTGTTAGATCCTGTCAAAGCTGCCATGTACATAAAGTTTAATGCGGCTGTTATTAGTATAGAAACTTGATCTTGAGTGACTGTGAAAAAGTTTTGGAGCGTTTTCTGCCTCTTTATTTCCTCTCTCCTTTCTCTCTGTCTTTATACCTCTTTCTTCTCAATGCCCAGGAGCGAATCATCGAGCGGTTGAAGGAGCAGCGGGAGAGGGAGGAGAGGGAGAAGGGGGAGGAGGTGGAGACCAGCAAGAAGGAGCTGAAGGAGTTGAGGGAGAAAGTCTCGCAGCTGCAGGCTGACCTGGCTGACCGTGAGGTAGAGACACACACGTGCAAAACACACTCATCCGTGTCGGAGCTATAAGTCAGAAAAAAACACGCGCCCACGCGCTCTCTGTTCTCTTGATTGATCTGTCACTGTGGAGCAGACCTTGCTCTGAAGGACAGCAGCGTTACACAGTCACATTTCCTTGACAACAACCAGCTTCACAACCAATGAAAACAGAGACTGGAGATTAATTCTTTAGGCTTTGTGATTCATACAGAACAAAACAGCAGAGATACAGAGGCAGAGACGGAGGATGATGAAGCATTTTTTAGCACAGTCATCCTGCAGTGGTTTGACTGAACATCAGAAGAGCTACAATTAATCAAATCTGGAGATTTATTAGGCCACATTACCTCCAAGGAGTTTATGCAGAAGTCACCACAATGTTTGAAGGTCTTCCTGATAAAAGTAAGATACATTAAACAGAGATATTTTGGCGAAGGGGTGAAATGTCCTGGGCTTAAATTTCAACAGAAATCACACCAAATCCACCAAATTGAAGTTTAAATGTTTTAGAGCATAATAGCCAACCAAACTGAGCTAATAACTACATTTGTGATCTCTTGCCAACACTACTGCTTTATGCTTTATGTACAGGAAGCTGGGGGCGTTTTGATCGCCTTTTCTAACATGTCTTTTGTCTTATTTGCAAAAAACAGCAAGATTCAATGCAGAGTCCTGCACAGGTCTAATTTATCGAACCTACAGTAGCCCTTACATGCATGTCTTGGAACAGTAACCACACCTGCTACCTGCAAATTTCTTAAAGTCAAATCCATATCCTCCCAGACCTGCATACCTAAGACATGTGATGAATTCATATAGCCACACAATCACCTACGATAATGGGGACACAGTATATCCCTCTCTCCATCTCTCGTTAACAAACACACAGACACTTGACAATGAATGTGCTGCTCCTGATAGTATGATGGATCATTTGTAAATGTCATAGCAGTGGCATGGCAGTGGAATTTCTTCAAATGTGTTGCACATATGAACAAAAGCTCTGCTCAGTCAGTCTCACCACCACCAAAAAATCGGGTAAGAGCTTTATTTGATTTCTTGGTAAATTAGACTTCCACAGACTCAAATGTCTGAGGTTTAGGCCATTAGCGCCCGAAGTTCTTTTTACCTGCAGAGGAGATGGAGAGCAGGTAGTATCTATTAGCCTGAAAAGTTTCCACGAGTCCAAACATTAAAAAGAAGAGATTTAGTCCTTTCTAAAGTTGACAGCTTGATTTTATCCAACAAATTATCCAACTATGAACCAGTATTTGCCTGCACTACTTTTCTAAAATGAGATTTCCACAGTGCTCACGATTTTAACTTTCTGGTTCATGTCAAAGGGCTAAGGCACGCTCCTGTGAAGGTGGAAAGCTGGGAGGCAGGCGTGTGCAGTGATCAGACAGAGGCACGAGGAGCTTCAGAAATAGCAAATCTAAATGATGGCAGTTTTTACCTGCACATTTTTGTTTGCTGGTACCTGGTGCAGCACTCTTAGTCATGTCAGGGTTTATTTACTTAAAAGTAAAATACTGTTGAACTGTTGTTTCATGCATGCAATTACATACTTAACAAGAAAAACAAGTTGAAAGTCACAACGCTTCCCTGCCCCTCACAGCCAGCCACTTGCTTAACAGTCTGGATGTGCCAGCATCAAGGGGTATGGAGGCATTGTCCCTCTTATTACCTCTGCCAAGGAGGTTATGTTTTCGCCAGGGTCTGTCTGTGTGTTTGTTTGTTTGCTTGCTTGTCTGTTAGCAAGATTCCGCAAAAACTACTAGATGGATTTACATAAAATTTTACCAGAGGTGTGGTTTGGTCCAAGGAAGAGGCCATTGCATTTTGATGGTGATCCGCATATTTGTCTGGATGCAAAAAATTCCCAAAATTTTCTTAAAATCCCATAACTTAACATTGGGCTGTATTTTCAAAAAATCATATTTCTGACATCACTTGATGGATTTGCTTCAAAATGTTCAGGATAACATATATATAATATGTCTCTATCATCAAGATAAATTTCATCTGGATCCGATCCAGATTGACGTCATAAAAAAACATTGAAGTTTATAATGGGGGGTTCTGCCCCCTTCACATCATTATGGGAATTGTAGTTTATTTGCAAACTGACGTCAACATTTTTCAAGCCTATGTCACTACATCTCCAAGCTTCCCTTTCAATGCCAGCATCTCCACATGGACAGACATGAGCGGAAACTCGGCCGTTCAATCGTGGCACTTGGTGATCCAGAATAGTATCTTTTACAGGGGTTGCAGTAAAGCCACTGCCGTAACTGAGCTGCTTGGCGGAGGTCTGCGCTCTCGGAGTGCTTCCTAGTTTTTTAACTTATTTATTTAACCTTTATTTAACCAGGTTTGTCCCATTGAGATCAGCAGATCTCTTTTTCAAGGGAGACCTGACCAAGAATGGCAGCAATTCACAGTTTCATCGAACAGTTACTCAGACTCATAAAGCACTTTTCTGCCTTAATATGTTAAAATGAGTTTGGGGATTACTTTATGACGTGCAGCTTTAATTTAAAAGGGCCTCTTAATTGTACCTGAGAAGTGTGTCACAGTTCACCTGGAAGTGTGGCTGTAGCACTAGATCTGCAAACAGCTATGAGGCTTTAACTGAAAAGGCTCGATCTTGTGACCAAGGAAGTTTTAGTAAGTGTTAGTTTTGGGGATGTCAGTGGTTTAGTTCTGAGAGTGGATTGGTTCTTGATCCAAGAGCTAATAAGCCACTTGTAATCAGTTCTGTTTATGTGTGGTATGTGGTAATTTTGCATACAGTTAGATTTATTTCTGCTGTGAATAACAGAAAGGCAGGGTCATTTTTAGCAGCATTCTTTATCAGACTTAGATTCATGCCCAGTGGTTGATTTTGTTAAATTACTTCTACTTACTCTGATTTTAATAGTACAAGGAGTCAGAGGTAATGGTGCACAAACACGCAACAAAAACTCAAAATTAATTGTGGTCTCAGGAAAGAAATGCATCATTGTCAATAAGCCATAGATGTGGTTTTCAGATGCATTTCATCTTCAAGTATTGTGGTTATATTATCTTACTGAAAACTAGATGAAAAGATCAGCTCAGTTGTCATTTCTGTACGGAAAACTGGAAGCTAGAGCATGCAGGAGTTTCCCCTGAAACCACAAAGACCTGATTTTTTATTAAATTTTGAGCTCTTTAGGACCTTATGTTTGGGAAAGTGCAAAGATCTCTTTGCTCCTTCTGGTCTTTATTCTAAGCTAAGATCCAGCCTGCTCTTGCTTTGTATTTAGTCTGCAGACATGACAGAAATATTGATCTCCTCTTTTAACTCTTAGTCCTGTTTCTTTAAAAGAAGAAAAACACTTACTCTAATTTAAAATGTACACATGTCGCTGCAGTAAAAAGTCCTTCACGTCTTTTTCGACATGGATCGCTGGCTCATAAAACCTGTTACAGTCCCTTCATATTATTTCAGAAATACATGGGAACCCTAAAGGAGAAAACACGCATTCCTTTCTACACTGCTAAACACAGATGTGGGGTTTGTCTGACAACAGTAATATATAAACTACGTCTCTATATATAATCAGAGAAAGCAGAAAGGTTTTGCAACCAAAGCCCAGTCAAACATGAGGATCCGTAGTCTGGAGTTGGTATTGTCAGTCATGGGTGAAATTACACGTCTGAGTGTCTCTCCCTCTGGTTTCACGGGCCCTACCAAAAGAGGAAAAGACAAGAAAAGATAGAGAGAGAGGGACTTCACGGATGGAGGGATTGAGCTAGAGGAGAGACAAGTCATGGGAAAGGTTGGAAGAAGAAGATAGAGAGGGTTTATTGAGGGAAACAGGTGGGGAAATATGCAAGATTTTTAATATGCGTTTTATACTGATTTTTATATAAGAGTCTTGCATGTTTTTGTTTTTTGTTTTACAGCTAAATCTCTTGCTTCAAAGTCATGTCCAACTAGAGAACTGTAAGCTAATCTGCCAATACACAAAAAGAAGACAGAATTTAGATATGCTACAACAACCACGAAGAGGTGGAAAGATATGTAATTATAGCAAAAACTGTTACGAATAGCATCATAGTTTACAGCTGTATTAGCAAGTTCTGATTTTCATAGTACAGTACCATGATTACATATAGAAAATGTCACCAGAACTACAAAACTTAACTACCGAAGTGATAAAAATTTCACATTTTTCGCTTTTAGTGGTTTATGACAAAACCGTTGATGGAAATGTTCTTAACCTCGACAAGTACAGCAGAAAAAAAAATCATCAAAGCACCAAGAAACCTCGACTGTTTTTTCTTATTTTTCAGACTTCAGTGTTGGATCTGAAGGAGAAGGCGTCCTCTCTGGCGTCATCTTCTCTGAAAAAGGACAACAGGCTGAAGAGTCTGGAGATCGGTCTGGAGCAGAAGAGAGAGGAGTGCTTAAAACTGGAGAACCAACTCAAAAAGGTCAGACTCAAGAGTCAAAAACAACTAAGCAGCAGAGCAACTCCCTGAGCTTTAGGTGCAGACTGGTAAAAACAGAAATAATGGATTAAAAGAGTGTTAATAGATTAAACTGAGAGTAATAAGAACATGTTTGGAATGAAGACAAAAGTTGAGCTTGAAGAGAAAACAACAGCTAGATGTTTAAAGATCATGTAAATTTCAGTGGTTGGATTAGTGATGGGGATGACATGGTAGAGCACCATGTGATATTCATTCATCTTTACAGAACATTAGTGTTATTAATGTTAGGGTTACCATGTGAAGCTGCACTGCTGCACTGTCCTCTTCTGATCATAATATTGCAAAAAAACATCCTGCTGCATTTCAAAGTGTCCCAACATTCTGAACCCAGTGAACAATATAATGAAAAGACATCACATCCATGTCCTACTCTATCTACAGCCATGCTCGATCTATTTATTTAGCTTTTAATTCATTAAGGTAGACATCTGGACAAATCAACAACTGCTATGAAGATTCACAAAAGCCTGTTTATTTTTTAGTAAAATAAAGTACTTTAAAACATAATTCCCCTCAACATGAAATACACTAAGTTACTTGCAACAAGTTACTTTTGAATGGAGTAATTTTTTACTTTAATAAGTTGATTTCAAATTAATGTTACTCAATACTACTTGTTACACATCTGCATCTTAGCAACAAAGATTTGTATTAAATCTGACATGTTTAGGTTAGCTTAGAAAGTGTCTGTAATCAAAATTTCTGCCGGTATTTAAAGCCAATATTTTGGCCATTCATGTTAGCCATGGAGATCACATATAGACTGTAATACCCACAAAATGTATGAATGCAGCACAATGCTCCACTCTGTTATTACTGAACATTGTTTCTCTTGGTCCATATCAATTTCTAACACAAATACGCCGTCACAGTGAAGAACAGGTTATTTTAGTAAAGGAGATACCTCATACTCTTGCCAAGAAAAATTGGTATTAGCTAGGGCTGAACGATTTATCGTTTATGAATCGAAATTGCAATTTCAGACAACGCAATCTTCTGATAGCCAAAGCTGCAGTTTTTTGCAGTGCTCCTTACTGACCTAGGATCTGTTGTGTCAACTATTTTACACATACTATTTTACAAATTTGCAGGTATTTGCATTTATGGAAGTGCTGGTAAGCAGGTCAACAATACAAAGCTTCTGTTTAGGAGCAGAAGTTGGAGTATCCCTTAAATATCAAAAACAGATTATTTATCATCAATATTAGATGATGAATAATGTGTTATGTGCTTTTGATCATTGATTTCCTTACTGTTGTCTATACTGTAAACATAGTTATTTTTGCACTGAAGCTTGATTTGAAGAAAATCATGAATCAAATTAAAATCGCAATATCTACCCCAAAAATCGCAATAAGATCTTTTCCTAAAATTGTTCAGCCCTAGTATTAGCATTGATAAGTTTTGAAATATCGCCATATCGGATGTCTGCAAAAATCCAATATTGTGCATCCCTAGCATAGGGTCGTAAATCATCTACACTTTTTATAACAATATGAGCGTGACAGATTGGTCCAACATTTATGTGAGTGAAAAAAGAGCTTAGAGCTTTCTCTCCTCCCCTGTCTTTTTCTTTAACTAGTTTTCAAGACAGACAGACTGATGACTTTGTGAGTGTGTGCGCAAGTGTGAAAGGGAAAGTGTGCGAGTTTGCGTATCACATATTCACTCCTACACAGCAGCCCATAAAACGGTCTGAGTGTGTGTGTGTGAATTTGACGGCTTGCTGACAGCCTTACAGTCACTTTCACAGAGCGGAGAAGACAGCAGCTCCACCATCTCCCCCGAAAGTTGGTGTGTGTGAGACAGAGTGAGTGAATGTGTATAAAGGTGTCAGTGGGTCTCTGGTGTTTCTCTCATGAGAGTTTATTTCTGAGTCTCTTTCTGTTACCAAGGATGGAAAAAAAGTGTCTCTACATGTGTGTGCGTGGATCAACATTGTACATGTGATGTTTTTTGTCTGTCTCCCTTTCTGTCTTTTTTTCCTCTCCACCCAGATCTTCTTATAATATTGAGACACCCAAACATTTCCTCTCCACATAAAGAGCTGTAAAAACTCTTGTGCTCTTCCAAAACTAATACAGCTATGTGTTGTGTGACCAAAGCGCGCACACACAAAGTCAGTCCGACCCAAGAGCAATATTTGCTTCTGGGAAACACACTCAGCTGTTCTAACCTCTAAGATCATTATAACTCATTTTTGTTTTTTATTTAACGTCTGTCTTTTTCCTTACTGTGGTATCCTGTGCAGATTTGCAAAGAAGCAGAAAGAGTGGCACTTGTCAACCTATACTTTTACCTTGTTATTGTTCTTTTGCTTGTGCTAATCTTTATATAAACCTTCCCTGTTTGTGTTGGATGTTGAGTTGTGAACAGAAAATCAAACCAAAGACTGAGATGAGCTTGAATGCTAAGGTTACCCAAAAAATGAGTTGGTTGTATAACAGAGAGGTCCTCTGATGGTCAAGCCTCAGAACCCACCAGCACCTCTTTGATTTAGATATTGTGACCACAAGCTCTCAGAGAAGTTCTGACATTCAGTTTTCCTTAATGACATTTTCATGAACTGGAAATGCTCTGAGAGCACAAACCTCCACCAGTCATTTTCAACACATTGAGCAAATTATTGTCAAAAATGTGTAAAAATCTTGCACTGTGAGCAAATCCATGAAAAAAAAATCCTGGATCCACATCAGGATTTGAATCTCCACCTAAATCTACTGACTTGTCTCTTGTGCTATGACCAACATTTCAGGAAAACAACATCAAAATCCATTGTGAACTTTGTGAGTTATTAGCATAGATGTGGAAACCTCATCTTGCAGGGCAGTTGGATCACTTTGGCTGATTAGAACACAAAGTATGTAATATACTGTATGTGACCAGGGTGCTCTTAACTAACCTTGCAGTGCAGCTGGATCTGTCTGACTCAATGTCTATAATCAGACATATCCATGTTGCCAAGCTCCAATCCACAACGACTGTGAGCAGCCCAAGTGGGACTGCCCAATCTGTGTCCTTTGAAGCAGGAAGAGGTGGAGGAGCCAACAGCAAGACGACAAACAGAAGTGACTACTACACAGAGTGACTGCTTGTACAGAGATTAGCGTAGATGCTAATAGCCTCAGTAGCAGTTTTATCAGATCTCGTCCACATTTCCTGATTATCTTTTTTTTTTAAAAAGTACAACACTGAAAGAATTCCTCGATAGAAAGGATGTTTTCACTCCACTTCCAACAGGTTTTAGCGAGGGTTTGTTTTAAGAAGTTGCCCCACTGCAGCTGTACCAGCCTACCACATTATCTGATTGGCCGGTAATGAATGTAGATGATGGAACAATCTTCCAATCACCTGCTGAATATGCTTTTTAAAAGTTCTGCCCTTCTCAGACACTTTCTCTGGGCTGTTGCACGGATGGACATGTAACATAAATTGAACGGTTCGTCTGGTGCATCAGGTTTTTGGAAAACTGCCTTATTTAGCAATGTTTGCAAATCCTTGAAAAAAAATTCTTTCATCAGCATCCAGGTTCAGATCACCACCAATATCAAATTGGTTGGTTCACAGCCCATTTCTGATCTATTTCCCCCTCCTATGTCCTGTTAACAAACAAACAAAAGCCAACAAAAACACTAACTCATTGGTGGGGGCAACTAGAAGTGCTCACAGAGCTCAAAACTCCACCATGGCATTAATTAGCTTACTTATTTGCAATCAAAAGACCAATCTTGCAATGTCAATGAATCCTTAAAAAATTTTCCTGGATTCATATCTGGATCTGGATCACCACCAAAGTCTGATTCCTGTACCATTACCAACATTCCCAGAAAATGTATCAAAATCTTTTGACAACTTTTATGTAACTTGCACACAGCCAGACAAACATACGGACCAACACCAGCATAAACATAACCCCCTTGGCAAACTCGGCTGATAGTGTCAGTAATGGTTTGAAAAAATTCATGCAAATGACCATCATGTTGGTCCATGCAAAACCACAGTTGAGTTTGGATCAGGATCAAGATCCAGAGTAAATGTCTGCGCGAGGGTTTGTGCTCTGTGGGTAATTCTAGTTATAAGAATGTGACACTCAAGTCACGGAAGATTTTGTTTGGCATCCACAAAAGACCCCACCCTTAGCCTCCTCAGTGACTTTTGCTCATTACCAATTTTCAGCATGACCGTCCACTTTGCCAAGTGTTGTCCTGGTATTTATGCAATTTAGATGTTATTCTCTTTTTAGGGTAAAAATATGGCTGAAGATAATTTAGTCCTCTGTGCTGACCCCAATCATTTGAAGAATGCAGATTGTATTACTTTGAAACAGGTGTTGTTTTAATGTGTGGAAACTTTGATGACTAGATCTATGGACATGTTACAACGTTGGAGTACATTTAAGGCAGCCTGTAGAGGTTTGTCTGCAAATCTAAAAGTCTTTTAATATATGTTGTCCAGGACTTTTATTTTTGTTTTTATGACATTAAACAACTGTCAGTGTCAGTGCTGTTTAGGTTAAGGTGTTTTTTAAGGCATTATTACTATGATGCATCTATCACACACATGTTAATCATTTTGGCCTTTGGTTAGGTCTGTGCTTTAAGAAATCAGGCAGCAATGCAGCAACAACGCTGTGGATGACACAAAGAAATAAATAAAGGAAATGGTCTTTCAGAGGGCAGCTTCAAAACCCTGCTAGATAACTCTCAACAAGAACAAAGTAATTTGAGTTGGCCCGTAGTATGAATTGAACAATAGATGCAGAGAGGGGACACCCCCCCCCCCCCCCCCCCCCCAAAAAAAAAAAAAAAGACAGGCTGCACTTGTTTGTTTTCACCTGCAGTTGGGCAGCAGTTGGAGTTTTCTTACTTTGGATGTATCTTGCCTCAACACTGATGTAAAAAAGGACACTGCCACGCCTTGAATGTCTTATTTTGGTTTATTAGCTCCCAGACAGCTCAGCTGATAAGTCATAAATAGTTTGGTACCTTTGATAGGAAGCATTTACAGTCCTAATGCTCTCTTTATTGATTCATTGCTTTTTGTTTTTTTCTTAACAGTTAAGCTAATGTTTCTACAGTTCACAATTCCCTTATTTTCTTTTTGAATCTCATGTTGTGTGCACTGAAGCCCCGATAATAAATGTAAAAGTCAGGAACAAATGACAGAATTTGCACTCATTTGATACCTAACTTAACAGACAAGTCAGAATTGCTTTCAGCAAAACTGAAAGGCTCTTCTCTAACAGCCAAATGTGGACTGATCATATTCTTGTTTTCAATGTTGCTATTGGCATGTCTCTGTTATTTTGATTATCACATGGTGGTCACCTCATTTTAAGGCTCACCCTCGGTTTATTTATAATAATTTAATTTCTGTTCCAGGCTCAGAGTGCAGCCGCTGATTCCCAGGCAAGCGCTGAACTCTCCGAACGCATTTCCAGTCTGGAGAAGGAAGTGTCCCAGCACAAAGAGGATGCCGGGAAGGCCCAGTCCGAGGTGGAGCGACTCCTGGAGATCCTGAGGGAGATGGAGAACGAGAAGAATGATAAGGAGAAGAAGATTCATGAACTAGAGAGGTGAGAGAAGAATAGAGAGACTCATGTGGCAGAAGATATTCAAAAACTGAATTTAAGATGAAAATTCTGGTTTATGCAACTTATCTGCATAATTTGTGGCTCATTTTCTTTCCAATTTCAAGCTACAAACTGTAGGATTGGGTGATAATCTTCTCACCAGAACTAATCCTTCAGCTGTCCCTTTTTCTCACCCTATCCTTTCCTTTCTTTTTCCCCTTACATTTTGACTTTATTTCTTTGTTTTTACTCATCTGTTCTTTCCGCTTTTACCTCTTCTACATGTTTATGCAATCATGCCATCTTACATCTGCGTGAGCGCATTTCTGTCCATTTATTTGTGCGTGCGTGTGCCCATCAAACCCTCAGAAACCCCTCTGCCCCTCATCTCTGGCGTTCTCAGCAATCGCAAAAACAAGCCCCTCCTCCTGCTGCCTCCCAGCAGCCAGTGGGGGGGCTGGTGTGGGACTACCTGGGCACGTGAGTGGCTGGTGGCGATGTCGGTCAAATGCACGTCTATAACTCACACTGCTTGTCCGAGGATGGGAAATTAGAGCACTTTGAAAGCAACCAGTCCCATGTGGAAAAGTGATGTGGAAATAAAAGCTTCAGAATGAATTTGATGGATCATTTAGGCCATATTGGATCTGTTTTTCTCATTCGGAAGTGAACATCAAGCAACCGCAGAACCACAAGTTGAGTCAGAGGTTCTTCCATTGAGGCTAAAATGTTGTCTGAGTGCATCTGACACACAAATATTCCGGCATTTTTCAAGCAAAAGTAGTGAAAATTTACTGCATCTGACCTCTCAGATTGGGTAAATCTTTTGGTTTGTTGTATCTTAGAGTAAATTTATAGGGCTCTGAAAACAGTTGAGTTTAAATTCCTCACCTTGAATTTTGCTGAATTCAGCTAATTTTTGTCATTTTGTAGACAACAGAGTAAACTTTTCCTGCAGTCATCGCTGCACATTGAAAAGGATAAACAGATAAACACTTGTAACTTTAAGGAATATCTTTATTGATGAGCCTTTTCCACATGGAACCAAGCTGAGTATGTTCACTAATAATCACAATCGAAGAGTTGCAGCATTAGTCGCATGTTCTGCTTGTCTTATACAGCTTTTGGGAACCGGTTATAGACTGAAAAAAGAAATAAGAAACCCTAGTTATTGGCACTAATAGCACATGTTAGTGCAAAAGTTTGTGTCCTCTGTTACTCTGCAGCGTGACGGGTTAAACTGCTGCCTAAAGTTTGTAAAACCAGGGCACAGTTTGTCACCAGAGCCTCTGCTGTGTGTTTCTTTGAGCCTCTGCTCCTGTCAATGATGCAACTCTTTCACTTAGTGGATCTGTCTTCTCTTTTGTTTCACTTTCAGACGAGGATGCCTAACTCCCAAAGTTTAACACAATCTTTTCTTTTATTAGGATTCTGGACAGCTCACTTTTTTTTTACTTTAAATTTGTGCTAATTAGAATGATTTGTCTGTTTCTCTACTTTCTAACCAGTCTCTTCTGATCTAAATATGTGCCTCTCTTAATCTGTTGTATCTGAACATGTCTTCCTGCATGCCTGCCTGATTCCATGTTTTACCTTTCTGCCCAGTTGTCTTGTCTTACGTTTATCCCGTCTTGTTGCTGTTCGTATGTATGTTATAAGAATCCATGGAATATTACTGTTAGTCTAGGTTGTTTTCAGATGATGTGACATCACAGTGGCTAACTCAAAATGGGGTCAGGAAGTGATTTCTACAGAGAGAAGCGCTGTACTAATGAGTTGAATTATGCTGTGTTCTATTTAAGTCTACTCTGAGCGATTGGGGAACTGGGAATGACATCGTATCGGAGTTGACGCAGGTTCCAGTTTCACCAGTGAGCAGCTATCGGAAAGCACTCACATTAATAAAACTCACATTATGGAATAACAACTATTCCTGTGACTTTAGAACAAGACACTTTCCCCTAAGATCACATAATAATGGGATTTAAATGAAGTTATCACATTTTGTAGCACTTTTAATTGATCAACACCAACCCATTGGAGCTCCAGCTGCAGTTAGCATTGTTAGCTCATAGCCAACACAAACAACAAGACAATTTCTCTCAAAAGTCAACATTACAATGTGTCCACATGTAGACAGTGTACAATACTATCGATTTGATTGATTTCAATACATAAGAGCAACTCGAAGTTGTTATTTAAGGTACTAGTGCACTTTTACTTCCTGTTTACGCACTGAGCAGCTATGTTTTTTGACAAACTCTGGGTCCGTGAGGGTTTTCTTAGTTTCTCAGTAAGGCCTTCAACTTTTAGGGGCATTCCAGATGACGTTTTTCGACTGGGACGACGGTATTTCTAACTTCTGACATAAAGGGAATGCACCATCTGTGACAAAACAAGAGCTACTTTGAAGCCTTGACAGTAGTGACAAGCAGGTGAAGAGTTCAAGACGCTCATTGAGAAAAACCTCTGTCAAGAGTATGAGGGAAGATATGGCAGTCAGTCAAAGTTTATTTATGACCACTGGAGCCTGGTTTATAGTTCATCCACACCATGGTGCCCTGCATCGCAGTGTTAATTTTGGAAGCACTTTTTAATGTAGTTTTAGTCTTTTGCCTAAAATATCTTTTAGTTTTAGTAATAATCTAGTCATCTAAACTGTTTTCATTTTAGTCTAGTTTTAGTTGACAAAATGTCACAACATTTTAGTCGATGAAATCAACTGTAAAGTGTAAGGCATTTTTTTATGTTTTCTTGAATTTCTGAAGTCATGTTTTAAACTTGGATAAAATGAAACATCTACTTCTCCTTATAACCCTGCTCTCCATGAATATAGCAATTCATGAAGAGAGCAGCTCTGATTGGATCGCTCCCGAAGTTATCCCGCCCCCATGAGGCTGAGGCAGTTGTGATTGGATATCCCTCTTAACTCATCCAACCTTTCCACACAACCAAAGTAGCTGTGATCCCTAACTTGTCTCTACTTTCTACATGACCAAATTAGGTCTGATTGGATTAAGTCTCCGTCAGACATTTTTGTCTAGTTTTCATTTGTTGATGATAATCTCAGTTATTTTGGTTTTAGTTTTTGTGCACTTGTTTTTATTAATTACTGTCTAGTTTTTGTCAGGGGAAAAAAGGTTGTTGATGAAAACTATGACCGAAATAATTAGTCAACAAACTTTACACTGCTGCACCGTCTTGAGCATTGGTGTGCCTATGTTGCTTTTCAACAATCTTCAAAATGAGCCAAAACAGCAGTCGTCACTATGATTTGTATTTTGGTCCTGACACATTCTCTACTACAAGAAACCGCTGCGACAGAATCAGTCTGTTGTAGTAAAGAGCCAAAAAGACATAAGCAGAAATTGAAGAAAAAGAAGGAGACACATGGACAATATGGAAATACACTTCAAATATGTTGGCAAATAACTCTGTGTTGGTTCGTCTTCTACATCCTTTCCGTCATATTAAAGTACACAAAATTATGTCTAAAACACACTCACAAATTGGCATTCACTTGGTGCCATACAGCAGATCAACCATAGGCCTTCATCAGCATTGTGTTAACACCATTTTTGGGGTTGTGCTGTCAGTTCAGGGCTTTGCAGATTCAGAGTGTAGGTTGTGGAGTTGCTTTTATGCTGAAATATAATTTAGCTTTTAGTTGAAAGTATGGGTGATATCATTCAGCGACTTAACTTTATAAATCAGGCTGAAATCTAAAATAATTACAGACCAGAGTGGCAATATTCTTGGAAACAAACATTATTTCGTGGAGTAGAGTTTTTTCTATAGCTATTGCAGTGATTATCTTATGACTTGTTTTTAGCATTTCTTGCTACCCTAACTGTGGTCACTGTAGTATCATACCTGAATTAGTTTGAGCCCCAAGAGTCTTCTGTGCTGTCAATATACTAGCCATGTAGTAGGTGGTCCAGAGGAAGAAGAAATTTGAATTGATTGTGTTCTTACCAGGGAAACTGGTCAATCTCTGGCAATAAATACTTTTCCATATTGTGCGGGGATCAAACTCTCCACACATAGATAATTCTGATAATTCCAACTTTGTGTATGTATTATTTTTAACTATCACTTCCCTCAATTCCTGTTGATCCCCTCGGGTTAACTTCACTTCCTGCTCCCCAGCTAACCTTTACGAGTCATCAGAATGAAGGTATCGCAGGGTCAGGCATCTTTAGATCATGGAAAATATTTAAAAAGAGGGTATAATGAAGTTAAAGATGTGAGGGTAAAGTTTGTCTTTCTGGCTAAAAAGTGTCAGAGCTGCCTGTTTCAGAGGAAAAAGAAAGTCCCCCCATCTTTGTACTTTGATTTCTTAACTAGCGTATGCTTTCACTCTTTCCATCTTTAAAATTTTTCTGCCTTGGTCAAAGTATCCACCCACTCCTACTCAAAACTCCCACGCTCTTTCTTTCTGTATGTTGAGTAGTCTGACTGTAAGACTAATGGGTGTTAATGATTTTTGGGAGAATCACTGTTTCCTCACTGTGTCTCCATCTGGCCAGTAGACATAGGTTACGATTAATAATTTAGCTCCTGCTGACTTCAAACTGGTGGGTGTTAACTGTATAAGCAAAAAAATCATTTACCGCAATTCAAGTTATTTGGGTCAATTCTGATGTTACTTAACCTTAGAAACAGCAGAGAGGTGTAGCCATTAGAGTTAAAGCTCTTATGTCATGTGTATTTGGGCATGTTGCATTCCCCTGTTGATTTTGATGTTGAAACTTTAAGGCTAATCTTTAGAGACCAAAAAGCTTTGAAATCTACACAACTCACTACCGTTTGCATGACCACAATATCCTGTAACAGTAAAATTAAGATTAAGTTCATTTTCTGAGGAAATGTTTCTGTCCTCCACAGTCGTTATTGTGAAGAAAGTGGTTTAAACAGGTTACATAAGAGGGTGTTTTGATGTATGATACTTTTATATTTTAACAATTTGTGGTTCCATCGAGCTGATAG
The DNA here is from genome assembly GCA_037902135.1 of Cetoscarus ocellatus. NCBI lineage: Eukaryota > Metazoa > Chordata > Actinopteri > Labriformes > Labridae > Cetoscarus > Cetoscarus ocellatus. The sequence goes on along the minus strand of JBAMNC010001370.1, from coordinate 24,032 downwards.
ATTTATAATGAGGGGAATTTCTCCAGCAGACATAAGTTTGTGGTTGAGTCCTGTCATGGTGAAGCACTCATGAGAAGAGCAGAATGGACTCTGTTAAACCCTGCTCGCCTTCAAGAGCGCTGTTGGCTTCTGATTTGTCCAGTCTATTAACGTAAATGATGGAAAATTTACTGCTCAGGAGAATGACAGTTGTTCAAAAGCACGTCCCTAGTTCAAGATGGAAATAGAAAACTGAAGGATTCTCAGCTCGACTGATAACCATTAGTGTTTCACAGGCATAAATGACAACTGCTGTTGAAAGACTCGGTAGTTCGACAGGTACCGTAATTTCTCGATTATAACACACTCTCAATTATTACACGCATCTCATATTTTCACAATTTTAGCCTGGAAAAACACTAAGCTTGAATATAACAAGCACCCACATTTTGCCCAAACCTTACTCTCTTAGACAGCTCAAAAATTACCTTTATTCAAAGTTTTAATCAATGCAATTTCAGTATTTTCACAACAAATATACCATTTTCTCTCTCAAACAGATGCGGAAACATCTTTTGCTTCACGCATGCGCAATTACTCGATTTCTGCCCGAGCATGCTCGGTCGTAGTGTACCGACCAATCAGAGAGCAGCTATCAACATGCTGATGTCTTCGACCAATCACAGTGCAGCTATTTTGCGTCCCCTTGCTCACAAGATGGCAGCACCCTGTGTTTGTCTGTGTTTTGCAGAGAAAGAGAATATTTTGGCTTTTTGTATCAGATGTGTTGCAATCGCATTGTTGGCGAGACGAAAGGTTTTAAGTAATTTGCTTGTACCTGAGTATAATACACACCCAAAAAATTTGAGCTTATTTAAAAGCAAAAAAGTGCGTCATAATCAAGAAATTACAGTAGTAAAGGTGATTTTTTTCGATGTAGATTTCCACCTTTAAGTGTAAATGGTATGTTTTATTATTACCAAAACTTTGCCAGCTTAAACTGTTTATATAACCATTCACTGTTACTGACGTTACTTACAGTAGCTACTTTTCAAATCTGCTAACTGTGGCATGCATATGCCACATGATTTCAGAGCAGCCTGTCTTTGAAATGCAGTCTAACCCTCTTTACAACCACTGCAACTGCTGTTTCGAAGCTCAATCATCAGTCAGCCTAACAACATTATGCAAATAGATAACATTTGTTATCTCAGTCTGTTGATTAACATGCGTTACGGTGTTGCAGAAGCTTGAGGGCACAGTACAACAGGGGCCACTCAAACATGAAGTCACGCCTGGTTCACACTGGATGTATGTGGCTGGTGCGTGTGCCAGCTGTGGCTGGAACGCTACAGTATCATCAGCAGATGCGTGTGCGCTCCAGTGTGACTGCATCTCCCTGCTGTCGCAGCTCTATTTCTCCATATGTAGTACCCCCAATAATAAGGTTAATAGTAAAAGTTTTGGAAGAACTACAGTAAGTCTTCCCTCAAGGAACCTGACCCATTAAATAGTAGACCTGGCAAACCTTAAGAAAGAAAGCATTCTGACGAACAAGGGGAGTTTCTCCATAGAGATGGCAAACTGAGCTTTCACTTTGAGAAGCAATGACGGGAAGAGTTACTGGACGGTTTCCATCTTTTCTGTGACATATTCTACCAGTCTTGTTACAACATTGATATTATGCTTTTAAACAACACTGTAAATGAGTCTTTATTCATTCATGCCTCCCGTTCTCTTCCCTGTCAAAATGTTAAATTGAATATATCTACACTATGGAAGGTAACGTGGTGGTAAAGAAGACACTGAGCACAATAGCGCGCCTTGGTGTGTGCAAGGGCTGGATATTACCTTTTTGTCTACCGACCCCAATTGCTGGTGGTGTGAAATATCTACCAGCTGCTAGTTTTATTTGCCGGCCATTATATTTTGACCAGCTCACTGCAGCTGCATAATGACTTTGAATTGCCCCCTCGGCCATAAACAAAGTTTTTGGAATTGAAGTAAAATTTAAAATTTAAAGCCCATAATATCCAAATAATATGCTTACATTAAGGCAACTGTTTAAATTTTTCAATAACGACATGGTCTTTCTCTCTCATAAATAGAATAGAATAGAATAGAATAGAATAGAATAAACCTTTATTCGTCCCACACGGGGAAATTTGCATTGTTACAGCAATAAAGGGGACAGCATCGATAAAAAAAACTAAGTATAAAAAATAAGTATAAAAATAGCAGTATGTACATTATTCTACCAATATAAAAAGGGCTTGAATACAGAAACTAAAAAGCAAATCCGATAAGGGTTATTTATACATTCACAAAGTAATTGCTCATGATTGTAAGTGATTGCACATGGATGTAATTGCACATTGTAATTGCACATTGTCAGAAGAATTTGCACAGTAATTGTGCTCGGTTTATGGTGACTGGGAGCAGACATAAAAATGTTTATTTCAGTTACATTATTTTATCATCTTGAGGCTTGTTAGAGTCTCCTGCTGCTCTGTCCTCAAAAGCCAATTTTAAGGGAACCAAACCTTAGCAAAGAGGCAGAATGATGAAAATAAGAGCTTGCGTAGGAGTTCATGTTAGAGTGTCAGTTTTATATTATGATTGTGCATAATCCCATGTTTACTGGTGTGAACAAAATATACACAAAAAGCTTTTCTTGTGAGTTTATCAGAAAAAGTTTATCATCAAAGTAAGTTAACTTAAGCAGAGCACCGAAAGGTTGTGTTTTTTGATATAACATTAGGTGGGAACAATACATAGCGCCTTTTTGTCAAAAAATTTAGCCACGGCTTTGACCACCTTTGACCCCTGCAAGCTGAAGAACTTGATAAGGGAATTGATAAAATGACTTATGGTATTGATTCTTTGAGGGAGTTGTTATTGATTCTTAACTGGAATTGGTTTTCAATTTCCATCCCGAAGCTCCTCTGGTTGTTGAGGCCATGACTTACTAATGGACATAAAACAAGCAAGATATCAGTTTAAATACTGTACATACTCAGCTTGTAGACTGAAGTGTGGATGCAAATATATATGATGTTACAATTAAAAGACATTGAGGTGTCAATTCCAGACTGTAAACATTTAACACTTACTATGACACAACAAGGAGGTAGTGCTCAGTGATCAGTAGACATATAGCATAAAGTCAGAACAGAAAATCATGTTGCATCCTTCACAAGTCATCAACCCCACCTACTTCCTGTGAAGTTTTCTCATCAGCTCACATCGACCTCTGTCTGTTTGATCAAACACGTGGCTCCCTCTGAAAGGCTCAGGGTCTTAGTACAAATGTTAAGTTTTATGTTTGAGCTTTTTTATAACAATACTCATGTGTCTGAGAAGGATAAAAAGTGCTCCTCAGTGTGAGTTTGCTAAAATTAATAAAACAAGAATTGTGTTGGTTAAAAAGTTTAGCCAAAAGTAAGCATTATTTTAAACGTCAAGTATCAACTCTAAATGTTTTTGTAATAAACTCATTTTGATACATCATTTATAGTAAAATAATTTCCATATTTGTTTTAAAAGCAGTAAATCTAGCAAACATTCCCCAGACATGTCATCTTAACACAGCTAGCAACAAGGAGCTACAAGCACTGACCCTGAAACAAAAATTGTATAATTTTGAATTCACCCCAGGGCTGCCTCACCCTGCTCCAAATTATTATTTTGCTTAGCCCCAAGCTAACAGGTACGTCAGAGGGGACATATTAGCCTGTGGCCAACTCCTAGCTTGGCAATAAGGCTAACCCTGGGCTACAAGTGAAGCATTGAGGATAAAAAGATCACGTTTAGGATAAAAAATGTAAAAAATCAACTCTCTGTTCCCCCCTGTGGTTTAAATGCAGCTGTAATGTTACCGGGTTATTTATTTCTGTAACTAGGACGGTAATTGGAGCAGACACAGTGACTTCACACTGAGGGGAAATGGAGCTGAAAATCTGCCATGATGGCCAAAATAAAGGATTTGGACAGAAGAGTGGAAAACAGTGAAAGAGGAAAAGGGGGAAGGAAGGTGGTGGAGGGAGGAAAAGCAACAAGACAGAAAGCAAACATCGGATGGAGACACAGAGAGAGAGGACAGAAAAGACAACACGGTGAGGAGAGGGAAACAGAAAATGAAACTGACAGAGAGGACTTTAGGGGGAAGAAAGAGAGAGCAAAAAGAAGCCGGTTCAGAGAGATGAAGAGTATAAACCAGAGAAAAGAGAAATTAGAGAAGTTTATAGCGTGTTATATTGTTCTGTAATGGACAATTTGTCTCTGGCACAGCCGCGTTAGCGTGCGTTCCCAGGCATAAGCTCACCCCAGAGTTTTGTGCTTCGCCAATTCAACCAAACATACGAGGAGTGATCGTGCAGAAAAAAACTTCTGAGGTCAACCAATTTAGGAAGCAAATTTTCTTCAAATTTCATATCGTAATGATAACATGCTGCAGGCCCTTTTTGTTCTCCACAAATCCAACAAGCCGCATGCTTCTCAAGTGTCCCCCAGCGGGAGACAAAGGAAGTCATCTGTGATATCAAAAACCAGTGAAGAAGAACTAATTCATCACTTGCTCGCAGCTCATGCTTTGATTGGCTAAATGCTCGTTTTCTATGGTTAGTCTCGTTTTCTTTGCGTATGTTCCCAGTGAGGTTATGTGAGGTGAGAAGGCCTTACATAACCTTCGAAACTGTACAAAAAGTCTGCAGTGTTTCTCAAACTGTGGGGAGCAACCTGCCAGGACACCTGTGTCGAAATGGAAGGGGGTGCACAGGTGGCCTGGGCAGGGGGATGACTGGATGGGTTGTCTTAACCCCCCTGGAATCTTATTGGCCCAAAAGATGAAGGCTACACAGGAAGTGAAGCCTTTAAGATAGGGCTGAGTGATATAATGTTTTTACACCATAATCACAATGTGCTCTTTCGCAATAGTCAGATTTCAAATGTGTGATGTTCGTCATGTGTTTTAAAGCACGTCATGCAGCCCTTTTATTGTTGATTAATGGAGACCTGAAGCCCTTGTTTTGTCTTTGACCAATGATGAATGAAAGTCTGTTGGTTATCGGCTCCAGTAGTCAGAGATCTGATCACTGCGTATTAGGGCTGGGCACATAATCGAAAAATAATCAAAACCGACATTGAGACCCTTGAATCGAAGTAATTTTACTCATGTCAGTTATTTTGATTATTTCCCCCTGTTTAAGTCATGTGACCACGCCCCCTCCATACAGTCTGCGTTCACTTTCGCCAAGAGCGAAGGACGCGCTGCCAACATGGAGGAGACAAGCACCAATCTATCAGAGGACCTTGTAGCCAAGAAAAATGCTGTCTGCGTTGTTTGGGCACATTTTGGATTCTGTGCAGAGGACATCGAGCAGAAAGAAGTTAAGTGTAAATACTGCAGGAAGACCGTTTCGACGACTGTCGGTAACACCACCAATTTGTTTCATTAATCGTGATACTGAGATTAGGTAATATCGCCCAGCCCTACTGTGTATGCAGACTCTGTGTCTCCTGTTTGCACGTTTAACAAAGACAGGGACATGACACGCAAAAGGCCTTCTGTTGTGCAAGGTGCTTTTAAGCATGAAGTCCATGCTCCCCAATTAATCTAAGTCTATTATTTCCCCTAATTCTTAACACAGATATGAGTTTAAAAAAAAAAAAAAAATGAAGTTTCCACCAAAAAGAATTCCTTATAACCTGCATTATGGTTTTAATCAAATATTTCTCTCACTGCCTCCATCAGTCTGAGACTGTAATACAGTTGTTGAGGATCAATGATTTTTAATCTAGCTTCATAAAACTTAGAAAATAGACTTTTGTCCATTTGGCTACAAGACTGACTTGCGGTAACACAGAGTTATAATTTCATCATTAACAGGGCATTTGAAAAACATTTGGGACTTTAGCCCAGCAAGACGCCTGCAGGCTCAACCAATAAAGGATGATATTTAGAGTAGAAAGTAAATTTAAACATCATTTAACAAAAATCAGTGTGTGTTTGAAATTAAATTCATTTACATACAAATTAAATCACATAATTTTGTAGTTTCCCTTTTTTCCCCTCAAAAAAGTAATAAAATAATAATAAATAAATAAAAATGTAGCATTACAGGCTTTTCTACATTGAAGCCAAAAGCTGCACTTTTCTTACTAAATGTAAAAATGAAACTCAAGTGCAGACTTGTACCTGTGCAGACGATGGCAGGGCCTACCACTCTGAAAACAGTGAGCATTTTCGGTTTTCTATCTTCAGACAACAAACTTACAAGTTCTTGTTGTGGAGGAAATGTGGAGATGGATTTTTCACTCCAGGAGTTCAGGGAGAGAAAAATGAGTCTTGAATTTTCTTTTTTAAATCTTGTGCAATAAAATATTTGAATCACGGATTAAATTGATATATTGCCATTTATTTATTGTATTTTTTGAATTATAACATGGTTCTTTTGAGGGGGCTTGGAATGTTTTAGCCATCCATGGGAGTCTGAACAGAAAAAGTTTGAGAACCGCTGATATAACCTGTCTGTCTGCTTGTCTGCCTGCCTGCTGTTCTTGGTAATGCCTGTCTCCCTGCTTGTCTCTCTGTAGTAGTTAACTCTGTCTCTCTTTCTCTCTGTCAGTTCTTTCTCTTATCTCTTCTGTCTTTGAATCGTGATCAAGCTGGCTAACCTAGCACTCAACTCTCTCACCTTTCCCTCTCCTTCTCCGTCTCCCTTTCCCTTTCTTTTATCTTTACAATGCTACACTGTCTCCTGCTCTACCCAGTCTTGCCTCAAGGTTAGTACTGCACGCCTATTTTTCTTCCTCTTCTTCTTCTCTCTCATCACGCTCTCCTTCATTGTCACACTCCTCGTCCTTGCATCGAGGCGCTCTCTCTTATCTCCTCCGCTCTGTCATAAACTCTGTTTTTAATCATTTACGTCGTGTCTGTCCGTCTGTCTTTGAAGGAGACACCTTGACTTTCACACTGCTCTCTCTCTGTGACACATCACTGCATCTTTGAAGAGGAATCATCTCTGTTTCTTTCTCGCAGTCTCCTCGCTACTCTTATCAGGATATTAGCACCAAGTTCACTTTTCAGGCTAACTCAGCAAACAAAAACAGTGTCTTAGAAATATTTTGACTTTATGCACTTGGACATCGGGGCACTTGAGCTTAAAGACTTCTGTTCTTTTATTTGCTGCTTTGTGAAAACACACCCTTTTCTTCTGGTACTGTTTTTATTGAACACTTTAGATCCTTTGTGGGCCCTTGACTTTTTATTTCGCTCCCTAAAATCCTTAAATAACACATTACTTCTGTAGATAAATATGTCAGTTTAAATTGAAATAGCCTGCAAACATCCATAGCCTCAAAATACTGCCCAACTCCTCCAACCTATGGGAAATAATCCATACACCGAACTCATTTACATCCTGGTTGTAGGGTAAGACCCATTAAATGAGGCTACAATCAATGTGTGCAGACCTAGCTAATAGGAGGGGGCTATATTACAGCTTAAGAAGGCCCAAACTACAAGGTAATTAGCCTGAGTTTTAGCTCAGATACTACCTTTTGACAAAAGTCAGCAAAGGCCTAGTTATTTGGTGGTTCTCGAGATTATTTTACCTAATTATCCTGAAGTGTGAGGCATGTGAAGAGTCGTTTAATCCTCCACAACCTTTTCAGAAGACGACAGGGGATGCCCCAACTGGAATTGTAAATATTAAACATGTTCAGTATTTACAGTCAGAGATCCTGGTGTGTGTGGAGAGCAGAGTTTTGGAGTGGAACAAAGCAAATCAGGGAGCAAGCTGGCTGAAGCAGGAAGCAATTGTTGCCATGGCAACAAGAGTAAATGGGAAGTATAAAGTTAGGTGGATGTCATGAATGGAGGGCCAACTTATTGCTTTGTGGCAAATCAAGAGTATTTGTAAGTTATATAAAACAAACTGATCAGGGGAGGAGCTGGATGGAAACCAGTGTTAATTTTGACAGCACTTTTTAATGTAGTTTTAGTTATTGTCTTTTGCTGAAAATATCTTTTAGTTTTAGTCATAATTTAGTCATCTAAATTGTTTTAATTTTAGTCTAGTTTTAGTCAGTGAAATTTCTCATCATTTTAGTCCACGAAATCTACTGTAAATTTAGTCGACTAAAATATGAATTGTAAAGTGTAAGGCATTTTTTATGTTTCCTTGAATTTCTGAAGTCACGTTTTACACTTCTATCCCGCCACCATGAAGCTTAGGCAGTTGTGATTGGATGTCCCTCTTAACTCAGCCAACCTTTCCACACAATTAAAGTAGCTGTGATTGGATATACTCCTAACTTGTCCCTAGTTTCTACATGACCAAATTAGGTCTGAATGGATTTAGTCTCAGTCAAACATTTCAGTCTAATTTTTGTTGACGAAAATGTCACTTAATGTACTTTTAGTTTTTGTTAATGTGCACTTGTTTTTTGCAGTTATAGTCTAGTTTTCATCAGGGGAAAAAAGGTTGTTGATGAAAACAATAACGAAAAAAACTAGTCGACAAAATTAATACTGATTGAAACCACAACTGCTAAAGATGTCACAGGAAGCTAACCGCTAGCTGCATTTAGCTTTAACGAGTTGTTTGCCGTGTTTGTTTACACGAAAGATGTGTTTGATCATCTAAGTTTACAAGCTGAAAGAATTGGGGCCCTAGTTGTTGGTGACTGAGTCAGCCTGTGTGTGGTGTACTATTTTAATCTTTTTGTGCCACAATCTGTCATTAATTGTCTCCATATTTGGGTTCTCTTGCAGTTTCAATGTCAGTTAAGTTTTTAATAATCACTATGTGTTCCCAACCTCGAGACAAAGTCTTTCTAGAATTTACGTACTGAGTTATTGAATGAAAATGTTAGTTTGTCACTGCTTTTCAGTGAAGTTTTTTTGGGGCAGGGCCAGAAAGGTGGCTCTATGATGCTTTAGGGGTTCTTACCCATAATCCTCCCCTCTCAAAGCTTCAATGATGTATTTAGTAGAGCTTTCTATGTCCAGTTGTCATCACCAAAAAGGGGTTGCATGCCAAGGGATGGAAACTGATGAGATTTTATTGATACCAATGTCATAAATTGTTCTGCTTATTGATCAGAATCCTTAATGATTCCTGCTGTGGAGAAAAGTTTGCATTCATAGGTTTTCAGACACATGACTCAGTGCCGTCCTGCTTAACGCTTCTGCAAAACGAATGCAGAATTCTCTCCACTCCCTCTCCCTTGTCTGCCATGATTTTTGACTTCTTTGTTATCATTCCTGCTGTTGGCCTATGATTGGAGCGTGGTGTCCTTGATTTGTAAAGCATGCCGAACAAAGTGGAAGGACCTGATCGAATAGAATTCAGAATAGAATAGAATTCTTTATTGTCATTCAAAATATGCACAACATGTGCAAACATTAAAAAAAATTGTTGCGAAATGGCTCAGATAGCAACACTTGAGGCACAAGTATTTAAAATGAAGTAAATGTTTAAAAACAAAAAAGTATTTTAAAAAAATCAGGAGGTATAAAACAGTCAGTAAACATATTAAAGTGATAAGAGTATAAAACTTAAACAGTAACCAGAGTTAAGTGCTGGAGTGCTTAGAACAGGAATGAGAACTGGATTATTGCACTGAAATTATTGAATAATACCACTGGATTAATGAATTACATTTGCACAGTTGCATTAAGTTATTGCACAGTTGCATTAACTTATTGCACAGAAATACTAGAATTGTGTTTCTGTGATAAGGGAAATGATAAACAAAACAACTAACGATATCAACTCCTTGAGTGAGTTATAAACTATTCTCAACTTGAATTTGTTTTTTGATTCCCATCCCTACACATCCTCCATGTGTAGAGGCTATTGTCCTTGTTGTGGTGACTCCTGGTTTGAATCCCATTGCTGCCATCCCTCACTCTGTCATCCTAAAATGTGTCTCTTCCATTGCCTAACCTTTTCAAGGGTCTAAGTTATATTTCCTATTATCAAGCATATGAGACTGTTGCTCCTTGCTTAGAAATACTGCTCTAAACAACTATCCTGAGACTGCAGTAAATGGCTGTTTACATTACATTTACATGCTGATATAAGAAGAGGTTTGTTAGTTAGCTCTACAGGTGTTTGTTGGCAGATTTTAAGCCATGCACAGAGCAAGGTCAGCTGTTTCCCTCTGTTTACTGCCAAGCCAAGCTAAACACCCTCTAGCTGTACTTCTACATTTAAGAGACATAAATCATCTTAGTCTTGTAGTAAGGTGAAAACTGCTTCAGTTTTATCATAACAGAGTATCATACATATCCTACAACTTAGAAAAATAAACTTTTTGCCTCTTTCTTCTTCAAATACCCGTGATTCTTCCCAGGAGGTGACTCTGTAATGAGAGTTCAGCCTGCAAAGCCTGAATCGGCTCTTTTGTAACAGACATATCACAGTCATATTAAAATTTCTCTGCCCTACACATTGTGATCGACCACATAATAACCACTCATTCCCTCTGTTTCCTGCATAAATCTGGTGGTCTGGGTGTTCTGTGTGTGCAAAGGTCTCAGCAGTGCCAGCTCTCTTTCTGCTCTTTCTCCCTTTTTCAACATCCACAGCCGCTGTTCCCTCTATCATCTTGTCAGCTATTTCATCGCTGTTGTTCTGGTGTTTTGTGATTCAGCTCTAGAGGGGGAGAAACTAAAGGAAAAGTTAGCGTTGCAGTGGTGTCTGGTAGGCGACAGAAGACTTCTTTTTCTTCTTCTGTCCTTTTCTTCTCGCTTTGCCTTTTTTTTTTCCTGGTTGTTTTGATCTTGAGCTAAGGAACTCCTCATCCACTGCCAAATGTCTGACATCAAGGTTTCTGCAGCTTTAAAGGGAATTGCATTGTTTCTGTGTGTGTTTTGTGTGTGAGTGTGTGTTTTCCCTTTGAGGTCCTGTGTGACTCTGAGCATCGAGGTGGTGCAGGGATTTGTCAGCTAATGGGTGACAACAAGCAGACGCACACACACACACACACACACACACACCCCCACACACACACACACTATCACAGACCCTGCACACTATTTCTGTTTCTCTCACAAACACATACAAGAGGGACTTTTACAGCTAATAGGTGACAACTCTACAGCGAGGATCACCACTGAGAGTTCAGTCATTTGAATATCTGCATAATCACAAACAAAAAATACAGGGAAACTGAGGGAACTGAGGATGTGCAGTTTCTTTCAGCATAAATCGGTATCAGCAGATAAGAGCATTTGTACCTGTCTTTATAGCCGATATATATTGACTTTACACGGCTGTTAAATCTGCTGATAAATTCCATCAACAGACTTGCAAAAAACATCAGATGTGCTACAACAAATCACCAGAATGAAACAACAAATGAAAAATACAATAAATATAAAAACAACTACACAAAGCACTAATAATTGAATGCAAAAGAACAAACAAAAAACTTATTGACTAATTAAATGCCGGATAGAATAAAATTAATAAGATGGAAATGTAAAAAAATCAATCATGAGTCAAAATAATGAAGCAAAAAATAAAAATACACAACAAAAAAATAAACAATAACAAAAAATGCATTATCAAAATTAATCAGAGTAGGATTCATAAACACATGAACAACTCAAAAAGTACAATTACAAAAAGAATCAGAACATGAAACACAATAAATATAAAATATATATTATATTTTTTCACACTGAATATTTTGGACCTTATTTTTTAATACTGAATTTTTTTAAATAATTTTTTCAAACTGATTTTTTTTACTTTATTCTTTATACTAAATTCTTTGACATTTTAGTTTGTACTTAATTTTTAATACTGATTTTTTTAAATTAATTTTTTCACAGTGAATTTTTTACTCATTTGTTTACATTGAACTTCTCATTGCATTGAAATTTTAAGATTAAACTTTACATTTTGAGTTGTTTTACAATTAAAAATGATTATGAAAAATAAATGCTAAATTTGAAAACAACATTTCAATGCATCAATATTTAGTGTTAAAAATTTATCGGCTTTTTTATTTCGAATCATGGCCATACTGATTTTATTTTTTTAGAGCACAATAACTAATGGTAAACATACAGACAAGTTTAATAAAATTTCAATTAATTTCAAAAACACTACAAAAAGAAGCACCAACAAATTTGAAAATGAGACAAGAAAAAGCTAAAAATAAAAACACTGACTAAAATTTAGTAATTAATAAAATAAGTCAACAGCAAATAGAATAATTTGCTGACAGAAAGCACCACTATGGTTTAAACAAATGTCAACACCAAAAATGTGAGTAAATTTTAAAAGTTCATAATAATAAATAAAAAAGGGAAAAACATAAAAACAACAAATATAAACACAACAGAGACTATGCAAACAAATTATTCTCAACAATTTAAAAGAAAAAAATCATTTAGACAGAAACAGAATAAAACATACAATAACAAATTAAAACAACACTGGAAAAAAACACAACAAATGTTAAAAAAAAAAAAAAAAAAGCAAAACAAATAATAAAAAAACCCAATGTCTCAAATGAAACAGAATACATACACAAAGAGCATTCAAAAAAAGAAATGGCAAATTAAAAAATGGACAGCAGAGAATGCACAACAATTAAACACAATACAACAAAAACTAAACATAAAAAATAACATGCAAAGAACAAGGTCAGCCATTTCCATCTGTTGACAGCTTATCCGGCAGGTTATTAGACGATCGTCCCGTCAGTCACATCTGTCACGGGCAGTCACTTCCTGCTGTCGCTCATAGCTTCACCTCTTCCCGCTAATAAAGAAGCTGATTGGTTCATCCCTCTTTGGGCCGTCCTGCTTTGGGCTGCTCACAGTTGTTGTAGGTTGGAGCTTGTCGAGATGGATCGGTCTGATTGAAGACTTTGAATGTGGCTGATCATTCCACACTGCAAGTTAAAATTGTCCAACTCTGCTGCGAATGAGGATAAAGAACAGACTGTCGGTGTTTCTCTGAGACTCTGTTCTCTATGTTAAACAAAATCACAGCCAAAATCAACTTCACTTGTCTCATACATGCTCTCACTCTGTAATCTAAACACTGCAGTTTTTCACTGAATGGTTTGTTCTAATACTGTAAATGTGATTTTATCTTCAAAGTAACCATAGTGTTAGGTACGACATTTTACTCTTGGTATATTTATATTTTTCAGGCTTGTTTTATGCACTCAAAACTGCTCACGTTTGCTTCTATTTCTATAAGATTCTCCACAACCAGCATCTCCTTTCTTTATAAACGTCTTCCTCACTATTAGCTAACAGAGGGCAACACTGGAGTAAAATGTTTTTAAAAGTTTCTCCCTTGTTTCATGGCTTTTATGGGCTCAGTAAACTAAACTAACGTTTCCTGTATTTTCAAAGGAAATACTGAATTCCAGCTGTTTTAAAAGGAAATCCTTGATGTTAATGTTGGGTGAATTATGTGCAGTAAACATACATGAGACCCTAGAGCATTTTCTGATCAAATATTTATACAGGACTCCAAATGTAATATTAATATTACCTTAATGTGGCTCCCTGAACACCAGCTGAATGCTAATGAGTGAGGTTAAAAAGTGGAGTTTGTAAAACTGCATTTATGTGTGTATGTTCCCATTTTAAGTGCTTTTTCCAGCAGTATTAACTATTTTTGCATCTTTAACTTTTAATGATGCTGCTATATGTTTGTCCTGTTTATGTGTGCGTTTTATATTTAACTTATATGAGTGTTTGTGGTCAGAGCATGAGGATATTTTTGAAGTCTGCAGACTTTGGGAAGTTCAAAGTGCTGTCAGCAAGTGTACATAAGCATAAGTTTACTGTATGTTGTGTCACATGCCGCTGCATTCAAAATTGCGTGTGTGAAGTACATATACTGTAGTTGTGTGTGTGTGGTCCGACTCAGAGCCCCAGATACAAAGCATGGTTGTGTTTGCATGTGTTTGCAGAGCTCTTTATGTGTGTGTCCCCTGTTTTCATCACAGTTTTTTGCCTTTTCTTGAACTGATCCCAAGTGTCAATGAGTGTGTAGTCTTGTGCCTGGATGTGGTTTCTCTGCTCTTTTAAATGTGGTGTTTACAGCATGAACTCTCCTGTGATTCTGCTTCCTCCAGCGGTTTGCACTGCAGTTGTTGAAAGTGATTTCAGAGGGAGAGTGAAGGAAGTATTTTACATATTAAAACAGCTTCAAATGGCTCTTTGCCTGAGCTGAGCTGAGCCACTGAGTTCAACAAGCAGTGAGTGCTCCCTCATGTAAAACGTGTAATCAGAGTGTTTAATTAAACATACAAAGATGCAATACATGAACTCTTTAAAAACTGCATTCATAAGTTCAGGGAAGTCAGACTGATTTTATCCAAGGGTCTTGCAGCTTAAGTTGAGACAGAAGACACTTAAAGAGCCTATACTATCGGGGTGGGAATAACCAGGCCCCAAGATTTGATATTATTGTGATATTTGAGTCCTGATTAGATTTTATTGCGATTCTTAACATTTTACTGCATGCTATTATATTGCAATACTTGACATTGTGATATATTGGGCTTTTTAACTTTTTCGTTGTCTTTATTTACATCAACAAAAAAGAGGAATAAAACCCTTGTTTTAACTAACCTTGTTTTCCATAACATGGTTTAGTATTAATTTATATTTAGGGACAGCTTGAGCTATTTTCTGAGATCACTCAGAATTGGGAGGCAGCGTTGTCAAGCTAAGCTTGTCAAGTGTTGGCTGGTTTATAATTAGGGATGGGAATTGGTAAGATTTTATCAATACCAATGCTATAAATGATCCTGCTAATCGATCCAATTCTTTAATGATTCCCTTATTGATTCCTGCAGATTTTCCGTGTGGGCAAATGTTGGCCTGTAGATTTTCAGTGGCAACATTGTCAAACACACAGCACAGCATAGATAACTGCTTCTGCAAGTTGCTGGTGTTTCCACTCACTTAAGGTTGTGCAGTAGGCGCCTTTTGTAAAAAATTAAGACATGATTCTGACCACTTCTGAACTCTGTCAGTGGAGGGATTTGATAAGGGAATTTACTATCAAAAAAGACTCATGATATCGATTCTTGATGGAGCTGTTAACGATTCTCAACCTGAATTGGTTTTCGATTCCCATCCCTATTTATAATTAGCGTTAGCGTAGCATCAGCTCTGCTGCTGTCGGCATTCACTTTCTCTGGGTGGTGCTGCATGAGGTGAGCCGTAGGTCCACCCTTTTTGGCTCTCATACATCCCCATGTGTCATATCCATGTCTTTTATCCCTTTTAAAGTCCTAAATACGACCACACAAATGATTTAAATGCAGACGGTGCTTTCCTTTCACTGTCTCCTGTGCAGCCATGATTGTTTGCAAACTCTGCGCAATGAATGTCACCCATCTAACCTGGCTCAGCAGCACCACCATGTGGACTTATCAAGTGTTTGATTTCTTTTTCTATAAAGCTAAAAGCTTTATTTAGTGATGGAAATGTATACATTATAAAAATATTGATACTTGGCAGATGTGAGTGGATATAATATAGTGTATAGATCCCAAATAAGCACAGAAATACAGGCAATATTTCACAACAGCTTTTGTTTGATAACTTGACAAAGATCTGAATTTTTTACATGAGGTGGTAATTTCTTATACTGTTGGTCATCAAAACACTTGAGATAATAAAACATCTGGATGGTTAGGACTGGTAGAATACCTCTATATGCAGATGACACGACGTTATTGAGAAAATGGAAAAAGTCAAAAAACATTTGTAATTGTTAGAGAGAGAGTGTGTGTGTGTGTGTGGGGAGAGAGCAGCGGAGATGGAAGTGACAAAAGAGGGAGTGGGAGAAATTGAGGAGAGGAAATGAGAGACCAAGTGCACCATGGTCTGATGAGAATATTTCATCCAGAGGAAAGAGTAATCTTGCAGCTGAAGAGAGAGCAAGTGTGGAAAAAAGGAAGGGGAGCGATGAGGTGAAGTACATTTGTCCTCCAAAGTTTCAAATAACTGATCACTTTTGGTCTAAATCATCATTTGTAATGCAGAATGCAGAAAACGGGGCCAGATTTCAGCTGAACTATTCTCAGCAAAAAATGGAAGACAGGGATGGTAAGTGTTAAGTCTTAAAGAAACAATGTCGTCTTAAAGTCTATTTCTAATGCACATACGTTGAGTAAATGTAGCATGAAGGGGGGAAACCTCAGCGAGCTAACCAGATGCTTCCTGGAAATCCTCCAATAGGAACATTCCTGCATGTTTATGACCTGTTACTCACTCGCGCAGGGCTTGGTGTGCAAAATTAATCCCAAATATTCAAACAACTTTCCCACAATCAGGGAGCAAACAAAGGAAACTAAAAAATGATGCTTGGAACTCAACACTTACTTCATCTTCCTCTCTGCTTCATATTTAAACCCCGTTTAGTTGTGATAATGATGTAATATTTTTGAATTTACAGCTAAAACCACACATGCATATGCATCTCTGATTATTATTCTGTCAGCTTCGAGCAGCCAGGTGCAGCAAAGCGGTTTTGGCTCCGTCGATGCATTTCAAGTTCTCTTCCAGCTACCCATATTTCTCTGGACGCTTTGGAATTGGACCCCCTGGACCTTTTAGCGAACACATTAAGGATTTTATTCTACTACTCCCTGCCAATATCATTTCTCAACTTTCTGGAGGTGATACTGATGTTAAAAACATTTGAAGGCTGTTTTTTAAGGTTAGTTTAGCTGCTAGTTTATGGCTCAGATAGCCAGGAAAGGAGAGATGCAGAGTGTCGTTAAGTATTGAAACACTAGGTAAGTATATGTCAACAATGAACTTAATACCTGTGTGAATTCAGACACAGAATTGCACTCAGAGGAGCAAAGCAGTGGGAATATAATAAGTGAAACAGCATGCACTGAGATTATGGGAATTCAGATAAAGGCTGGTCTCAACCACAAATAAGTCAAATCAAATTGAAATGGACTGTTGATAATAAAACTTTTGCCTTGATTAGTGTCATGTTTAACCTGTAAGAGTCAAATTCATTCAAATATTTACACTGTTGGACTTTATGAGTCTTACAAATACTGTCTACAGGGCTTGATATTATATATCAAGAGGATGCTTAGAAATGGGGGGCTGTTTTTTTTTTCAAGCTTATGAGCCAAGGTTAGTAAAGCAAAGACCTTTAAAGAGACACCTATTTTCCATATTTCAGTATTTTTGGAGTTGGATTGTGTCAGGTACTTGACAACAGTGAGTGAAGTGGCTGAAAGGGCTCCTAGCAGTGCTTTAGGAGAGCAAGCTTAGACTACCAGTAAGGTACACTGCTGTTGGCAGGTACAGTTATTTTGTCTAATTGTGTGAGTTTCATGTAAAAAAAAAAAAAAAAAAAAAAAGCCACGAAACTATGTTGGATCGAATGTCTGATTGGGCAGAAATTTCAGAGTGTTTCATTTTCCCTCCAAGAAGTCTCTGTGTTTGGCACTGTCTTATGATGCAGCAAATGGCTGTATGTTCTTCTGCCTGATCTTTTATTTGTGAAGGAACACATCTGTTTATCTGTTGATACATCTGTCTTTGGATTTAATTCTGGTGAGTGCAATATATAAAATGATTTTGACAGACTTTGCACAAACGTCCACAGAGTCAGAGATGAGTTACAGTGGCCCCCCCTCCATCGCGGGGGTTAGGTTCCAGACTCACCCGCGTTAAATGATAATCTGCAAAATAGAAATACCCTATTTAAATATACCCTAGGCATGTTTTTAATAATTTTATGGTACTTTTAAAAGAATTTAAAGGTCTTTAAACACACCTTTAAGTAGAAAAACATTTAAACACATAAAAAGATATTGAGAGAGCAACAGCAATAGAAAACACACGAAATATTGTACAAACATTATAAAAAAAATATGAATACTGTACTCACGAGCAAAGAAGACGACGATGATGGTGAAGCTGTGCAGTTTGATGACGATGATTAGTTGCACTGCACAGCATAGAAGAGCTGAGAGAGAACAAATCAGGCATCTCTCCTCCCTGTGAGATGCGAAGCCATGTGATACACAACAGCCAATCAGTGGCCAAGAAAAAAAGCAGACACTCTGATTGGCTGATTCAGTACGTACGGGCATTATATTTAGGGGTGTCCCGATCCGATATTAATATCAGATATCGGTTCGATATCAGCAAAAAAACAAATATCGGATTATATCGGCCTAGATCTAAAATCTCCGATATAAGCACTCTGATACAAGCAGTCCATTCTAATTTATTTTTTTATTTATTTTATTTAATTGTAGTTTATTCTTATGTTTAAGGTTAAAATTTATTTAACTCATTGGTTAATAACAAATGGGTCAGTTTTTCTCATACATACTATTGCTGACTACTGTTCTCAGTTTGAGTAATCTCACTATAAAATAAGTAATAAAAGTATGTATGATTTCTGCTTATATCGTATCTGATCGATATCGATAATTGATAATACTCACGGCTGCAATATCGGTATTGTATCGGAGGTGAAAAAGTTGTATCAGGACACCCCTAATTGTATTGCGACACACAAGGTTTAAACTCATAAGCAATGCTGTAGATGATTCAGCTGCTGTGAGATGGTGAAAATGTATGCAATATCAAAATTAATAGGTCTTATAGAAAAAAACGTGAAATACCGGGCCACCAAAACTGAATTGCGATATCACGGGGGTTTACTGTAATTTGATTCTGGAGGTCAAAGGTTCAAGTCAACATGGAGCCTCATGTTCATCCCTTTGCTTGTGAGTGCAGTATTTGAAGCACACTAATACAGGATTTTGGGCCTTTTGATCGTCCTGTGTTTGTTAATGTGATTCAGCGTTGACTTTGAGGGGCAGTCCTGTTTCAAATGCAAATATCTAAACCTAGGTCAGACTTCGGGAAACACAGGAAACTGTTTATTCTTTGGGAAAACAAAACATGCAGGTCTGAAGCTTGTAAAAATGATTTCCCATGAGCGCACCATCTCTGGATTTTGTTGTGGTGTCCCATCCCTGGAGGTCAGCTCTTTTACTGGCAACTGAAGCAACACAAGCAAAGGAAATGGACTTGTGTGTTCGAGCCTGCAGAAGGTTTAAGCGAAAAGGAATGCTCGCACACGTAGAAACATTTGCAGAACATAAACATGAACGTAAATTGAATCAAGTTTGGCTAATTTCTAAAGAGTTAGTCAGGCATTTAGTTGTGTCTATGTTGGATGTGTGTACGGACATTCATCCCTTTTGTTTGACTTATCTGTCATCTGTGCCATGATTCAGTAGACACCGTTAAACCCTCCTGGCATTAGCTTGGGTCAGTCTACATCTGTGTGTGCGAAAGGTCTGAAAGGTCCTGATCGAGTCAAGCTGCTGTGATAGCTGATAGGTCTGTGACAAAGACACAATGGCCTTCAGGAGGCTTAAACTGGGATTAAACCATTTCTCCGTCTTGCTTCTCCCATGAGGAAGCTGTTTCTCTCTCCATTCATTCCTATTTGACTCTTCCTCTCTCGCTCCATCATTCCCAACATGATGATTTAGACTTCCCGACACCCGGTAATCCCTCCGTGTAATGACCCCCCCCTCAAACCTCCCACCTAGGAGAAAATCTCAAATGTCATGTAGTCATTAATTCATCGTCTTTCATTGAATTCCTGTTTGGATCTTTACATCATGTCGGCCCTGAAAGATTTCATTACAGCACTGTGTTACAAAGGAATATTAATCAGATTTCACTGTCATCTTAATGGGAATAACAGACAGCATGTCCCGAATATTTTCAGTTCCCTCATGTTCGTACATGTGGCGTCATTGAAGGTAGTTCACGTAGTGAAAGCATGAACCTGATACTTTTTATGACCGATCAAATGGCAAATCCATCAGATCGAGTGGCATTTGGTATCTTAAGCTGTAAAGGTGGATATAACGCTGCCCTTTTCAAGATCTGTAGCTGTTTTGCTTCATTTATCTATCTCAAAAGCAAATATGGACAACAAGCCTTTAAATCCTTTCATCGTACAAAGATGAAGCCAAAATACCCTTTTGATGGGTGCTGACTAATGCCAGAGTCTGGTATAGATGTTAAGAGGCCTCCACATACAAAACACACTTTTGACATACGAGTAAAACTAGGGGGAAAGTCCTTGTATTGGTTCAGTCAACATATTCTTGTACCTGTTTGAGTTTTTCTCCCCTTTTATCGCTCAATATGTTTCCTGTCCACTCTGGTAATTTGTTTTACTTAGCATCACAGATCCATCACTTAGGATTTAGTCTTTTACTTTTACGAAAGAAAATGGAGATACCGGCAAAACTGTGAAACTGAAACAACTTGGTGAAACTTGCTCTTGATATAGCTAAGCGCTAAGGGCCTAACGGGCTTCATGTTTAAAGGGTCTAAAATCACCTAGAACTCCAGAGTAAGGACTTTGCAATCTCTTGTTAATACAGTCTATGATCTGGACGCAAGTGGTGTTTTTTTTTGTTTGTGTATGTAGTTGTATTTGTTTGTTTTTAGGTATTAATGTTTGTCTGTGGTTGTATGTTCACAGTCCACTGTTTGTCCTAAGGTTCTCACAAACTCTGATATATTTGGCTACAATAATCTCACAGTTTTGCATTTCTCTCAGCAAATATGGGATTTTCGGAGTATTGCTTGTATATACATGTGTGTGAGTGTGTGTGTGCTATTTAGAGATAGCATTTCCTTCTCACAGCTTGATTTTTAGAGTTGGATGTGTGGAAGTGGAACTCTTTCTCTATCTGTTGGGTGTCAGAGAAGGGACAGAGTCTGTCCTGCTCCGGGTGCCAGCTCTTTTTCTGACGACCCATCCCGTATAGCCAGTCTGTGGTCACTGAGTCCGTATGTTGTCAGGACTTTTGCAGTGGTTTTGGGAATTCTTTTTTTTCCTAAAATACTGATTTTTATTCCCTGAATTTTGACTTTTTTTTCTCAGAACTGTGACTTTGATCTGAGAATTCCAAATGTTTCTTGTCTCTGTCTGACTATTTTTACTCAAAATATGGCATTTTCTCAAATTTCTGGCCTTTTTTCCAGAATTTTGACTTTAATCTCTGAATTCTTACTTAATCTCAGAATTTGGACTTTTTCACAATTCTGTAAAATGTTCAATCCTAAGATTTTTTCTTTGAGATGACCCTAATCCTCTACTGTAAATAGCATTCAGGTGTCTGGATTGAAAGATTTGAGTGGCCTAATGTGGCCGCTTGGCTGTCAGTTGGTGATCATGGGTGTGGGCTATTTGTGGATTATATTCTTATTTAAATGTTGTATTTTGTGTCCATGTCTGTGCAGGCAGATGAAGGACCAGTCCAAGAAGGTGGCCAACATGAAGCACAAAGAGCAGCTGGAGAAGAACATGAACGCCCAGCTGATGGAGGAGGCCAAGAAACGGGAGGACAATCTGAACGAGAGCTCTCAGCAGATAAAGGTGAGGAAAGTAGGAGGAGGGAGCTAATCATTGAAATAACCTTCCCTTCCTTTATCAGTCTTACCTCGAATATCATCTCCTATCACAACAATGCTTCATCACGACGTGACAATTGTGACAGGAAGCGGCCCGAGGCAATGTCAGACACACTCTCTCTGTCACACACACAGGCGAGGAAACACTCGTTCAGGGAGCGTGAAAGTGTTAAAATGAAGAGCATGATTGACAGGGAGGATGGAGAAAAATGGAAGGAGAAGTAAAGGAGAGAAAAGTGGTAATTAGATGAGACAGAGAGGATCCAAAGTCGAACTATGAAGTGAATGCTGTGGATTTAAAACACTTCCTGTGGCGTGGGGGCTTTTTCTAATTGTCTACAGGGGTGATAGGTAACCACAAGAGAACAACCATTAGTGCTACTCTTCATATTTCTTTATTTCTGTGGTTATCTTTCACTTCTACCTTCATTTCACCCTTTCTGACCCTAATTTCCCGACTTTCCCTTCCTTGATTTTCCTTGTCTCTCTCCTCTTCCAGTAATCGTTAACCTCAGCGGCCTCTCTGATTGGAGGCAGATGAAAACACTCTTTCTTCATGCATGTGTGTGTGTGTGAGTGTATTCTCCCTCTAGCTGTGATTGATCTCTGGTTTACGGAGCTTAGCCCCTGTCATTTCTATGAAAGCGTGTGGTTAGGAGATGAGCTGATGAGCTGTGTGAGTCATTCGGACTTATGAGACCGCAGCGGTTATAGCCATAACTAGATTGTGTGTCGAATGTAAGTCGCTCTGCGCAGTTTAACCAGCGCAGAGGCCTGCAGATGGAATTCAAGTAACCGTAAATTCAGTTCAATACAATAAGCAATTTTAATCCAATTAGAGCCAGTCTGAGTCTGCATAGTTTGACACACAGTAATGGTGGATGTGGAGCAGGACGCAGATTCACAGCACATGTGTTTGAAATGTCCTGGGGGCTTGTTCACAGCCACTGTTATGTGTCATTCTGTCTCTCTCCTCCTGTCTACATCGGTTTCTCATTCAACTTGAATTTAACCGGGAGATTCAGCGGCCTGCAAAGAGAAATAAAACCCTCATGTGGGTTCGTGATGTCGTTTAA
Organism: Cetoscarus ocellatus; assembly: GCA_037902135.1. Taxonomy (NCBI): domain Eukaryota; kingdom Metazoa; phylum Chordata; class Actinopteri; order Labriformes; family Labridae; genus Cetoscarus; species Cetoscarus ocellatus. The sequence goes on along the minus strand of JBAMNC010001370.1, from coordinate 1,484 downwards.
CTCAGAAACAGCTCCACATGTGATCAAGAATTCCTGGGAATGCTCACAGGCAGAGTGAGATCAGATTTTCATATTTATGAGTCTTTTGCAGCTTAATCCAAATGACTGGAATGAGGGGTATTCAAGGTTTCCTCCTGCGGACATGATGTGCATGATCTGACGGGAAAGACGCTGTTGTGAGATGCCGGTGTGGTCAAGTAAAACGCTGCATTATCTGTCAAATATGAATGATGCTAAGGTGCAATATGTAGAATTTTTGCACTGGTATGTCAAAGTTAATTGAAAATATGAATGACACTATGTTCTATCAGCATCTAACACCGTGTCATAACCGAACGCGAGTGTTGGGTGTTGCATGATATCACTCTGAATCACATGCCTGCTGTCCAAACTGCATCCGTTAAAAATGTAAGTCCATGCCCTTTGTTTTGCCCTGTAAAAAAACATCAAGTGCTTTTGTTGTACAGCTGGAGGAAAGGACGTGAAGTGCTTTGTATTGCGAGGGGTGGTCTCAAATGTGCATCAATACACAGCTCTCTGTGAGCTAAAGTTTCTCCCTCCATGTTGAAGGTGAAATCATTTCACTCACCGAAATACATGAATGCTCCTCTGCCTCCGCCATGTTGAACAGATAATCAAGCTTTGCTAAGTGAGAAAAGACAGAGAAAAACATGAAAATCTCTCCTGTGCCTCGTTAAAATCGCTCTTTCCTTTCACCGCTCTTTGTCCGTGTCATCATGATAGAGGGAAGAATAGAGACAGGGTGTCAAGGCAGAACCTTGCGCTTGATGCGTAGAATTGCACTTTATTAATTTTATTTAACCTTTATTTAAGCAGACAAAAAACCCATTGAGATCAAGATCTCTTTCACAAGGGTGACTTGGCCAAGAGGTCAGCAGCACACGCCATGAAAAACGTAAGTGGTGGCAATATACAATAAGTTAGAATACATACATTTTTTGTGAGTGCAAGGTGTTTTGTGCTAAAGTGCAGTGTCTTTAACAAACATAACAATTCAGAAACACAGGCACTTCATCACTCGCGGTCAGTTAGGACACTCGCATGTAATTCCATATAATTACCTCTGCCAAGGAGGTTATGTTTCACCAGGGTCTGTCTGTGTGTTTGTTTGTTTGTCTGTCTGTTTGTTTGTCTGTTAGCAAGACAACGCAAAAAACTACTGAATGGATTTACATGAAAATTGTACCAGAGGTGTGGTTTGGTCCAAAGAAGAACCCATTACATTTTGGTGGTGATCCACATATTTGCCTGGATGCTAATAATTCCCAAAATTTGCGAAAAATCCCATAACTTAACATTGGGCCGTATTTTAAAAAATCCTATCTTTGGTGTCACTTGATGGATTTGCTTCAAAATGTTCAGGATAATATATATATTATGTCTCTATCATCACGGTCAATTTCATCGGAATCCGATCCACATTGACATAAAAAAAAAAACAATGAAGTTTATAATGGCAAATC